>VXBX01005818.1:0-14665 GCA_013400415.1 Scytalopus superciliaris
CTATCAGCCATTCTTTGTTAGCCTGTTCCAGGAGCGGGCAATGGGGGCTGGGCCCCAGCTTCCAAACCTCTGTGTTGGTAAGGAAGAGAAAAAAAATTCCATGAAAGAAATTTAACAGGTTGACAACGGGAAACATGCATTGAAATAGCAGTATGCTGCTGTTCAGGTGGGGCATCCAAATATTGGACATTGCTGTTTAATCTATTAAGCAAAGCAAGCATGGGACAAGCTTTTCACTTTCTCATCTCACACACAATATAAAATTGCCTCAGACCAGCCCCAATTATCACCTGCCCATGCCAGCAGAGTCCAGTCCTGGGGACTTCATCCCACATGCTTCACTGAAGGGCTTTTAGGTGACAGCTCAGTTCCAGTGCGGAGCAGCTACACCTCAGCCACATCTGCTGCAGCACATCCTGCCTCAGTGTGCTGCTGAACTTCCCACATTCCCTTCTCTGTGCCTTTCTGATGGATCACAGCACAGTGTGCTAATGCTCTGCTCCCCTCCTGTCTCAAAGCAAGGCTTCACCTTGGCCAGCAGAGCCACAGTCCTGTTTGAGCTGCCCCAAATCTTTGTACGCTTAACCCACCGAGCACACGGGTGGGAGGTGATGACTGACCAGCTCCAGAGCCACAGATCCCCAGGGGCCCAACAGTCCCAGCACAGGAGGCTAAAGCTTCTCTAGGGCAGGACCCTTCACCCATATATGATTCCTTTAACAGCATGGCTGCCCAGACCCTTGCAACATGGGATGTCCCAAAAGCCTTTGTAAAGGGACCATGATATCCCTGTATCAACTTCCTTGTACCTTTGAGTTATACACCTTACAGCAAAGCAATAAAACCTTGCTGAGTCCTGAGAAATGAAGCACGTAGCCAATGCCTTGCTGATGTGCAAGCATTTTTTATTGAGATATTCTCCAGATTTGAAATTTAAGTGGCATCTCATAAAGACCTTTTTATATTGGATACTACTATGCTTTCCATTTATTATTCAATTCTGAAAAGTAAAGAATACTAGTCAAAAATACAGATGCAAAAAGTAGGAAAGCTTCATTCCACTTATCCAGTCATCAAACTGTGTGTTCATGTTCTAAATACAACCTTATTCTTGCAGTTCTGAGTTAGAAGATCAGATATGCTTAATATAGCTTTTGCTGATGTTCCCTGGCAATTAAAATTTAGCTCAATTAATTAATCTTTTTTTAATGACAGCATTACAAAAAATGAAATGTCTATGCCACCTACCATGGTGCATACATGGTACCACAGCCATGGTGCAAAAGGATGAACACCAAAAAGGTGAGCCTAGGGATCGTAAAGGCCTCATGGGAAGGTCCCCTACTCAATGCTCTTGCATATGCTTGGTTGTCACACAACTGCTTAGAGATTCAGGGATTCCTCATGCCCCACTGGCCCTCACACCCACCTCCAGTTGTGTCTGACCGAGCAAGCCTTGCTTCCCAGACCTCCAGACTAAATGTGCCTTGGGATCTGTGTATGCAACAACTCAACAGCAGAACTGCACACTAGGTATGCAAACTATCTCTGAAACTCCCCTTGGAGCATAAAAATAAAATCTTCAGGCAGTTTGCCTTTTATGTGTGATAAGGAGCCACAGAATTAGCTTAATTGGTACTTCCATCACGGAGAGTAGCTTAAGTATCTGTCTGCATGCTTGTATTTGTGTATTTTCCATTTTGCCATTGTATTTCTCAAAATCTCACAAGAGCATTTAACTCTGTTCAAGGAAAGTGGTGGAAATTTTCCTGTAAAGCTACAGGAAAGTCATATGAAAGATGACTAGTGCAAATCAAGACGTTGGAATTTCTAACAAACTTTGTAATAGGCAATCTGTTGGTCACCTCTGCTTTACAGACATCTCCCCAAATACTGAGAACAAAAGGAAGTACTTCTTCATCATCCTAACATAATTCGCTTAATGAAAAATTAAAAAAAAAATTTAAAAATTACCCCTTCCCCCAGTGTTACTGTATAGGGAACACCCAATATACTACTACCTTTTGGTACATCTAAGTTTCTTCCAAAAGTGAAACACTTCATATGGATGTTCTAGAAAGGTCACAATGTTGCATGTGCTGTTCTCTACCACTTTCAACAGGTTCTCTTCAGCAGGGATTTAAACAACAGTAACAACTTTTAGGTAGTGTATAAAAGAAAATGCTGGCAGGCCTGTGCCATTCATTGTATTCAGGTTTTTTATTTCCACTATCCAAACTCAAAAGAAACACACAGTTAAGTTTTAGGTATCGATACACAGTTCTCTAAAGAATATCCCTTTCATGTTCTCTTCAGTAAACCATGTGTTCAGTTCCACTGTAAGTAGCAGGTGTCCTCTCACCCCCACCTCCCCACTGCCAAGGGACTTTTTTTACTTTAATATAAAGTACTGTAAACCTCTTATTCAAAAAGAAAAATTCAGAAGAAAACTTCTTAACCAAACACTTTCTCAAAATTGTTGTCTGGCATGGCACAACATTAAGCAGTTTCTTTTGGTATAGTAATTCTTGTAATTTTTTCAATCAGGTTAGGTCTCAGTGAATATTTTAGATGTAAGGCAGACAATACATAGTTTAGAAATCTGTTAGCACATATTTTTCACGGTATGGCATTTTCAGTAGACATTGGATTTTCGTAATTCATTGTGCATTTTACATTTCAGAAAGCTTCTTCAGTGCTGAACTTCAGCCTTTTCCCTTCAGTTTCCTTGTTCTTCTACACCTCTACTTTTGCTCTCAGAACTCTATCCTCTGGGTATTTGTGATCCTACGTTCCTGAAAAGTTTGCTTTCTTTACACAAGAGTTACATTTCTTCATACTTTATACAGTGACATCTTTCCCCATACATTTCTAGGCAGCATCTCAACTAAATGCAACAATTAAAAAACTTCATTTTTGGGAAGAACCATAGTTTTTACATACATTGTTACAGTTAAATTCACCTGTACATTTAGTAACAATATCTCCACTATGGAAGCTTTTAACCAATACTAGGACTTGACAAGAATATGAGTTTCCTAAAAATTCATTCCTCTTCTGTCTTACTACACTACTGTTGCAAGTTTGTGGAATACTGTGTGGAATATATTTAGAAACTAATTTTGAAACTTAACATATTTATACCGACAGACAACAAACCAATATTATACTACACAATACATGATTGCAGAGATTCTGTAAGATATATCATGCACTTATAAAAAAACTCACTTCAAATCTAAGTGCAAAGCAATAGTTAATATTTTAATTCTACATTGTAATAGCAGTCATGTATACATAAACCAGGACTTTTAATACAAAACCAAAAACCAACCAAACAAAAAACACCATAACAAAAAACCCTCCACCCATTTGCATTTTGGGTAGCATAATGATTACACTAAAGTGTGACAAATGCAATGACAACTGAAGAAAGTTTCTAAAAATAAGAACTTAGGCTGTTAATACAAAGGCTGTATAAAAATACGTCATTATCAATGCTACTGTAGATCTGAGAGCTTTCAAAATCCAGTGTTTTTTGTTTGGCTTTTTTCATTTGGCTTGGGATTTTTTTTAAAAAAAATTTCCACAATTGGCAGTAGCAAATTGAGCAAAATCACTGCATTTACGTCCTCAACAACTTTTTGAGAAAACCATTGGGTTTGCTCTGGGACCTAAATACCAACACTGCAGATGACCATACATTCCCCAAGAGTCCTAAGCACTACTTGGTCCTATTCACCCAGCTATGAACACTCATCCCAAATGATCAAACCCTCTGCACAGGCCTCTGGTTGTTAGAAAAGACTATTATGTTCCTGACCAACAGCACAGAATTATACTGCAGTGTAAAGATACAGCTTTCACTAAAAATGATATAGTATTAAAGTAAAAAAAAATTCCACAAGACACTTAAAAATTATTCTGGTGTTCAACACTACATTTATGCAATCAAATAGACTATGTAATCAGTCATACTGCAGTAGAACAAGAAAAAGACCTTTTATTCACTGGAAAAAATAGCAGACTGGAAGATTTCTTCATTGTATTACACAAACTTCCCTGAGATTTTTACATAAATTATGCTTAGTCTACTACATAATGGAAACCAGTTAGCTACTGAGTGTCATACACTGCAAATTTTACATATTTCCTGCATATGTTATCCAGCTAAAAATGCTGTTTCAATGCTTTAAAGCTTTATCTCCTTTTGTTACAAAAAACACAAACACACAACTGAGACTACAAATGCAAAGACTTTTTTGCACAGAATTTCAAATCTTCAAAGCCATGTATAGAAATGGAGCAAACATGTTAAGTTGAACAAAGCACTTCAAAGTTCTTTGCAGCTTAAAAACTGACAGTGAAATTAGTTTGAAAAAATCATCTATGCAAGTGCTTGGTGGCAAGAAAACCAAGAGAAGTACTTTTAAATGCAATGGGCAGAAAGAGGGCTGCTGCTGCTCTCCCTATTTAGCACTCTCTCGTACTATAGAATTGTGATTTTGTAGGAGTGACTGTGGGAGATAAACACCACAGTGGTACAAAATACTGCTATACTGGCTCTATGTTACACTAAGTAAGGGTTACTTTTTAACAATTTTTAGAAATTGAGGTTCTTAAACTTCTGATAAAATGGATGTAGTTAACCACAAATCTTAAGGAGGCCTCACAGTGAAAGTAACTCCTCTGTTTCACTGATTCATGGTCACAAATTTTAAAAATGAACACTTCACTTTAAATACAAATCTGGATGACGGGTCAGTTTGCCAAGCTGCATATCCCCTTAACTGAACTTCTCTCAGCAGAAGTCCAAGAAGAACAAGGTTCATACTTTGCAAACAATAATGCTTAAGTAAAAACAAACAAACAAACAAGATTATTTGAACTAAAAATACACCAACCCTGCAATTTTACTGCTTTATGAAATTATCCCCAAGTTTTATGCCTGAAGGCAAAACCGAAGCGTTGTCTTGTCCATACGTTTTTGTTAGACTTATTTCAAAAGCTGAATTATACAGCATTCAGGCAGCTCTGATCTCCTTCCAGTTCTCAGTAACTGGAATTGTGTCCTTGCCCTCCGCTGAGTGCGGAGCAATTGCACTTGTAATTCCTCCTTCCCAATAGTCTCATGTTGGGTATTACCACAGAAAAATAGGAGGTAACGCGGGCCACTTCATTACAAAAAGAGGCTTGATGTGGTTGTGACTGGCTGTATCAGATACTGGGCCATAAGTATTCTTTTTCTGTACTGGAAGGAAGGTATAAGGTGATCATCTTAACAGCAAAGAGAGGATCTGTGAAATAGAGGGCATTTTCTGGATTTCTATCCTGCTTTAAAAATTCCCAATTCATAGATGCACTTATGACTCCATGAAAATTACAAAGACAGAAAGAATAAAAGAGCAGCATTTAAAAGCACTATGGTTAACTTTTTCTTATTCAAACTGAAGACATTGCCTTGTATAAAATGGCTTCTATAAGGAGAATCTAATACTTACTCAACAAAGGAAAAGTGGAGTAAGAAAAAATTGGTAACATATTTGCTTTTTCATTTTTAAATTAAAATGTTCATGTGAGTAAGTACATTTTTTGGCTCTCCAAATTGAAAACAATTTGCTCCCTTTCCCTCAAAATACTTACAGTACATCACACAGCCTCATATCTCTTTGGATATATGGGTGGCTGATAATTGATTCAGACAGGCATATTAGAAGTTCCACATAACCACTTCTATTTTGTTATATAGAGAAGCCATTTCTACATCAACAATGAAAATATAAAACTGTATTAACAAACAAAAGTCCTTGTGCAACACACAAAACAGTCTACCAAGTCACTATATAGTCAGAGTGAAAGGATTTCTAGAAGTCTTTTCTGTGCACCTCCTTTTCAACAAGGAAAAACACTGTCTTTTCATCTCTTAATCTGACCACATTTTAAGTCACCTCTTTTTTTGCTTTGCCAAGTAAGGCAAATAATGGTTTTGTTGAATGACCACATTTTATTTAGAAAAATAATTTCTCTCCCTATTGAGAATTTCAGCACGTTCTCATAGTAAGAAGTATATCCTGATAAAAGAACTCAGCAGGATCCCTCATATGCAGATTGAGATAGGGTATTTGCCACACAGATTTTACTTCCAGCAAGGATAAAATACGCACATATGTCAATTATACACAGCAGACCGAGTACATTTTGTTCTGCATTCCAACACATCCTCTGAAAGAGGGGCAGTTGTCTCATCCACCCATGTTCTCCCTTATATGATCCACTCGCTGAGCAAGATCCCTAAAGGTGGGGCGCTGGGCAACATTATTGTTCCAGCATTCTTTCATGATAGCATAAATCTGGAGAAGAAACAAAGAAAGTTGATAGTAGGTAAACACATACTACACATAGTTAATATTTACTTTGAAATGGTCCAAAGAATATCCTCTGTAACTTCATGCTTCCAAGCAACAGCTGCAAAAGAGTGTGCCTAAACTCCTGCTATACAACTCAGTTTATCTGTTTGATCCCAGTGACAGCAAGAAGTGAAAATAGCTGGCTCTGCAAAAGCCATTTTATGAAAGACTTTTTTTTTTAAAGTTAGTATGGAAATTCATTCAGCTATTTTTTGAAACTTTTACATGACTTATGTTATCTTGCTATGTTTTTATCTTCTTGCTTGCTCTTAGTTTTTAAAAGCTCTGAAGTGTTTAACATGACAAATACAAGTCTGACCAGAAATCATATTTACAAAGGCAGTAATTTTAAATTAAGCTTCCCCTGCAAAGTTAACATACACTTCTCCACATTTATATATTAAATTCTTAATTATTCTTCAAATATAGTCAGAAGTAAATCAGAAAAGTTACTGTACAAACTGAACTCACTTCTAGTAGAAGTCTATATAAATGATTTTTGGAATATTTCCATTACAATAGTTATTTGGCAACAGTTTTCTCTTTGCCCAAACATGTACCTGATACCTGGTCTCATACAACTTGCCAAGCTCTTCACTTGTACTCTTCTCATTAATTTGATCCACATCATTATTACTAATTTCTTGTACTTTCAGCAATTTTTCACACATTGCTTAAGAACTATCTGTACAGCCACCAGGAAAAAAAGTAGAAACTTTACTTATTTTGCAGCTAATCTGAAACACCTGCATTAACCAAGCTGCTTCAGAACCAAGTCTTAAGCAGCTTGTCAGCTTCAAGATAAGCTGCTGTAAGCTACAGATATCTGGAAGATTTATTATCTGTGATGACTGGCCTTTCAGGATCAAAACAGGATGAGCACAGTTTCTGACAGAGATACATTTTCACCTTTCTTTGATGCCTGAAGAAATGTCAGACACTGAAACCTCTGTGTTAGTTTGGATACAGTTTCAGTAGACCAGATTATTATTATCTCACACATATGACATTCAGGTTATCTA
Organism: Scytalopus superciliaris; assembly: GCA_013400415.1. Classification (NCBI taxonomy): domain Eukaryota; kingdom Metazoa; phylum Chordata; class Aves; order Passeriformes; family Rhinocryptidae; genus Scytalopus; species Scytalopus superciliaris. The sequence continues at coordinate 7,430 of VXBX01005818.1, forward strand.
CAAAAAGCCAAACCTTTGCAATTCAACGGTTGCTGTACTCATACATAAAATTCAGGAAAGGTTACTTCAGAGACTTCTCTTCTCATTCTTTATACAGACTTCTTCTTCCCATGTGGCTTCCCTGCCCCATTTACACCATCCTTTCTCTTCTCTGTTAGACCACTCTATTAGACCTGTCACCAATTTTGAATGCATTATTGCTCAATTTATTGCCCAGCGCTTGATTTTAAATTGATGTGGCAATCAATCTGAGCTAGAAGTTACACTTGTTAAAAAAACATAGCTATTTTACTTCCTTTTTTTCACTACTGACTCACCTACACAGCCTTGTCAGTTTGACTGAAGCTGACTTTGTGCACCATAAACTGAAGAACGGAAAACTACAAGACTCAGAAGTAGTATGAAAGTATTTTTAAAAACATCTGCAGTACTAGCAAAACCAAATAAACACTGAATTAATTTGTGTGTCTCGAGGACAACTTTACAGATACACATAGACTTCAGTATCTACAAAGAACACAAATACCAATCTGAAGACAGTGAACACACAAAATGTAATTCATATATTTAACTGTGTCTACAGCCTGCAGGCAGCTCTTAGTTGAAAATACTTGACAGTGAATAATATACATGATAAATGTGGGTATTCCTATGCTAGAGAAGGGAAGAGTAAGACAAAAGAAATAACAAGATAAGGAACGTACTAAATTTTTGAATTAAATGTGGAAAACTTTAGGTAGTTATTAAGATACTTCTGCTAAATGTTACAGACTTTGAAAGAATCCATAGCTCACAGCTTTGAATGAGAACTCCATATGGGACTCCCATGGAACAAGTTCTATATACTAATCTTGTTTTCTTAATAAATTTATCTTTTTGAAATAGAAGCCTGAGTGCCCAAGTAGAGCAGTCAATCATAATAGTACCACTGCATGTATTTAGAAAGACTACATTCTAGGCTTCTGAGAGAGTGGAAACTAAAGAAAAGAAATATGATTATACTCATCATGCAACTGATACAAACAGTACAGCCATTCTGTCTGAATAAATACTTTAGTAGTCCAAGCAGAATGAAATACAAGTTCTGCATTTACCAGGCACTCACCCCAACTGAGCACTTTCAGAATACAGTAACATATTAACACAATACTTTACCTCATCAGGACATCCATCTGGTCTCGGTAGTCGTCCATTATTCTTCAAAAGCTCTATCAAATGAAATACAATCATTTGCCCTTGTTTATCATTGCCAATCATGCGCATGAATTCCTGAAACAAAAGGTCATCTGTCATATATAATCTTTAAAGGAAAAAAAGATGCTGCAATATTCTTCTCAAGAGAAACTTTATAAGACTAGTAATATTAACTAGAATAGCATACAACAATGATCAGATTGTAAGTTACAAGTTCAGAGAATATATCAATAATTCTGTGTGTATGTGTGTATGTGTGTGTGTGTGTGTGTGTGTGTGTGTGTAACAGAATAATAATGTAGAATAGAATAAAATAGAATGATACTTACACAGTTGAAAGCAGTAAGTGAAAAATCTTTAAAACATGTTGATTATCATCTGATGATCTGGCTACTCCAGACAAAGAAAAGACTGAGGTTCTCAACAGCTTCTATGCCACAGTCCTCACTGGCAAGTGCTTCAGCCACACTGCCCAAGTTGAGAAAGGCAATTGCAGGGACTGGGAAAATGAAGACCCTAAGCCCACTGAGAAGAGGATCAGGTTTGAGACCATCTAAAGAACCTGANGAAGTGAAAATAGCTGGCTCTGCAAAAGCCATTTTATGAAAGACTTTTTTTTTTAAAGTTAGTATGGAAATTCATTCAGCTATTTTTTGAAACTTTTACATGACTTATGTTATCTTGCTATGTTTTTATCTTCTTGCTTGCTCTTAGTTTTTAAAAGCTCTGAAGTGTTTAACATGACAAATACAAGTCTGACCAGAAATCATATTTACAAAGGCAGTAATTTTAAATTAAGCTTCCCCTGCAAAGTTAACATACACTTCTCCACATTTATATATTAAATTCTTAATTATTCTTCAAATATAGTCAGAAGTAAATCAGAAAAGTTACTGTACAAACTGAACTCACTTCTAGTAGAAGTCTATATAAATGATTTTTGGAATATTTCCATTACAATAGTTATTTGGCAACAGTTTTCTCTTTGCCCAAACATGTACCTGATACCTGGTCTCATACAACTTGCCAAGCTCTTCACTTGTACTCTTCTCATTAATTTGATCCACATCATTATTACTAATTTCTTGTACTTTCAGCAATTTTTCACACATTGCTTAAGAACTATCTGTACAGCCACCAGGAAAAAAAGTAGAAACTTTACTTATTTTGCAGCTAATCTGAAACACCTGCATTAACCAAGCTGCTTCAGAACCAAGTCTTAAGCAGCTTGTCAGCTTCAAGATAAGCTGCTGTAAGCTACAGATATCTGGAAGATTTATTATCTGTGATGACTGGCCTTTCAGGATCAAAACAGGATGAGCACAGTTTCTGACAGAGATACATTTTCACCTTTCTTTGATGCCTGAAGAAATGTCAGACACTGAAACCTCTGTGTTAGTTTGGATACAGTTTCAGTAGACCAGATTATTATTATCTCACACATATGACATTCAGGTTATCTACAAAAAGCCAAACCTTTGCAATTCAACGGTTGCTGTACTCATACATAAAATTCAGGAAAGGTTACTTCAGAGACTTCTCTTCTCATTCTTTATACAGACTTCTTCTTCCCATGTGGCTTCCCTGCCCCATTTACACCATCCTTTCTCTTCTCTGTTAGACCACTCTATTAGACCTGTCACCAATTTTGAATGCATTATTGCTCAATTTATTGCCCAGCGCTTGATTTTAAATTGATGTGGCAATCAATCTGAGCTAGAAGTTACACTTGTTAAAAAAACATAGCTATTTTACTTCCTTTTTTTCACTACTGACTCACCTACACAGCCTTGTCAGTTTGACTGAAGCTGACTTTGTGCACCATAAACTGAAGAACGGAAAACTACAAGACTCAGAAGTAGTATGAAAGTATTTTTAAAAACATCTGCAGTACTAGCAAAACCAAATAAACACTGAATTAATTTGTGTGTCTCGAGGACAACTTTACAGATACACATAGACTTCAGTATCTACAAAGAACACAAATACCAATCTGAAGACAGTGAACACACAAAATGTAATTCATATATTTAACTGTGTCTACAGCCTGCAGGCAGCTCTTAGTTGAAAATACTTGACAGTGAATAATATACATGATAAATGTGGGTATTCCTATGCTAGAGAAGGGAAGAGTAAGACAAAAGAAATAACAAGATAAGGAACGTACTAAATTTTTGAATTAAATGTGGAAAACTTTAGGTAGTTATTAAGATACTTCTGCTAAATGTTACAGACTTTGAAAGAATCCATAGCTCACAGCTTTGAATGAGAACTCCATATGGGACTCCCATGGAACAAGTTCTATATACTAATCTTGTTTTCTTAATAAATTTATCTTTTTGAAATAGAAGCCTGAGTGCCCAAGTAGAGCAGTCAATCATAATAGTACCACTGCATGTATTTAGAAAGACTACATTCTAGGCTTCTGAGAGAGTGGAAACTAAAGAAAAGAAATATGATTATACTCATCATGCAACTGATACAAACAGTACAGCCATTCTGTCTGAATAAATACTTTAGTAGTCCAAGCAGAATGAAATACAAGTTCTGCATTTACCAGGCACTCACCCCAACTGAGCACTTTCAGAATACAGTAACATATTAACACAATACTTTACCTCATCAGGACATCCATCTGGTCTCGGTAGTCGTCCATTATTCTTCAAAAGCTCTATCAAATGAAATACAATCATTTGCCCTTGTTTATCATTGCCAATCATGCGCATGAATTCCTGAAACAAAAGGTCATCTGTCATATATAATCTTTAAAGGAAAAAAAGATGCTGCAATATTCTTCTCAAGAGAAACTTTATAAGACTAGTAATATTAACTAGAATAGCATACAACAATGATCAGATTGTAAGTTACAAGTTCAGAGAATATATCAATAATTCTGTGTGTATGTGTGTATGTGTGTGTGTGTGTGTGTGTGTGTGTGTGTAACAGAATAATAATGTAGAATAGAATAAAATAGAATGATACTTACACAGTTGAAAGCAGTAAGTGAAAAATCTTTAAAACATGTTGATTATCATCTGATGATCTGGCTACTCCAGACAAAGAAAAGACTGAGGTTCTCAACAGCTTCTATGCCACAGTCCTCACTGGCAAGTGCTTCAGCCACACTGCCCAAGTTGAGAAAGGCAATTGCAGGGACTGGGAAAATGAAGACCCTAAGCCCACTGAGAAGAGGATCAGGTTTGAGACCATCTAAAGAACCTGAATGTGCACAGCTACACAGGACCTGATGAGGGAGCTGGCAGATGAGGGAGCTGGCACACAGTGTTGCTAAGGTGAAGTTTCCAGTGACTAGAAAAAAGGAAACATAACCTCAGGTTTTAAAAAGGGGAAAGTGGAAGACCCAGTGAACTATAGACCAGTCGATCTCAAGTATGTGCCAGGCAAGATTATGGAGCAGATTCCCCTGGAAACTACGCTAAGCAAAAAAGGAAACAAAAATTTAGTTTTGTACTGATTGGTAACAGCTAACATGGCTTTACTAAAGGCAACAAATGTTCACCTGACAAATTTGGTGGCCTTTTATGACTGGGCTACAGCATTGGTGAAGAGGGGCAGAGCAACTGACATTGTCTACTTGGACTGAGGCAAAGTATTTGACACTGTCCTACATGGCATCCTTGTCTCTAAATTGGAGAGAGGTGGATTTGATGGACTCATTGGGTAAAGAACTGGCTGGATGACCACACACAAAGAGTTGTGGTCAATGGCTCATTATCCACGTGGAGACCAGTGACGAGTGGTGTCTCTCAGGGGTTGGTACTGGGGTCAATACTGTTCAACATCTTTGTTGGTGACATGGACAGTGGGATCAAGGGCACACTCAGCAAGTTTGCTGATGCCACCAAGTTGTGTAGTGCAGTCGACACACTGAAGGAAAGGGATGCCATCCAGAGAAACCTTGACAGGTTGGAGAGGTGGGCCTGTGTGCATCTTATGAAGTTAAAAAAAGCAAAGTGCAAGGTTCTACATGTGGGCCATGGCAATCCCAGGCAAAATCTACAGCCTGGGCAAAGAAATGATTGAGAGCAGCCTTGCGGATAAGGACTTGGGGTGATGGTCGATGAAAAACTCAACATGAGCCAGCAGTGTGTGCTCCCAGCCCAGAAAGCCAACCATGTCCTGGGCTGCATCAAAAGGAGTGTGGCCAGCAGGTCAAAGGAGGTGATTCTCTCCCTCTGCTCTTGTGAGACCCCACCCAGAGTACTGAGTGCAGTCCTGGTATCCCCATCATAAGAAGGACATGGAACTAATGAAGCAAGTTCAGAGGAGAGCCATGAAGTTGATAAAAGGACTGGAGCACCTCTACGATGAAGACAGGCTGAGAAAGTTGAGGGTCTTCAGCCTGGTGAAGAGAAGGTCATGTGGAGACCTCATATCAATCTTCCAGTACCTGAAAAGGGTCTACAGTGAAACTGGAGAGGGACTCTTCATCAGGAACTGCAGCGAATAATGGGTATAAATTGAAAGAGGATAGGTTTAGGTTAGCTGCTAGGAAGAAATTCTTTACTGTGTGAGTGTTAAGATTCTGGAACAGGTTGCCCAGGGGAGCTGTGGATGTTCCAACCTTGCTAGTGTTCAAGGCCAGGTTAGATAAGGCCTTAGGCAACCTGGTCTAGTGGGAGGTGTCGCTACACGTGGCAAGGAGGGTTGGGACTAGATGATGTTTAGGGTTCCTTCCAACCCTTAACATTCTAGGATTCTCTAATTAACTAATTTTAAAAGGATAAGACTGACAGCTGATTCTAATGAGCTCCCTGAAACATTAAAACAAGATCTGAAAAATGGCAAACAGAAAACAGGTATTATCATATTGATGTATAAAAAATGGTTATCAGGACTAATTAGTAACAACGGCCAGAAAAATTACTACAATTAGAGCCTGCAAAAATGGCTTAGATAAATCTTGCTATCCAAGAAATCAACATAACCCACTAAGAAGATTAAAACATCACAGAGATTGCCAAAGATCTAAAGTAAATGAGAATGTACTATTAACTAAAAATAATTTCTAAGCATAACATAAAGGAATTATTTTTCCTCCAATGCTACATAAATTTAATGATCCTTGACATGAAAGTGTGAAACAGCCATTGATCAAATGTGCAAATGATCAAGTTGGGAAAACAACGTCTAATTATAAAGACATAAAGAATTAAACAGACCACTTTGGTTAATTTTAACAAATTATATTTTCTTGATACATACTGATAGAATAACCAACTTGATGAAGGGGTGAACGCACATATAGAAATGATTCATTCCAATTACAGTCCACCTGAGCCCACAGCTTACTGTATCACTTTTCATATCATAATCCTGAAGAAGAACTCTAGGTGTCTGCAACACTTATGTCATTATGCTGGAAGAGCTGCCCATGTAGGCATATTGTATCAAATAACTGAGGCCAATGCAGAGATACTCCAAGTGCATTTTTGCCTATCAGCTCTCAAAACCTCTTTTGCCAGGATGGATTGAGACTCTGGCCAAGGGTAAATATAAAATATAAATGTCTCAACTCTCTCCTCTGTTATGCCTGCAGAGAACTGCTGGCTGTAGTATCACAAATCTTATTTCCAGTTGGAGAACTGTTAGTAGGTGTGTGGTGCCTCATCTTAGTGAGTTGTCATGTGTGTGTTAGTGGGAAGCGACTCATTCTTTCTTTCCAGCTTTGTGTTAACGAGTGTGTTTAGATTTTGTTCCAGTCTTTGCAGATTTGTCTGTCGTGGGGGGAGGTTGCTTGAGTGGTGCATTGAGGCTTAGGTAGCTGTGCTGTTTTGCAGAGCATGTTTCTGGTTTTTGGGTTTCTTAGTTAAGTGCAATCATGCAGTTAAACATTATCACCGAGGATGCAAACCCTACAATAGTTTGTCACATACCGATCTTAATGAAAGTTGTTTCGTGAACTGCTAGAGTTCGTCCGGTTTGTTTCTGGTGCTGGCAGCCCCATAACTTGGAGGAGAACTTTACAAAGAGAGCTCTCCCTTGCTATTAAGTGCAGTCCCCATATCAGGGTATCAAAAG
>VXBX01005818.1:14787-75024 GCA_013400415.1 Scytalopus superciliaris
ATATCCCATGACTCACAGAGTTAAATCACTCATTGTGGAACTCCTTGTCCTGAGGGAGGAACTGGGCATTCCCACCTGAACGTAAGCATATATAGTCTTGCGGTTTGGGACTTCTGGTACCACTCTTCGGATCCAGAAAAGGACCAGAACATCATCAGGACTGTGATTGTCACTCTTGACAAGACTACAACCATTACTTAGACTAAACTGTGACCATCATCCCCACCAACAGGTTTTCCTTTCCTTTTACTCTGTATTGGTGGGGGACCACATGGCGCTCAGCACAGGGGCTAACAAATACCATGCTGTTCTTGTCCCACGGTACAGGGTTACACATCTGGGTTTTGTGGGTTAAAACCAATTTTTCTCCATATCACTGTATTTATTGTAATCTTTTTTAGTAAATTGTAACACTGACTTGTAATCTCTCTTAAGTTGGGTTCATTTTTCCTGCCAGTTTACCTTTAAACCAGTACAAGAACTAATAACTATATACTTACAGCTGGTGGGCTTTTGCTTTTGTCAATATAGGTGAAGAGTTCATACAAGACCACACCAAAACTCCACACATCTGAGGCCACAGAAAATTTGCTTTCTGTCAGAGATTCTGGAGCATACCTGCAACACATGGTAAAATAAAAATTGCCCTGTAATACATGTCTTCCTAGTTTTGAAAGCATTTGTTTTAAAAAGACTGATTTTTTTTCCATGAGTAAGTCTTCTTTAGGCATAGATACTAGCCTGTTCTCATTTCTTTCCAGTACTTTCACATAGTAACTATTCCTTCAATAATAATTAGTATTGAAAACCAAGTTCACCTTAAACCAACACAGTTACTGATGACTAGAACCATGTTTGAATTTTTTCACAACACAGATGTAAATATTTTCTTGATCTGTAGTGCAAGTAAACAAGATTTTCATGTGATAAGACCTAGAAAGACAATTATACCCTTTCATCAGTTTCAGTGAGTCTTGAATTGTCCCACGTAATACTGAAATTAAACTGTCCATCTTCAATAACATCTACTAAGATACCATTTTGTATCACTTATCCTTTAGGTAAACAGTGCCTAAGGCAGAAGTAAAAAATATAGACTAAAACCACACGTACAGAATGGCATTTTCTTTTGTTACCAAGACATAAAATGGCTTTTATAACAGTTACCTGATGGTGTATTTTCTAAGGTATTTCTACATCTTAATACAACAGAGCTAAGTATTCCTCTGGCATTCTGAATATAATCTACCAACTTGAAATTAATAACCATTCAGTCTTCCACAGACTGCACAAAGTGTTTTCTTCCTTTTCAAACCAAGTGTAGTTTACTGGAGCATTGCTGTAATTTGGGGTAACTTAGACCTTCTCTGGAAGCTCAGTACCAAAATATAGATATGTACCTGAATATTAAATCTCAACACTTTATTCTTGCTACTTACAGTTTATGGGACTTAAACCCACTTGGTCAACAGAGGCTCTATCCAATAGATCTCAGCTAGAAGACACCAAAGAGCAGTCAGTCTGAAAGATCCAGAAATTTGAAAGCCGCCAGGAGAATGGGCCCTTTTAGATTTCCTTTATCTCTTTCCCATAGGATATTGTTTCTTTTAAATATGTTGTTAATTTTTAGGGGTTTGTTTTGGGTGGGTTCTTTTTAAGTATGTTGTAAAGTCATAGAGGCTGTTCTATGAAGTGAAACACCATGCATGTGACTTTCACAATGCTGACAAACTGATGTGGAGTTTGCACTTAAAAATCCACAATATGCAAAACAACTGGCTGAAACAGCAAAAATTGAAAACATGCCATGATTTCACATATGAAAATAAGACTTACCAAAATATAGGGCTTTCACCAGGTTCTTTCACTTTGTAGTATTCTTTGTCTTGTGGCAAGACTTTTGTCAATCCAAAATCTCCAATTTTAACTCTGTTTTCATTCTCCACCAAGATATTTCTTGTTGCTAAATCCCGGTGAACATATCTTTTTGTACCCAGATACTCCATGCCCTAGGTGTAGTGGTCACAAACAACAGCAGAAAGAGTTACCTTTACCATTACATAGCTGCACTTTCCCTAAGAGAATGAATTAACCTCAAAGTTAAAACCAAAACCAGATCATTACTAAAGTCGATTTGCTCGAACATGTGATTTCTCCAAGGAGTGACTTTTTCAAAGCTCAGGGACATCCTTAACTGGAGGAACACAGACTGAGCACCTGTCAGAATCAAGTATTTTTTATTATGTAGCTGGACAGCTGTTGCAGCTCCTTTCCATGGCCAAATGCAGTTTTCTGGTGGTATAGAGAAAGAAAATAAAATCTGGGCTAAGTGACACAATCCAGAGCACATGAGAAGAACTGTCCTACCCACCCATTTCATTTACCCTTTTTTCTTCACTTTGTACATCTGCTTTCCTGATTGCTTCCATGAAACTTTATGATTCCTTGAATTTGACAATGATTCTCTGATGCTATTCACACCCACGTCTTGCTTCTCTCTTGTATGGGCCATTATTCACCAACAGAGTTCTGCTTCTTGTTCTATTTCCATGGATTGCTGTAATAAAACACTAATCTGATGCCATCTTGCCTTTTGTTGCTGATGAGCCCTTCTTACCAATGCACCTAATTAATTTTGCTAACAACAAAATGTTGAAGAAGCCAGTGTGTTTAGTGGTATTACTAAAACAAGGAGTTCTTGCTTAGGCAGCAATAAATGATGGACAGAAATTGATGCCGCACAATGTCAAGAGATACCCAATTCCTGTGTGAAAGGAATCCCAAAGCAAGCTCTCAGTTTCAGAATTTCTTAAGAAAGCATATCATCACTCCTTCAACACAACTGAAAAGTAATAAATTACGCTAATAGCATCGGTAAACTTCAGAGTTTTGAACATCAGGATTATCCTATTAATGCTAAAATACATATTTCTCTCTTTTAATTCTTTCTTCATGTGAGGAATCTCAGAAAGAGTTTGGCTCTGAAGTGTAACCTTCCTCTCAGACTTCATAATCTTCCAGCACCGCTGGGTGGCATCACTCTTCTCTCACAGCCCATTCCAAGATTAAAACCGTTCAAAAATGTCCCATTCTTCACTGCCTGTTTATCCACTGCCATCCTGAAAAATATCAAACCTAGCTTCTTTAAAGCGAGGGTTTCCCATATTTCTGGTAAAACTAGTCTATGCAAATGCTATGGCTTTTTCTTACTACTATATACTATGCTAAAAACAGCCCTAAGTTTGATGATAGCCTGTTAGCTACCTTTTCTGTTAGCCTGGAAAACACCTACTCTAAGACAGATGTTTAACTGAAGTCATGCAAATTCTAAGTGGAATTCATAATTCTGTGGCACTAATCTAACAAGAGAGTTTAATTATGTGATTTCAAATGTCTCTGTCTTTAAAGCTGGGCTCACCAGCAAGGACAATTGAAGCATTTTAAGCAGTAAGATGGAAAATCCTTTTGCAGCATTATAGCAAGGAACCAAAACAGAGTAAGCAACCAAATATACTCAAACTTCAGGTATGGGCATGCCTTCATTTCTCTCATATACTTGAGAGGAGAGCAGCAAGGCAGAGGGAGAAAGTGTTTTGGTTAAAAACCCCAAAATTACAGTGACAGAAATGCACAGCAGAAAGAAGAGAAGCTAGATGCTGAAAGAGCAAACATTGCAAGAAAAGCAAAAACAGCTAAAGAGCTAAAAGAATTAAAAAAAGCATTCAGATTCCATTTTCACAGTATCAGGTACTTACTGTGTTTATAATTAAGTTGCTTTGGAGTAACAGAATGCTGCAGATTAGAGTGAAATCTTAAATAAATCAATATAACCTCTACTTTGCAGGTCATAGAGCAATAACAGTGCAAAGCAAGGCAGGTACACTGTAACTCTTAGACTTTGCTTCCCTTGGAAGTGAAAACAAATTTCTTTCAGAGCAAGTTCTATGTGGATTTCCCACATTTTCATCCTGTTTGTGCCCATGGTTTGTCACATGAAAGCAGGACATTTTCCCACTTAAGTTTCTGCAGGAGCAATATTTTAGCTCCCTTTGTCTTGGCTGGTGTTGGTACTTAGGAAGCAGTCATTTCACCTGCTATTTTGATTTCATTAGCCTGAAGAGCTGCAATATTTTGAAGATTCTTTTATATATGTATATGTACACACATATTAAAATCCTTATACTTTCTGAATACAGTTCCTTTCCCAAAGATTCCTGACATACTTGCACAGCCTGCAAAGGCCTAAATCCACCTTCCAGTGTTTCCATCAGATAGCTTTGTCTCCGAGAACAGGGTCCTGAGATACGTTGCCACTGTTGTTCCTCCATACTTTGAATAAAGGCTGAAGACTTACATATGCTTCACAGCTTCTTGTAAGAATACACATGGCAGCCACCTTCAGATCCCTGTTGCTAGATCATTATTCTATGATTCAGTCACTGTCCTTGGACTTGGTGCTGAGTATTTGACTCTTCCAGCTCTGCTTGAGCAAGGATTGTGTTCAGTGACTTACCAGCCTAACAGTCATTTTGTTGCAGAAATAATTCTGAGAGAATTTCTTAGGCCTGTTACTGCAGAATGACTTGTTTTGGACACACAGATCAGAGGGCTCTTCAACGCTCTGAGTGGGTTCAATCTTTTCTTTCTGTGAAAAGACTGACACTTGCTCCAGACTTGCTAACATTTTCTGTTTTCCCACCTCATTCCACACTGCTCACTCATCAAGGAGCTTTTTCTGGGGAAGACCCACATCACCTTCAGTGAAGCACGTAACAGGTGAGATAAGTGGCTAAATTGCATGCATCCCTCTGTACATGTACTGGGTCAGCAGCTAAAAGAGCTAATGAGTTAGTCTAGTTTCAAGCAGACAATTAGTAAGCTCTTTTTACCATGTGAAAGTTTGAATGTGAAGGAGATCTCAGTTCTAGCAGAGACTCTCCTGATTCTTGTCGGGCCTTTTCTGTGGATATTGCAGAAGGAAAGTCTTCCGCTCTGAGTGTGGCAGGGCACAACTAGCAGTCATCTATGGGCTACACAGCCTAAAGAATACATACTAATTTTATGTATCCTTCTGTTCCCATGTCCTTGATGTGGGTACTGAGAAAAGAAATTTAAAAATATTTCTGGTCCGTGCCTTTAGGGGGTGTGGTTGTATTTTTTTCTCTCTCTCCCTCACCTCTATTTTTTATCTTTCCCCAAATCACTGAACACCTAATGAAATCTAAAGTTGTCTTTAGTTTCTTGTATCTAAAGCATAATTACAGAATAAAACTGTATACATATGTCCTCTTACTAAGGAAATGAGATATCACAAAAAAGATCAGATGCCCCTCCTTTTCAAAATTTTATGAATTATATTCATTATCAAACAATTTATTACAGCTTTGGGCATTTTTATGACTTCTAGTTCTTCATAGAGAAATCAAATATCTTTGCTCTTCCTGCCAAATAATTTAATATTACAGTTTAAACTAATTATTTTTAAAATATACACGTTGTTATAGTGCTTTTAGAGCTGAATGTCAACATTCTGAAAAATTAGTTACAGTATGTCACAAACAGATTGCCTGAGTGAAAGTATTAATGCCTACCACATTTTATTTCAGGTTCCATTAGAGAGAAAAGAAGTTTTAATCATTATGAAAGAAATGAAATCATAGTAAATTAGAAAAGACACAAAAATAAATAAGTATATTCTGCCTCAGTCAGCAGATAGGCAAGTCTCAGCATCCCATCCTAAGAAACTCAGAAGTTTTTCCAGCTCTTGACTACATGAATATATATTGTTACTTTTTTTAGGGTAATGTGGTGCTAGCAGCCCAACAGTATTATAAAAGTTATACCAAAACAACCAATTATAGTTGTTTTGAGACAAATGAGATGAGACAAAAAGACAAAACTTCTTGAAAACCATATATAATTTGAAATTTCCTACCTTACAGATCTGAGATGCATACAGCAAAAGCTTCTTGTGGTCCAGCCTCTCCTTGTGTTTCTGAAGATAATCTCGTAAACTTCCATATGGTAAGTACTCCATAATTAATCTTAGATTCCTGCGGCCTTTTACAACAACAGTGAAGCATGGACTTAATTTTACTGTAATTTTCCAATGAAAAGTTTTTAAATATAAATATTTTAAAACAGCTATCAACAGGAGTCATAGAAAATAGTCTTAATAGCAAAAAATTAGTTTCTGATTTGTACATGTAATTTTTCATATATTATTTAACTGCATTTGGTCAGGAAATGCCACTTATTTAAACTTAACAACAAAGTGGATATGCTTGATATACTACTATACACTAATCAAGATAATTTCATCAATACTTTAGCTACTATTGCTAAAAGTGTATACATCTGTGTTGTCAAGAAGAGATGAAACTCAGTTCTCAACAAGCAACATCAACTTATCACCAATTTTATCATCTTTTAAAACTTAGCCCGATTCTGAACTCAAGATTTTTCTTTTTACATTAAGACCCTGGGCAGAACCTCTACTTGCATTCAATGGCTTCACCAATTAACAGATCTGTTTCGGAAGCTTTTTCCTGTATATTCTGTACGGGTTGTACCAGACATTGGTAATACCCACTCTGAAATACTACATTGAGCAAAAAACCAAGAACAGTTACAAAATGGTGCATTTTCCCACGCTTTTCTAGGAAGACTTTTATGCTTTTAGATAAAGAAGTTAAGTAAATAGTCTAAATGGTACTTTCTCTAAATCAATGAATCAAATTATCCAAGGAGCTGACCAAATAAAACATCCACCTTACTGAGATGTAGCATACACAAGACACTATTTTATTTGTTTTGCACTCTCTAAGTCCTGGTAAAGCTAGGACAAGTCAGTGACTGTCATAAACACCTCTCTGAATTTCTCAGTGGGCATATTTAGGTGTATATACCTGAAGGTGTATTCAATATAGCACATACCTGCACTGTAGCATACTCCTTTGTATTTCACAATGTTATCATGCTGCAGAGATTTAAGTATTTCAATTTCTCTTTCAAAGTCCCTAAGGTGCTCTTCTGTGCTGTGTTGCAGCTTTTTCACAGCCACCACCTCCCCGGTATTATCCTGCAGTGGGTCATACCGGCACATCTCAACACTGCCAAAATTTCCCTAGATGACAAAGGGAAATACTTGGGAATTAAAAACAAGTCCACATCATTTTCTCTTTCTTAGTGTTCCTTAGTGTACAGTGTTTGTAGTATTTGTTTAGTGCTCACTGTATTAAGCATTAAGGTGACTACAATTAATGATTTAAGCGAAATGCCACAAAACCTCCTTCAGAGAAATCAGGGTAGGAATCATTAGTTCTGAAAGAAGCATATTCTACGAAAGGAAGCAAACAGCACAGGAAATGAAGACAAGAAGAGGGTGTGATGTCCATTCATTTTCTCCCCACTTGCACTTTCAAACTGTCAAGCTAGCATACTCCTTTTCCTGCTCTTGCATAAGTCCCTTCCTCTTGGTTCTTAATTCTCCTCCACTTTTTGGTTCTACCTTCTTCCCTTACTCCATTTATATTGTCTTTGTCTTCTTTTATGCTGCCAGCATTTACTGCTCTGCTGTTTTCCCCAAGCTACGCTACCATTTATAGTCAAAAATAAACAATCTGCAAATAGAAGTGGTTCTGCTACTTAGCTTTCAGATTTGCTTCCACTAGTATTTGCAGCCAAAGGAATCTATAGCTGTCTTGTACACAAACTGGCAAGGAACCATTCTGGAAAAATGGTTCTTCGTGAGCTGCACTTGGTCATCTGTCTAGGCATGCTTTCACACAGCCAGACTGCAACAACTTCCAAAACCAGTAACCAAATGCTGGTTTCTAAAGTCCAAAAGGTTCAAGGCCTACATATATCTTGAAGACATTATTGAATTTAAAGACTGTATATTCAGGTTTCTCAGAATATGCATACGTAAAAAACTAATCCCACTAGTGCTGTGCAAGACTGCTCCAGAGGATTCTTCCTTCTATCTATGGATACTGTGAAAGTGAAAAAGGAGCAAAAAGAAACTGCTCAGATGTGGTGCTCAGATATGACTGAAATTACTAATTCCTGCAACAGAAGTTTCAATGTAAATAATGTCTATGGGGTCATCAAAAGATAACTGATAAACATAGTTATATCTTACACTATTAGAGAATTTTGAAACAGCCTACCTTGCCAAGTTGCTGTAGAAACTTCAGATGTCTTTCTTCAAATTGTGTTGGATCCCGATCTTCAAAAGCACCAGAAAACCCAAGTGCTCCAATTCTCATGTTTGGCAACATATCACTTTCTGTCAATAGCTCATAATCTGAGAGGCAGAAGAAAAAAGAGAAGGGAAAAGAAGGCACAGAGTAATGAACAAGAGAAGGAAGAACCTTATTACAATCATGGCACATTCTGCCTTTGTTTAGGATACTCCCAAGCTCAGTAGAATATTAACAGCCACCTTAACTTCCACATAGAAATTTGCAGTCAAAGACAAAGATGTATTGCAAAAACTGTACCAAAAAGGAAGGCATTACACGAAAATGAACCAACAGAAATCAGGGTTCTTTTTTTTGTCTAGTGTGTTCCTGTTGTATCATAGACTCACCTGGAGTGAACAAACTGTTCAAATCACGTATAATTGCCCTAAAAGAAGGCCTGAAATCTGGCTCATAATCCATACAGTTGTTTATAAGGTTTGCAAGTTCTGTCCAGTTGGGGGCAGGAAGCTGGTGCCTATCTTCATAGAACTGTAGTTTCTGGAATTAAATAGGTATGTCATTTTACATTTTACAACCATTTTTCCAACAGCGGTCATTACTTTACATACTGATATAGTTACAATGGCAGATGTTTTAAATTAGAAGTGTTCAAAGAGCTGTTATGAATGCAGACCCAGTAATACTTACCCTTGAAGAATCCAGTGCACTCAGAGGTTTGTCTCCTCCACTGCAGATTTCCCACAAAGTGGTACCAAAACTCCATTTGTCTGTGGCCAGGCTTAGTTGTTTGGGATTCTCGATACATTCAGGAGGAACCCATGGTATTCTCTCAAGAAGAACTGTGCAATCATACAAAGGAAACACATTAAGATTAATAATAAACCCAGAAAATTCCATAATATCTTTGATTTGATAATGTGCTTTTAATACTTTTCCAAGTTTGGTTGGTTTTTTTTGGTCTGAAAAATAAGTTACAGAATATGAACAAAAATTAATCAGAGTGAGGATCATGAGTTTTATTGTAAAGTAAGCCCAATGGTATAAAATTGCCTTAACACCATTCCACATTACATTTTTTCTTTGACTCCTGTATTTCCTCCAACGTTACCAAGGCTTAGCACCTACCACAAAGGCCAAAAATAAAAAGTACTTTGCTAGTGGTTGACACATTATGGCACTGCAAAAGGCACCATGGAAAGGAATTTCATACTATCTGATTTTCATAATATTGATACTGACTGCAGTAACAATTCAAAACATGGGGTCATATGGATGTGGATTTAGAGTTCCTTAAAACGAGATTGCATGAGATTAATACAGGATTCGCATTTAAACATCGAGAATTTAATTCATTTATTGGGAGATGATGGCACTGCATTGCTTATAGGCTCCTTGATGCTTTATTTCTTTAGGCATCCATAAAATCACCAAGTCTGAAGTGTTTAAATTTTTCCAAAATTACTAAAATGATCACAAAAAGCATAGTAAGGTTACTTCAAGTTCCATTAGCATAACCATCTTGCACACAATGTTGTTCTAAGTAATTATGCTGTTATAAAGCATTGGAACAGTCTCAATGGTGGATGATAACCAAGTAATTTTAATATCAAGTGGCTCCAGGTATTCACCAAGAAATGCACCAAAGATGATTTTTAACTGCCAATCAGCATTTTCAAAACTGTGTTTTCTTTCAGTTATGAAAATTTCCCCAAGCTACAAAATGCTTGATCAATTATAGGACACTAAGTTCAGCAGCTATGTGCAAATGCAACTGACTGTATTGACATTATAGCACACCAACAGTATTATCAGTGAAAAAAAAGTTGAAAAGGAGAACAAGCAGAAAAAAAAATAAATCTCACACAATGGAGAATTGCAGCTTTGATTCCTGTAGTTATTTTCTGATAAATAAGATACACTCAAAACTGCTTAACTAGGACGGTAGAGATTATTATAAAATAACAGATGGATCAAGGAACTTACTATAACATAAGTAGCTTAGATAGTGGTCAGGAAAAAAAAAACAAAAACAACCCCAAACTTGTTTTTGAAGTCAGAAGCACTGAACAAGAAAGCTGACACAAAGACTTACTGTCTCTTGGCAAAACTGTAATACTGATGCCAGGATCACTTAGTTTTATAAATGGAAGATTTCCAGACTTCCTGTCTTCCTCTCTGATAAGCAAGATGTTTTTTGCACAAACATTCCCATGAACAAGGCCTTTATCCTCCTACAAACAGAAATGTACCTTTTACATACCAACAAAAGAAGTCTTATGATTGAAGTGGTATTTAAGAACCAATACTGTACAGCATAAGGGAAACATCAGCAAATACAATAGTGATCATAAATTAAGTTGATCAAACTTCAGATACTTCATCAGTTCCTCTCAAAGGTATAGTTTCCAGCCAATTTTCATTATCTACCTAAATTTAAAACCATCTGATATATGTTAACTCAGAAGAATACTTATCCATCAATATTATCCCCTTAAAATTAATGTAAAAACATTTTAACTCTTTTAAAGGAAAGACTCACCTAGTCATATATCCTGTCTGGAATAAATGGCCTTTATGCTGAATTAAGCAGACTGTAAGGCTAATGCCCAGGGAGAATGTATTAGCAGTATGAGCAGTATGGTGTTTTCCCCTCCCAGTAGGTAAGTATTAACACTACCAGGAAGTAGTTTATATTCAATTTATATTCATTACAAGCTTAGGTGACAAGTCCAGAAAGGACTGATTCATGGGAAAAAAAAGTAAATAACACATTACTGGAAATGTGTTTTTATTTCATGCTAAAACATAGAGCATTAAAGAAGAATGGGACATTCAATTACACTTTGCCCAAAATGTAGTCTGTCCTTGGCTATCCCACTAAATATCTGGTGTATGCCAAGCCTATTTTCAAATACCCTTCAGTGTTTCAAGATTTGGAGTAATAGCTCTGCCCTTCTACATGCATTAGTCGGAAACATTTGAATCCAGTCCTTAACAAAATGTAACTACTTACCAGAAAATGCATGGCTAATGCCAACTGTTTTGCTACTTCCAGCTTCCACAAAATATTGATAATATTTTTGTTCTTTTTCAAATATGTATCCAAGGATCCAAATTTCACATATTCTTGTACAAGGATGTCTGATTTATAATAGTAAAAAGAGAAACAATTAAAACCAAGAAATAATGAAGTTTCAGGACAGATTCATTACTCTAGTAGTATTCTTTTTTGATACCCTGACCTAACTATAACTTTGAAGCTGTATGATATCTGAGTATTGCCACAAACATTTTGTTTTTTATACTTCTCCAAAGGTGTGAAAGTTCATGTAATTTCATCTCAAATACAAAACTACTACACTTAATAGTCTTTGGCAGGTTAGATAAAATTCAGTGAGCATCCTTTCACCCTCAAAGGCACAATAAATAATGTAACTGCTGACAAAGGATAGTAGTGTATGGCAGCCTCAATGTCACAAGACGAATAACATTCAAGTAATTCATTTCTCTCTTGCTTATAATCTATATTCTTAGTGACAATGTTTTACTGACAAAAGATGATCTTCCTGAAAACAGACTAGTACTTGCACCAAAAAAATTTGTGTATATATGACATATGTCTCCACACAGTCATCCTGCAATGAACTCCAGAAACGTGATCTATTTCATAGTACTGTTGTCTTCATCACTTTAAACACAACCATTTCAAATTACATGACTGAACTCTTGCTCTCAGCTGCAAGATGCTCACATTGCAATGTTTTTTACTGAGGCTGTAATAAATAAACTGATTTTTCAACAAATTCATTTTACAGACAGCAAACTTTTTCTTGGTTTTTTTTTTTTTCTTTTGGCAATGATGTGAGACAATTTTAATCAAGTGTGTAAACCACAGAATTAAGAACAGCTGCTTCTTTCTACGTCTTAGTGACTGGCTCTTATTAAACTACAGTAAGTCTCTTGCCTTCAAAAATAGAACAATCTATGTCATCTGAAGGTGAAATAAGTAACCATATACGTATTTTAATAACTTTTTTTTCAATTATAAACTTGATCTACCTGAAATTTTATATATAGTCCCTGTGCAGGGTACAATGCAAAGATTTTACTGCTGTTAATATTTTGTAGTGCTTTTGTTGAAGTAACAGGACCTTGAGTTTTCAGAATGGGATCTCTAAACCAAACTATATTTGTGCTCACGAAGTCAGCACACGTGTGGAAAAGGCTGGCAGTTTCTCATCACAGTAAATGATTTTTTTAGGTAGCCAAGCACTTCCCTTTCTAGCTAACCACCACTGATACAATGTAGGGGTGCAATTTCTCTCTGGTATTTCAAAAACTTGTTTCAGACATTCAGCAAAACTTTCCAAAAGTGAGATCTTTAGAGAGGTTACAGAGGTTACTATTCACATTGACTGCACTTCAGACAATGTTTCCCTTTTCTTTGTGACCACCATATTAACTAGTTCTCAGACACCAAGACGAATACTACTGCAATGTAAACATGTATTGGTTGTACAGCTGGTGTGTCAAATTATTTTGTTTTGTTTGGTTTTTCCCCTGCTTTTATCCAGAACAATGACAAACTCTAATGAGATATATATAAAATCACTACAAAAAGATAATTAATTTCTACTTACTCTCTTCTCCACATACACAGACTCCATAATTTAACACCAGATGTTTATAAGAAAGCTGGCTCATCATACTTGCTGCCTCAAAGAAGGACTTTTTGGTAGGAGAGAGTGAGAAAAAAATAAGTATCAGTGAAAACAAAGTCCCAAAATGTTAATAAGTTTATTAAAATAATATGCACTTTTAAAAAAATTTCAACTTTCATCTCATTGTAAAGACCCTACACAACATCTTTGAGACTGTTTTCTGGTTTATGTATTTTTTAGGGGTGGTTTGGGGTTTTTTGTTTGTTTTGGTTTTGTTTTTTGTTTTCTCACTTGTGGGTTTTTTTCCCTATTTTTTTTTCTAAGTAACTGATAATCCACATTCCAGGTAGGTTAACAATCTCTTTTTTTCTGCAGGCAGGTGTATCTCAACATTTTAAAAAGAATCTTTTCTTCAGTGTCAGTTAGCTGTGTAAAGTAAACTCAAAGTCAAATTCATGACACACTATTTAGGTTTGTAATTTATTTGTCATAATGGACTATTCAGTTTCCATTTTTTTTTCTTTTTAACACAGTATTAACTTAAAAGACAGAAAGTATTATATAATGCATCCACTACTGCAAGGCCTTATCTAAATTTGTCAGGACAGTTTCAAATGCTTTTATTTCTTTAATCACTTTTTATTCTCTTCAGTGGTAACTCCAACTATATCTGCTTGTGTACTGACTATTCACTCAAGAAAACAAGGTCAAAATGAGTACATTTTTCCTTTAGCTGCCCATATTTTTATTTCTATACTCTCTGAGCTTTGATCTTTTAGTAATTGATTCTCACTCAACTTTGAAATGTAAATAAATTACCCATCTTATTAAAATTATCATATGGGTTATGGTTTCTTTATTGTTTTCAATTTTCCAAAGTGTATGCCTACACAGCCTATGAACATTAGCTATCTGAAGTGTTTCTTTCCTTTTTGGTCATATTTTCCAATAGATTTGTCTTCAGTAATTGAAAAGTTCAGTAATCGTACATTAGTTCTCCTGGTCTGCTGTAAATACAGCTAGATTAATTAGGAATTTGAATCAATTATATATTCAAATAAACAGTCATATGAATTTACATTAATGTAATAAACAGTACTACATTTTGTGAAAGTCTGTAAAACAAATTCTCACACACACGATCTTGGGTTCAATTATCTTACTAGTGTATTAGTTTTTGCACAAAGGCAGGTTTGCTAACCAGCTTCACTCAAAAGCGACAAGTCTCAGTGAATATGAATGAATCTATGTATGGCAAGTGTTTCTCATACATAAATACTTCTCATTTTTTGTTACTTGATCCAAAATGTTGATTTTGCTGGAGAATCAGTATGACTCCAAAACATCGAAACAAGTCTACCCAAAGAAAGTGATTTTCCATGAATGCTTGTCCCTCATCTGTACACAATTTTCAGGTTAAGGCAATTCTATGGCCATACCATCTCTCCCATAGTACTTGTATAAATAAACTGTTCTTCAATTCTCAGTGCGTAGCTCTGAATTCCCTGATGGGTGGTGAGGAGAGGGGAAATAAAGTACGTAAGTGTACTTCACAAAGCCAGTCTCAAATCCATAACCTCAGTGTCACAAGTCCAAGAATGGGTTTGGTTAATACAACCCTCTACTATATAACAAATACTCATTTATTGTATGAAAAGTAATGCTTTGGTCAAATGTTATAGCAGTAATAGCACTGGATAAATGTTATATAGCAGTCAACAATCACACCAACCTCAGAGTAGTTTCTATGCACTTTATCCAGCACCTTCAACAGAACTTCAGTTTGATGGAGCTGGCCATAGTCTCCCACTTCTTTCCTTACACCTTTGAAAATCTTAGTAAATGTGCCCTGTCCAAGACTCTCCTCCTATAAGAAACGAGGGATACAGATGGGAAAAAAATCAGAAATATCTGCCTGTTTTGCAAAAGATCTCTCAAAAAAATCCTTAAATAACATATATGCAAACGTTTAGAGATGTGTTGGCTGCAGAGTCAAACTGATTGGAAGAGGATGCAACTGTAACAGAAACATCTTAAATTGTTGCTTATTTTTTACTGACTCCTCCAGAATCTCAGAAAATAATTTGCTGTAAGAACCAGAGAGGATGAAATGGCTGTCAAATATGTATTTAGATAGCTCTAGAAGCAAACAACTGCTATTGCAGTCAAAAGGAAGCTTCTTAATTTTAAAAAAGTAATTATCTGCATTAATGGAAAATAAAAATAGACATTTTGTTACCACAACTCTAAGGAAAGATTACACCAAAATCTCCTGGCTCAGGTAAGACTCTTTTAAACACATACTGAGGTTTTTAAAACTTGGTGTGTATTAAACCCAACATGTGCAGTGGAAAAAGCAACTGATCAACTTACAAATATCAAGTCCTCATTACGGATTTTGTGAAAGACCATCTGATTGACATTGTTGTGTCTCTGTAGCGTTGGTGATGAAGGGACGTCAGAAACACTATTGCTTCTGAAGACTAGCAGATTTGATTTATCTGGGAGAAGAAAGAGGGAAAGAAAACCCACAATACATTTGTAAAATATAAAACAAAATCAATATAATTTCAGAACGATAATTAATGAGGGACTGCTAATGCAACTAAAATAAGATACATTGAGATCAGTTTATTCAAAATTCTAATTTAATTCAAAGTCTGCTATTTTCTTATTAGGCAAAATCATCTGGTTCACTCACTTATTTTATGCTTTTTAAGTACTCCTACTTTTGACAAACATTCTGAAAACATTCCTACCTCCCTTCACATTTTAATTGCTGATGTATTTAAAATAATGATCAGGTATGAAAAAGGGGAGGAAAATCACCTTTTATATTACAAAGTAGAGCAGGTCTGATATTAAAACTACAGCTGAGAAGTACATCTTTGTGGTTGTCTTGTCACGTGCATATTTATATTTATTCAATAATTTATAATTCTGATGCATGTACATTTTTTGTTTCATATTGAGTAAGTCTACAAAATTATTCCCTATAATGTGCATATATATTCACTTGTTGAATTTTTTCTAAGGTTTTGAATCCATTGGCTATTTTCAATCAAATCTGAAAGAGGCAAATAGGATATCAAATAGTCTGTTGTCAAGTTTTTCTTTAAATAGGGATGCCAATGAAGTCTAAGACTAACCAATGCTAACTCTAAGTAGTACTACTTAGAAGGGTAGATATCAACAGAATCCATAAAAGAGAAAGATATTATAAATATTAAAAGTAGGCAAAAAAATTTAATGTAAATTCAAGAAAAATCCACTCCTTAGGCAGAAGCTCTGTTCCATGTGTATCTTTCAGTGTTAAAAAGAAATAACACTGCAGCCTTGGCATAACTCAGCAATGACAGAAAATTGCTGACATTGTTGGTTCCATTGCTTATGGAACCATCCTGAGTGATAGATGATACAGTTAAGTAGCTATTTCCTTCTCAAGACATGAAAACACTTGACTGAAGAAGAAGTGCTGCTGCACACAATCCACCGCAATTAAGAAACCGGTTTTGCTTCTATTCATGCAACTGGCTACCATGGTTACTTCTGGAAGACCATCTTATACCAAAATAAAATTTGGCAGACACTGGGACTGAACACCATGACTAAGAAGATGAACAAATAGGTCAGTGAAATTCAAAAAAAACCCCACAGGAACATGTATCTACCTAAGAGTCATTTAGTGTTAATTTATTTTTAAATCTTTAATCTAGAAGTTGGAAAACTTTCTGCTTAGAAATAATATTTCTCTTACCTTTTGGTTTTGGGGGACAGCATTTGATGAACTGGAAAACTATGCTGTCTGAACGTACAGTTTCTGTCTGGTAGCAGGTTAAGAGATCCTTAAGATTACTAAAACTTCTCTTGGTTCCACTAAGATTATATTCTCCATTCTCATTCTTCGTAATTAAGCAGTGCTTATAATCTGTGGTATTGTCACGCTGCAGAGATTTTTTTTCCATTAAAAACATAATCGATTAATATTTAATACTTGAAAGCTTATTTAAATGTATAGCACTCTACTAATTAAAGAAAGAACGCTTCAGCAAAATATAACCATAATTTGTTATTTTGTTCTTACTATGTAATATTGATTCTGAGAAAACATGATTCTATTCCCATCACTGGAACTAGCATGTTGATGCTACAGAAAAACAAATGTTAATGAAATCTGCAAAGATGGAGCTGAGAAAACAGATAATGGATCCTAGGAAAAATCCTTCAGAGCTATTAATGAAAGCTTATTCACCCTGACATGGAGTAATATCAAAACAAAATTTTGTCAGAAGCAATAGCCCAAAGGGTCCTGCTCCATGTTCTTTTGGCAGGCATTTGGAGATCTCAGCTGTAGTTCTGTTTTTCTGTCATCTACAGTACAGTTCTAAGAAATCAGTTCCTTGCACAGATTTTCAATATGCACTGAATTATTTTTACAATGAGTCTTCAAAAGATACTACTGGACATTTTTAGACAAGATGAGCTCTTAACAGTGCTTTTGTGGTCCTTTATCTCACTTCTGCAGCAAATGTTCCAACGAATTCTGAATCTCAAAAGCCTTCCAATGACTTGTGTGAGACTCAGAACAAGGACAAAAAAATGGGGCTAAGTCACTTAATGGCAATGGCAGGCTTCACTCACAAGATTGAGTCTCACACTTTGCCTCTCTAAGCTTGCTCAAGAACTCACCTCTTAGGCTACAAAATTCCTTACCAAACACACTTCACTGACTGAACATAACATTTCTGTGAAACTGATATTTACTTCTTCACTCACACATCAACATTACTCTGTCAGTATTAGCAAACTTGCTAGCTTGCTGGACACCAGCAGAAAAACCCATGTATTACCTTGCCTACTTAAAAACTCAAAAGTAGCTCTGTTAATAAAATTAAAGAGAAGCCTATCCTTGGAACAATATCATGCAATTATGTAACTGCAATATTAAGGTACTGTCTTATCACTACCAAAATGTCACATTAGTGGGGTACACCTGTTTCTTTACCTGTATGAGAACTACATGCATTTTCAGGGTGTCTTTCTCTCTAGCTAACACCAGACACCCCCAGGAAACTGTGGTGACATAACAGTTGCCAAATAATATGGCTGGTTCAGCACTGGCGATGGGGACAGGACCCAAACCCAGAAGAATTTGTGAAGGAGAGACACTCTCAGGTCATCAAGGGCTGCACACTCTGTCTAACTAAGTCCTGTTTGTGAGGGGGAGGAGGTATGTGGAAATCCCAGGGAAAAAAACCTGACTAAAAAACCCCAAACTTTAAAAAGTAAAAAGCCCCATCAAACCACTCCACCTCCCAAACATTTACTACAATCCCAAGACCCACATCACCACGCCCAGAACTCTCAAGCTGTCTTCCCTCTTCCTGTCTTGGTCTCCTAGGCATATGGTATGTGCCATTAACAATTCTTTATCATACAACCACTGAGATGTTTCTCACAAGACCCTGAACACTGGCCAGTACCTGGCAGAAGAACATACATATCAGACAAACATTCTGGAGAGAAAATTCACAATTATTTACAGAACATCCCAGGCTCATCAGTATATCACAATAAAGACTAAACAGGCACTATTTGAAATAGAATACCAACCTCTATAGCAAAGGTAAGGAAGTATTTTTTAAAATCTTTAGGACTGCAGCGAAGGACGTAGAAACCAGTCTGATTACCTGCTTTCTTCAGTTTACTGATAGCAAAGTCCATGCTATAGTAAAAACAAAATGTTTAATAATGCATAATTTCAAAATCTAGGAATATCACAGATTGGATAAAGAGTAATATTAACAGATATCTAATGTAACAATAATTCAAACTTGCAATTTTTTGCAGCTTCCTTTAAGTTAATCTTTTTGCCCTTTTATTTTTTAATATTTAGGGTGGTTGCTTATATATTTTGCAAAGTGAGAAACAAAGAGAAAAAACGTAAAGCATTGTATGTTACATAAATGCAGTAAATACACATTTTAAGATGTCCACCACAGTTTACAGTCAACTAAAGCTGATCTTTCAAATATCACCTTGTTAAATTGCTAGAAAAAATTACTTACAAAATTGGTCCATGACAGTTGCTTTGGATATTTTCAAGGACTGATGGTGGTGCTACTTCTTTACAGAGATAATGATGGGCATCTGCAGTTAATCTGTAATATCCATCAATTAATGATACAAAGGAGAGAGCTTCTCTTAATGATTGAAATTCAGCCTCCTGTTAAATTGCCAGAGAACAATGATGGAGGGGGAGGAGAGAGAGAATTTTAATTTTTAGTAGGCAACAGAAAATTCCTGGATATGCTAGCTATATAAAAGATGTACGTATATGCATACATTAAAGATATGAATGAAAGTAGTTTTTAATGGCTGTTTGTATGTCTACCTTGTTGTCACTCAAAACTTGATAGCAATCTTCAATGTTCAAAATCAAACACAAACCAAACAAAACTGTGGATGCCCTACTCCTGGAAGGGACTTTGAGCAACCTGACCTAGTGGACAGTGTCCTTGACCATGGTGGGGGAGCTGGAACTAGATGACCTTTAAAGTCTCTTCCAACTCAAGCCATTCCATGAGTCTATGAAATAGGCCATTAAAAAACAACCCTTACTCTGAATATATGAAACAGCAGAGGAATGCTGACATGAGAGAATATTTGAAAGGGAAAAACTGAGTAGATACAACTCAGCACAGCAGACCCCTACTTGCACTGCCAACGGCATTATTCTTCTTCTGAAAGGAAAGCCTTCACTTATCAGACACACATGGCTGCCTTCAAATAGCAAAGAAAATTCTCTATAACAGTACCTGCCTGAAAACCTAACTGCTAGCCAGCAAAAACTGGCATCCTGAGCTGGATCATAGATAGAAGATGACATTTTACTACTAGAAAGACAGGTACGTTGGATGGAAGCAGGGAAAATAATAATGTGGTCAAAGGAGAATGGATGTGGAAAAGGTCTATGCACAGAATATTGAACAAGTAAGAGTATGGCAAAATTAAGTCCATCAGTAACAACATATTTATTACTGCAAATATAGGAATACAGAGAAGCATTATTTTGCCATTTGTTGAGTCACCCTAGAATTCAGTCAATAGCACAGCTCAACAGAACAGGCTTTAGTATGTGCTGCACAAATTTGCCTGTGACAATGAGAACCCAGTTAGAAGATGAACACGATCCTTTGGAAAGTTCCTTGCTAGACAACAATAAAGAAAGCTTCTGAGTACATGCCAGAAATTTCCAAACTCCTTATTAAAAGGACCTGGAAACAACTGCAGCCTGTGGTGAAGATGATGTTAGGCAGGCTGTGCCTTTGCAGCCCATGGAGGTCCACTGTGGAGTAGATATCTGTCTGCAGCCTGTGCAGAACCCCACATTGGAGCAGGTGGATGAGCCTCAGGGAGGCTGTGACCTCCTGGAACAACTTGTTTGTTGGCAGGACTTGTGGCCCCATGGGCCACTATGGAGCTGGAGCAGTCTGTTCCTGGAGGACTGCACTCTGTGGAAGGGACCCATGCTACAGCAATTCATGAGGAACTGCAGCCTGTGGGAAGGATTCACACTAAAGAAGTTCATGGAGGACTGTACCCCACAGGAGGGATTCCATGCTGGAGCAAGGGAAGTGTGCAAGGAGGGAGGGGTAAAGACAATTGTGATGGGTTGTTTTTTTTTTTGTAGGCCTTCCTTGGTAACCAGGGTCAAGATCTAGGAAGTATTCCATCCCATCTCTTTACGTAATCAGGTGTATATAAACCAAAGGAGGGGGTGTTCTCTCCCCTTTTTTGCTTCTTTTCCTTCTCGGGCNGAACTTTCACAACAATACATGATGAACTGACCATAACGCACATTCCCAATCTCCTGTGCCACTGAGGGGGAGGAGGTAGAGAATCAAGAATAAAGTTAAGCCTGGGATAAGGGAGGAGTGGTGGGAAGGTGTTTTTAAGAATTGGCTTTAATTTTCATTACCCTGCTCTGAACTGCTTGGCAATAAATTCCATTAATTTCCCTGAGTTAAGTCTGTTTTGCCCATAATGGTAATCAGTGAGTGATCTCTCCCTGTCCTTATCTTAACCCATGAGCCTTTCTTTGTATTTTCTCTCCTCTGTACAGCTGAGGTGGGGAGTGATTAGAGCAGCTCTGGTGAGCACCTGCCATCCAGTCAGGGTCAGTCCACCGCACAATTGTTACACCTGCTAGAAAGCCTAACTCAAGTGCAATGTTGGAGGTCAAGCAAAACACCTTTTGCATTCCTGTCTAAGATACTTTCTGAAGATCTTCTTCAAAGAATCTTAAACAGTAAAAGCAATTACCTTAATTTTGTCCCAATAGTTATTTCGTGTGTATCATAATTCCTTCAGAGAATTTTGAAGCATTTTTCAATGAGTTGGTCTCTAGCAGAGAGATTACTATGATGCCATGGAAACAGTACACTTGAGAATTAAAACCACAGACTCATGTTTAAGACTCAAACAACAAAAGAATCAATCTGTGTACCAGAAATTTTCCTCAGATAAAAATGTCCCTTTCCATGAACAGAGCTCCAAATGCAGAAGCAATTTAGTACTGCGATACACCACTTACACTATTGAAACACATTTAGCTTTAGCCTATGCTTATTAACATGGTATTTGGCTATACAACAGTAAATATACAACTATCACATAGTCTGCTCAAAGCAACATCTATCTGAAAGAACAAGAACCAAAGTAAACAGACCAGATTCTTGCTGTCTTGTTTGTGAATGGTGACAATTCTTCTCTCACTGGAGCCTTCTTGGCTTGCTTGTTTAATGCTGACATCAATGATATCAGGAAAATCACAGTATGTTTGTAAATCCTGCAACAAATATTGGTTACATAATGTCAGTAATAACATAAACAGCAATTAGAAACCCTAACCTATTTGCAGCATTGGAATTTCTAAAATTCTGAACTCATAAGCTGGCAACAAATAGGGTCATAAAGCCTTAAACATGCAATTACAAATACATAAAGGAGTTTTGTGTTTATGGGACCATCACCAGGAATATAATTTAAAGAATGCACAGAGATCCAGGAACCGTGAACAGAAATCCAGATATGGGTTTGGCTTTTATAATTGTAGATATTTCTTTCCTCTGTAGTATTTTGCAAGGATTAACAATGGAACATTTTGATTATTTTTTGAGAGGTCTTTTTTTTTTCCTGTGAACTCACTATTGGCATTCTGATTAAAGAGGTTTAGAAAGCCTGTTAACAATACAAAATGTCACGTCTTCATTCAGAGTGATACAAGCTGCAAAATCTGCTAGCAAAGAGATGGATTTAGAATGAATGAAGAAAGAGTCTAAAAGAAGGTTGTCCTATCAGCTACAGTAATCCCTGACTAGGTAACTTGAAGTACCATCCTAATTAAAAGAAAATTCACAACACATTTTCCTTTGATAGCAAGTATAGGTATTTTTTAACCCTATTGATATTCTTACCCCTTCCTTCAGTCTTTCACAAGTCAAATTACACTGTCATATAAATCATACTTTGTTTTGTTTTCAGTAGAACTTCTGGTTCCAAGAAAGAGCTTTAAATAAAGCTAGGTTTATCTATCCAAAATTATTCTTCCTAACCAAATAGATTTCTTCCGAATCTAACCCACATTCCATACAAACAATTACATTTTTTCTTTCATTCAGTATCTTAATAAAGATTCATCAGTAAAGTTTGCTGAACGAAGAGTTATGATCACAGTTACAAACACCCTCATTGTTTCACTGGGTTTTCATAACTAACTTTATACACGGTTTCTGTACCAGTGAAAATATACGCAATTTTTCTCAACAATAGGAAGATAATGTTTTTAATGATGAAAAAATAATTTGGCAATCTCTATGGGAAATATGATCAATTTAAACACTACTCTTACTAAAGGCCGGGTTGCCAAGCCCAAACAGCATAGTATGCATAAACTGTGTTCAGCTAAAACTAGAAACTGCAAAAATCCTGCCAGAGCAACTGGCACTTAGAGGAAAATTAACAAAGGAAGAAGGATGATACATAAATAAGTGTCTAGGGTCCATCTAAAAATTTCCTAAGAACACCACACTTCAAAAACCTGGGTAGGTAGTCATATTTATTTTTGCTAACTATTGAAAAAAAACACCAGCATATATCATCTTTACAAATTATTACAGCACACAGTAAAAATACAGCCTTTTCTAGTTTGGTCTTGACTGCTATATACTAGGGATCAAAAGTACCAAACAGATGTAATTATTTTTAGAAAACTCATGTGTGCTCCACATTGCTTTTACTTTTGCCTTTGGAAAATTCCCACATTCTCAGTCTATAAGTTTGTATTATAATTTGGTAAACTCGGCATAATGATTAGTTATTATAGGAAATTACATACAAAAGAAATAATACTGATAAATAAAAATGCAGCAATATGTGATTACTGTGTGTGTGGCTAGCCGTCACGAACGACGATGCTTTTTATGCCTGCGCGAATGGATTTATTACGTGGAGCTCAGCGTGCGCGGAACTGGCCCCACCCCCTTTAGCCCTGGGACGCTCCCTAGCCTTGGCCGGGGCAAGCCCGGACGAAGTTGGCAGAGCGAGACCCGCAGGACTCGAACCGGCGTCCTTCCGAGAAGGAGCACGGATCCAGGGGCGGCGGCTTTACCCACTCGGCCACAGCCGCCGGCATGTGATTACTAGCACTCATAGGAACCATCTAGCATTTAATTCCTGAACAAAGACTGTATGGACTTCACAGTCACAGAAATGCCACTTTAAATTTGCTAACTCAGACACTGGTTGGAGTCTACTTGGAACACAAAAGAGGTACAGGGAAATTTACCTGCTGTTTAGAGTCCTTAAATCCCTGCTTTCAAAGAGAAATTGAGGGATTTGTGCATTTTACTTATACCGGGGTGCAGGGTCCCTACTTTTCGACATTTTTTACAGTATGAAGGTCCAGCACAATTTCTCATATATCAAGCACTGAAGTATTACATTACTTTTTTATAATATTTCAATAAAAAAATCTAATTTTAAAATCCTCCAATGTTTAAGTCAATATATTTCTGTGATCCTCAGGCATATGGAAATTGTATCATTACTATGATGTAAAATTTACCTACTCAATTTACTTGGGGTAAACCAGAACTTCTAACATGAGCTAAATACTCTGTTACATGACAAATTGCACAGATAATAAAATAATGTTTAAAATTACCTCCTCTGCAAGTGTCTCACAGTCTTTAAGTTTTCCTCTTGAACACTGAATTCCACCATTTCCAGTTATTACAATTGTTGCAAAACTTTCCTCTCCAGAAGGACCTCCACCAGGTTCTTTTACTTCAAAAACCTCTGAATAGAAGGCAGACTGAAGGGTTTCCAGATTTATAAGATACTTAAGTTTCAAGTTTCTGGCAGTAGCTTTACATTGGCCAAACTGTTGTATAAATTTGCGGAACCTGTATCTTATTCTTTTTCGTGTCAAAATGTGGTAGTCTTGGATTTTCGCTCGCACACACTTAGGTAAAAACATTTTGTAGCTGTGAATACATAACCAGAAAAAAAAATACTAATTTTATCCATTAAATGCAGCAAAGATAATTAGTTCTGTGCTAAACCAGTCATCATTAAAATATCTCTAATTTTTTAAAGCGTAGGATAACAAAGATCCTTCAATCTGTAGCATGCTCTTTCAAATACAGCCATCTGCCTTCTTCCATTTTCCCCCTAGTCAGCTGCAACATATATTACATAATGCATTTTCCATAAATCCAGAGATCTCTGTTCTTTCATTAATTAAGTTTTGAGGTAAGGCAGCAGAAGTTATGAAGTTGGCTTGGTTTGGTGTAGAAGTTGCAAAGAGGATACTGCACAGACACAGGCAACTATGTGAACAAAGAACAAATTTCTTGCATGAACATATAGGTGGCAGAATACATCACTATGGTTGGTTCTCACTGAAGTTCCTGTATCACAGTCCATAGATAGCCTGTATCAAGAGGCAAAAGAGTTGCAGTTATCACCAGCAACAAGCTGGTCAATTCATTGTCTCATTCTGTTTTTATCTCTTCCTGCCAGGTTTCACTAAAAGACAAACATCAAGCATTAAGTACTAGCAGAGACAGAATTTACTCAGCCAGAGTAGAAAGTGATTAGGTTGATATACCAAAGTGAATTTGATAAACTCAAGCAAGTTCAGCAGAGTTCTGCAAAAAATGGCTAAGAGCCTGGAGCACCTCACATGACAGAAGAGGCATATGGGAGCTTGACTTACTAAGCCTGGAGAAAAGAAGACCTAAGTAGGGTGTTCTACTAATTGTCTTCAATCAACAGGGAGTTATGGAAAAGACTGAATTAAACTTCTCAGATATGCACAGTGAAAGGACAAGAGGCAACAGAGGATTATCAATATCATAGATGAAACTCATCAGATACAGAAAAAAAAAATCATCCTCCTTGAGTGTGGTCATGCACAGGACAAAGTTGCCCAGATATATAGCTGAATTTCCACACCTGGACATTTTCAGGCCCTGAGTAACTTCATCTTACTTTGAAGCTGGCCCTGAATAGGGGATTGGATCTGATGACTTCCAGAGGGGTGTCTCACCTCAAAATACTGCTTATGTACTTGCCCCACAGTGAGAAGCTGCTGCCCTACCTTTCATTAAGAGAACCAAATCCATGTCCCCAAAACATGAATAGCCATGAAGATACAAGTCTTCACTTAATTTCTGGTTCACACTACAGGTAAATTTATCTAACCATTTGAATACATCAATTGCCAGCAGCTGAACATTTCCTCCCAGATGCTAATGTGCAAGAACAGTGCCTTTAGATATCAGAAAACTGTGAAACAGGTACAAATTACGGAGTCACCTGACTGAATTGTAAATAGCCAGTGGGGTTTGGTCTTTTTCTTTGGCCACTCTCATCATATCCAGCACAGCCATTCCAAGGCATTCTTCTTGTGTTTCATGAGTAACAGGCATCTGTACCCAACCATCCAAAAAATCAGCTCGCCACTGAGAAAGAACACAAGAAAGCAAATTAAAACTGTAGCACTGCTGCTTATCAATAAAATGCTTTTGCAATGCAGTTGTTGGGGAGCGGGGGGAGTTGTCGTTTCGTTTGATTGCTTAGGTTTGCTTTGTTTGGAGATTTTTGTTGGTTTGGTTTTTTTAAAGCCTGCATTCTTCTGAATGAACTCCTTCACCCACAAAAGGATGCACTTACTCATGAGGAATACCAGCTGCCATCATGCTTAGAGATGCTGTTTTCAAAACACTTTTGTTTCAAATCTCAAAAAGGCTGGTATGGGGAGGATGTTCTTCATTGTGTCAGTTCAACCTACACACTCTCACTGCTCCCCCTACAACTGCCATTTGAGCTTCAGCTCTCCAAACGTACAATAGCACATGGAATTTAATTTTCATCTTGAGTGGTCTTTAAGCTGTCAAGAATCTACACAATTACTACCAGAAGATAGAAGGGCAATAAATACTGACAACTTTTACCAACCTGCATTAAAAAATAAGTAAGCAAATCATACCTGTGCAAACAGGTAAGACATGACAAGATCATCAAGAACAGGGCTTTCTGCACCGCGAAGAATGCCATACCGATATGCCCTGTTGGTGCCGCTGCAATACCAGTGGGGAAAGTAAAACCTGTTAGGAAATAAATTTAAGCAGAAGTCAGTAAACAGATACTTTTCCTTACCAACATTAGACATTACTGCTCTCACATACACGTAATTAGTGCTAGTTGGTTTGGAAGACTACTATGAAGGCCCAATCAATCAACAAAGGTTTTACATTCAATTCTTGGTGTCAAAGTACAGTGATAAACTGTAGTAATAGGAATGAGGACCTTCACAAAGTTATTCTCACTAATCAGAATATAGAGAATTTTGTTAGTGTTGTACAGTTTCCTCTGAAACCATTGCTAAAGAAACACTCGGGTCACATCACAGAATGTAAATAAACAAAAACTTTTACAAAAGGAAAACTGTGACTGCAGCTTTAGATGTCTGCACTCAAATATGAGGTTGGAAAAAACGGTTCTATTGCAGACACATGCCTGAGTACACATAGCAATTACTCTGCATTTCAGAAATGCTACTAATTTCAAACAGGCAAGCACGGAGGAGATGAGATGTATAAATATTAAGAAAACCAGTATTTTTACTTCTGCTATACTTTTTACTTCTTGCTTCTTCAATTTGACATTGGTAAATATGTGGGATATACAAAACTGATAAAAGACATTATTCAAATCACTCCAATAATTTTGATTCTTTTGTCTCTTTTCCAGATAACACCAACAATCTGTTCATAATTTATAAGAGAAACTATGGTTCAACTAAATATCTTACTGCTGGTGTTTTCTCACATAGTTTCCTTTGCCCATGAAAGTTGTATAACATTTGATTTACATTACCTTATCCGGTAAATTAGGATGAGTTGAGTTGCTTCATTTACATGGAAGATGTGATTTGGGGGATACCACATTCTGTCTGTTTCATTCATGAGTGCAAACATGTTATGGTACACTGGCATGATACCTAAAGGAAGAACAGAGAAGCAAACATCTATAGGAAAGTGTTTTCATAAAATATTTTAAAAATATTGTGGGTTCAAAGTAGCTGATTTGCACAGTGCTCTACTGCTATCAGCAAGAGATATTGATTATTGCCAACAGCATTGCAATCACTATGCCATAACCTGGAGACTGCTTTTGTTGGTTTAATTTCTCATTCTTCCTCTATGTTCTCTGATTGCAGACCATGCACCTGTTATCCTATCCATCACTGGTAGAATGCAAGATTTTCTCTATATGGCATTTAATACTATGTCTTCTTAGCCTCTCAGTTTAGAAACAGCTAGAAAGAGTACATTACTTTTGTTTCTTATCTTTCCCAAAATCAGGTCTAGGGAATGATTTTAAGACTTTAGACTCACAAAAATAAGTAGTATAGCAATATAAAGAAAGTAATGACTGGGACAACCATCTGCCATTTCCATTTTAGTAACTCAGTTGAGAACAAACCCAAACATACATTGTTAATAAAACAGAATTGGAAACTTATTTTTTCCCCTCAACAATTTAGGAGTTTTTAAATGACAACTGACAAACAATCCTACTGAATCACAAACTATGGAACTCAGTCAAGCATCAGCTCATCAGCAGCACCAGAATTTTAATTTGGCTCTGAGGCTCCCAGGTGAAAGCACACTCTAACATACAACAGATGTCACAGCATTGTACTATGCTGCAGTGCTATGCAACCAACAGGCTAAATGCCTGAAAATTGACAGTACAAAAGGATAAGCTGACAAACATATTTTGAAGACAGGAAGAGACACAGATCTAGAGATCAGAGAGCAGCATGAAAGATTACAGTGTCAAAGTCACAGTGGGTCATAACTAAGAAAACTTTCGATTAGAGCAATACACTTTGGGGTTAAAAGGCAAAAAATAATGCAAAAAAGCCAAACAAACAAATTTTAAAAAAACCCAAACAAAACCTAAAAAAACAACAGGTAAAGGTAATGAACGTATCTTAAAATTACATTAGGAGATTAAAGAATACTGGGAAAAGGCCAGACTTCTGCCCCAAAGACTTAGAATTAAATAACTGAAATTCCCACAAGAAACAAGGAGAAAAAAGAAATCCTTTATTTCTTTCTGTTCTGAACAACATCTAGGTAATTATTGAAGGGGGCAGACCCCAAATTTCCATCATCACATGTAAACTGTA
The DNA here is from genome assembly GCA_013400415.1 of Scytalopus superciliaris. Taxonomy (NCBI): domain Eukaryota; kingdom Metazoa; phylum Chordata; class Aves; order Passeriformes; family Rhinocryptidae; genus Scytalopus; species Scytalopus superciliaris. The sequence goes on from VXBX01005818.1 coordinate 43,425, forward strand.
AGACATTCACTTAGAAGAAACAACTAATCAACTCCACATGTAAAACCACATAACCTTGTGGAACAAAATATATTTCAGTCTTAAATAACAACTAGCTTATTAAATTTGGTACAAAATAGGATTTGTCTCTATAGAGGCTCAGTAAAAGGGCTAAAAACAAGGGTTCTGTTGTGAAGATTAAAGTGCTGAAATCTATAGCCTAATCATCTGACACTTTCTTAAATCAAAGCTCACCAAAACATAGGAGAACTGTAGGTCCTAACACATGATTTTTTTATGAAAAGAAGTCACGGACTTACAGGAAACTACAGAAATAGAAAGCATTATGTAAAGTAACAAAAAAGAAACCAAAACTAATTAACCCCCCCACAGGAATAAATCTAAAGGGATTAGTAACTGAAGGATTAGATGTAAATATAAATGTTGTAAGCTTATGGCACAATAAGATTTATTTGATCCATCCAAGTTATGAGAAATATTTCATAGAGTTACAAAGAAACCCATCCCAACAGCTAAACATGGTTCTCATTTGGTGTGTGAAGTGGGATCAACTATATTACATTACATATCAGTTGTCTATAAAGCAGTAATAATCACCTTAGTAGTTTTAAGGCTGTGTGGTGTCTGTATCCAAGATAATTTCAGATCAATCACAGTGAAGTGCATTTGAGAATTAGTAGCCTGTTTCAGGACTCTACCCAAAAGCCAAGCAGAATTCAAGGAAATGCTGAATATTTACCTAGTCTCAAACTGCTAGCAAACCCATGTAAGCACACTGTACAAGAAAAAATTTCCAAGTCATATTCTTAAATTCAAATGTTAAGCTGTATCTAACCAAATACAGTACAGACACCTCTCCCACCACCCTGCCTCTCAAAAACCCACAGCAAAATAAAGAACCCCACAGATAATTCCAGATCATATTACTGCCATTCTGAAAGTTTAACTAAGCAAGGATCATGACATTGGTACTACCCCTGCCAGTAAGAAATGTTTATATTAAAAACAACAACAAAAATACTCCCTGCTGTCTTCTTTTGTATGAAAAGTAAATTGCACTCATCCATCTCTCACACTTTGGCATTTATAGATTTATAGTTCTGAATGGTAACTTGCAGCATTCACCGCTAGTACTCAAAGACATACATTATGTGTTTTGCAAGAAAAGAAGTTAGCTGCACCTTTTTTTCCCCTTAAGAACAATCCATTTGCATTGCTACACTCAATGCTCAGCAATTACAAAAACTGAGCAAATCCCTTTATTAGAGTCTCAACAGTTGTTCACAAAAATCTGACAAAAGCTAAGAGGCCATGTAATTGCAGGGACTTTTCAAGTGAACTGCAGTATTTAAGTGCTTTTTCCAGAAACAATGAAAACAAAAGGACTTGAGTGGGGAATCAAAGTCTTCTGTTGAAATCTAGACATGTCAACAATAGTGAAAACTTCTCACAAATATATTCTTCAACACAAGTAAAATCATAAAAGCTATTTACAAGAGCTACTGAAAATCCTTCCTTGGATTTCAGCACTGCACTAACCATGCTATCAACTCAGTCAATCATGAATTAATAGAGAAGACAGCAACTGAGACACAATTAAGCAGAAGTTTTTCCACTTTGCTTCTCCAGCAAGGGCCACCAAATACATTTTCTGGACTACTGCAAACACAAAAACATTACTGTATCTTGACAATTTATTTACGACATAAGGCTAAAGAAAGCAGCCTTGCTACACTATACAGTCCATCAAGTAATATCATGAAAGATTGAAACACAGCATAAATTTATTCCTCAAACTTCTATTTCAAGCCTCAAAAAAATTATTTGCATAGTAGTTTCTTCTTTTTCTCATTATGATTTTAGAATTTCACATCCAGACAAGTGATACTACTTCATTTACCCTAAAGTAGCTAAGGTATATTTCTTCCTTCACTGGCATTAGATACTCTTACACAGTATGCTTTCATAAGGCAATGTCCCTCTTTAAAGAAAAAACAAAAATCAGAAAGTATAAATCACAACAAATAATGACATCATGCTGAAATGTGAAAGCCATGCATAGTCTACAGCAGAAATACTGCTTTATGAAACTGTCACTTCAAGCATGTAAGTCATGAGACATGCACAGATGAAAGCAATTAGTTGAATGATTAAAAACAATTTTAAAAAAATCTCAAATTTCCCAAGTGTAATACAAACATTAGTCAGTTTTCACACACAACTGGAAGTAAACTCATTAAAACTTAGAAGTCCTGCATGTATCAGGCAGCAATTTGTTTGCCTTTTCCTATATAAAAATAACATCTTACCCTCATCTTTCATAGAAACTGGAGGCTTACCAAACTCTGACATCACATTTAATGTCACTATCCTGTCAACAAAATGTTTTTTGAATAGTCAATCAAGGCACACATTTCCTTTCCTGGTAAAACAGAATTGCAGAATTGCCCAGAGTTCTGATTAATTCCTCACCAATGGGGGGAGCAGCAGGGGACAGCAAGTTCAGTGTGAATATTTGGGAAATGCTATCATGTAAAGGACAAAACCAAATCAAAATGACAAAAAATCCCAAAGCAAAACAAAAATCACAAACCAAACTGAAAAACCCCAACCAAAAAACCAATCCCCCACTGAGCAGTTATAATCAGTGATAACTGAGCCATGTGAACTTTGAGTCATGTGAATTCTGGAAATTCAGCACGCTAAGGAAAACCTGCTTAAAATTCCCTTGTTCGTAGGAAGGAATCTTTTCTGAAGCAGACAAGCAAAGAGGTACTACAAGTCATCACAACCACCACATTATGCAATGCACTTGCTCCTTTGAAAATGTTTAATTGACTGCAAACACTGGCAGCACTTAGTGACATTAAATGTTTCGAAATAATGCTTTTACTTTGATATAATTAAAGATTCTCTGCTATATTATGGTCTTCCAAGAAAGACCAGCATTCTTCTTGGAAACTACCATGCAATTACCAATTCACTTTCAAATCAGATCGGTAAGAATTAAGAGGTTCTGAGTTGGAATTTCAGGATATCAACATGAAAAAAAAACAAACCAACCCCAAAACAAACCACAAACACAGAAGCCAATAAATTCAAGGTCTTTTGTTAATGGCTGGCTGCCCAAAACTCAGCAAGACTGTCAGGATTTCAAAACTCATTGTGCCTTGGGATTCTAGTTCCATTAAAAAGGTAAGATTCCAGAGTTTAATGATACTAACAGAAGGGGATAAGGATACGAGAATAAGAGCCTGTCAGACAGTAAATAAAGTTAGACACATCCTACAGAAATCTGGGATTCTTATACCCCAGGGGAAAAGCCATGACAGAATGCAGGATGCTAAACAAAAGTATGCTCCTTGGTTGACTTTGCTAAAACATATTTCAGTGTGCTGTTCAAATGTTCTTGTGGGGTTTAAAGTGACTATCTCTGCATACTTTGCTAATAATTTATTACGATTTTCAAGAGCATGGCACACATTTATTTGGCTAATACCAAAGTAATGCTTTGCTTGTAATTGCAACTGTTTTAACCATGATTTACAAACTCACTTACCTTGTGTCATATAAAAATCTCTACACTTTGTTAACTTGAATAAAACTTTGGATTATATATACAAGTAATGCGCATATTTTTTACTCATACTGTTCAGTCAATGCAATAAACAAATTGTTAGTTTCAATATTTAAAGAAAATTATTTTTCCATGTAATACTCGTCTTCTATATTATGCATTATTCTGGTAAGTTATAGTGTACAGTCCAAAGTTTTCCAGTATTTTTAATTCCTTTATCTAATGATAAATACTCTGAAGTACACTTACAAGACACTGGGAAGAATCTGAGTGCAGAATTAATGATACAGCATAGTAACACTAACACAGTACACAAATCAACTGACTTTCTTCCTGTATACAAAAAAGTATGTTCAAGATTCAAATTCAAATTTCAGGTATTTTCAGTAGTCTGTATCTGATTTACCTACGGTACAACAAAATTCAATTAATGTTATTTTAAATTACACCTGTTAATTTTAAAACACATTTCTAGTTTTTTTTAATAATTTGTACTTAATTGACAGAAACATCATGTATAGATTTTACAGTTTTTCTGCAAACAATCACACATATATTTTGCAAAGTATCACATCAAGTTTGCATCTCTTGCACCAGCTCTTGGCTTTCTTGAATCATTACATCTACTTTTGTTCAAATGGTCTTGACTGTCTGACTGCTCTATAAACTGCTTGTAAAGACAAGAAAACCAGCTTAAAAGAGAAATTCCACTTAAGATTATTTGAGAGAGATCAGAGAAGAATCAAAGGGTTTAAGATCATGATTTGAGAAAACAAGTCTCTGATTCTGAATCTAAAGACACATCTGACACAATGATTCTGCAACCTCTAACAATTTCTCCTTCGTATTTCATTTCCACCATGAGTTGGTTCCTCTAATATCACTTTTTCCCTCAGGCTGAAACCAATGACTTTTATCTGTTTTAGTGTGATATTTATGATTTTTTACACAGCAATTAACATATTAACAAACATACAAGAACTGAACCATGACTTCAATTTCAAGACATTTCAATTATTCTTGTATTTCTGCTTGGAAAATAAGATATTCAGTTTCATGTTCAGACAGTTTTACATATTAAAAGAAGTAAACTACAAAAGTTTCATATTTATTATATTTTTTTAAGAATGCATTTTTTAAAAGAAATTTAAAAAAGGCTGAGTTCTTGCTGGCATCAAACTGGCATGCAACTACAGAATAACATTTAGACAGAATAATATTTATATTAGGCAATACATGCCATATACAACAGGTGTTAAAATATATTACCCTGTTATTTACATACTTTATTTCCTAAATGATTACAAAAAGCATTAACCACAACACAACCAGTCATGTTATATCTAATAGAACAGTTTCCATCTGAAAAGTAATTAAGCACGTGTAATATACAACATATCCATAACTTCCAGGACCAATCTGTTTTGCAGGGTTGCATCAGAAAGTAATTTCCAGGTTTCTGCAGTGATTTAACTAATCAAACTATATCTCAGCCCAATGAAAGACTGCCTGGTAAAGGATAGTATACCTTAAATTATTTGATACAAGATGGCAGTCACCCAATGATAATTCGGTTTCACAACTATTCTAACAGGAGCAGTTTCACAGCCTGGTACTAACTACTTCTGAAAGAACAGAGAAATTAGCCTTTTGGTTCAAATGCCACCATTTTGATGAGTTCTGGATTGTTAAAAACTTTCTTGTATGAAGCTGAATTTCACCAATTCATTAGGCAAACTGTTACGTGTATACTTACCACAGGCTTTACAGGCAACAGCACAAATCTCTTCTGCAACATATTCTCCAGCAGAAAACTGAATGTAATCTCCTCCTGTCTTCCCAGGAGAATGATAAAGGTACACTTGAAGCAATGGTTCTGTCTGCCTGGGTGCACCGGTATTCCCATGGATGTCACCATTCTGGTGAACAGCAGAAGTTGCCGTGCTTTCCATATTGGTCATTGTAAGACAAGCCATAGTTCGTTTTGGTTCTGTTCAGAGCACTTGCCTAAAAGAAATGTAAGAAGTAGTTCTTCACTAACCGTACTTGGTTTTATTTGTAATACTCCTATTTAATGACAGTACTGTTCTGACACAGGAAAAACATTAACATCTGAGAACAAGAGAAATACTTCTGTAGTTTACTAAAAGCTGAGTTCTCTTTGACTTACTATACAGCCCCAGATGAAGAGTAACAGACAGTCATACAGGAGAAAACAAAATATTAATTGGGACTCCAGCTAAAGCATTATTACCTCTCACTGGATTTTAGACAGCATGTAGTCACCTAACTGAAAGATGCTAGTTAAACCTGAAAGTCAAAAGAAATCCTTTAATGACATCTGTCCAACTCATTACATTCCCAGTTTAAGTGCGAATATTGCATTGAGAATTCAGAAGACATAACAACCAGCTGGAATTGATGAAGAGAAGGGTAGGAAAAGCACCCTTCAGCTGAGTTTTACTCTTAAGCAGACACCAAAAAGAAAATGTGCTAACTGAGATGAAAATCTAAATATGCAGACTTGGTTTGTACCTATGAATGGGGGGGCTCTGTTAAACGTTAATCACAGAGTAGAAGATACTAATAATGCAATATATAACCACAGGTATATTTGATAATGAAAAAAAAGTTTAAGAAAGAGAGTGGACAGCATATTCCAAAAGCCAATTGAAGAATGGCTTTGCTTTTGTGTGACACCATCACAATTCCATCAGTATAATCCATGCTCATGATAAAAGTTTTGATCACAGTCTGTGAAGTTTGTTTTTATTAAAACTGATTCCAAGTAACTACTATATGGAGTTCTGCATTTTATATTTTGAAAATGCAGAATAGATTTAAACAAGACATCAATTACAAAGACTTGATTTTTTAGATTTTTAGCATTACAAAATGGTTTGGGCCACAATAAGGTCTCCCTGAGGCCTTCTCTTTGGGCTGAACAATCTCAACTCTCTCAGCCTTTCCTCACAGCAGGGTCAGCCCTCTGACCATTTCTGTGGTCCTTCTCTGGACTCACTGTAACTGGTCCATGTCTTTCCTGTGCTAGGAGCTCCAGAGTTGAAAGCAGGACTCTCAATGCAGTTTTGCAAGAGCAGAGCAGTGAAGAGGAGGAGAATCACATCCCTTGACCTGCTGGTCACAGTTCTTTCTATATGATACAACTGGCTTTCTTGGCTGTAAGTGCACATTGCTAGCTCACATCTCATTTTTCACCTGTCAGGATCCCCAAGTCCTTATCCACAGGGCTGCTCTCAATCCATTCATTCCCCATCCTGTACTGATACTGGAGATTGCCCCAACCCAGGTGCAGGACCAGGTGCTCTTTGCCTTATTGAACTTCATGAGGTTCCCATGGGCCCATTCCTCAAGTCTGTCAAGGTCCCTCTGGATGGTATCTTCCCTCAAGCCCATCAGCTGCAGTAGTCAGCTTTGTGTCTTTCTCAAATTTGCCAACAGTGCATATGACACTGATGAAGATACTGAAGAGTTAATAAAGATATTGAACTTGGAAATGCTACTATTTAACTTAAAAACATGTTCATTGTTTTGCATAGGCAGATGGGTATTATGGTCTTAAAATGCCATTTTCCACAGAATTGTGTTGCTTTATCATAAAAGAGCTGTTTGAAACCTGAGGTGCTTTTGTTGTTTGGTTGTTGAGTGTTTTTTTTTTTATTTTCTGCTCCTAACTACAATTACTTAGGAAAGGATGAGTGTATGACTACACATTTATGTGGGCTTAAGATGATGTGTGCTACAGCAATCAACAGTTATAACAGCAGGAAAAAAGGCTAAACACCTTAAAAAAGGAAAACATTAACTTCATGAGTGACAGAACATTATGTGATAGAGCATATACAGAGGATAAAAGTATTTTACTGTGATGGCAATTCTGGGGGAAAAAAAAGAAAAAAAGACACCATCACCACGAGAAAAATGTGTCATTTTACTTCCCAAGCTAAGCAACAAGAAGAGATAGTGTATCATAAACATATAAGTCTTAATGTCTAGGTGCAAATGTCATTCACTACATTCCTTAGGCCCCAATTTAGGGAACATATGGGTTCCCTATGCCTCATTTATGGAGTCAGCCATCCTTAAATGAGAAGATTTGTGCTTTTAGCTCCAAAGACAGCACAACTAAAAAGGAAGGGTTAAATTAAGCAAATAAATGCATCTCTTAACTTACCACAGAATTCTTTGTTTTTAGAAGAAAATAGCAACCACACCTCTAGAAACATATTTAAAAGATTTCTCACTACTTCTGTCAATAATATGAAAGATGTAATGTTTGTGCTTTACCACTTACTTTTATAAAATACTCACAGCTTTACTCTCCAGAGAAAGCCTTCTTTAACTACTACAGAAGTTTCCCTAAAATATTCCGATGTTAACTTTCGTTGATACAAACCTCCACCTTAGCTGACAGATCCCTCATCTTGGTCCCTTGGTATCATGTATAGCCAACACTGAATGGAAATATTGTTTGTACACCTAACTGAAAACCTGGCCAATTTCAGAAGTGAACTAAACAGACATGCTTGCCCTAGTTCCCCTTCATAAAGTTTGTGTATTTACTAACATATTTTTCCTTTCAAAAAAAAAAAAACAAAAAAACAATCATTCCCTTTTTGTTTCTATATAAAAAACTCAATCCTTGCTTAATCACACCTCAGAATAAGAAATATCAATAAAATGCAGTAAAAAATGCAAAGTAAATAATGTAACAGAATACTCAGTTCTTTTTGTCACACTAATTTCAAAGGTTCTGTGTAACTCTGTGAAAAAAATCTCAAGAGATACTATTTGTAAAATTGTGTCATCACTTCAAATTAAATAAGTTTCAAGTTTGCCTTTTATGTCCAAGTGCACACAAAAGTGGTGAAGGCATGAAATATTCGTACATGAGTTTCTTTGCTAAAAAACAGAAAACACGTTTTCTTGGCAGTCTTATACATGTAACTGAATCAGTTACATGGCCAGGGCCTTATGTGCAAAGTAACTGAAACACACTGTCACTACTCACCAGTGGTGTGAAAAACAAAAGAAAACTGCTTTCATCTGTATTTCTTTGCAGACAAGCCTGCAATTGGACACACTTGGTTTTCCCTGCCTTGCTCCATCCAGAGACCAGTGTATTAGCACAACAGAAGCATTAAACATGGCAAAAAAATTCAATTGTTACTGATTCAGAATATTTAAAATAAGATCTACTCTTCTGACCATTGCTAAAGTTGAGCAACTTAAGACTAAACATACTGGGAGACACTAAAGTACCTGTTTGCAGAACACATCTGAGTATCATTTTCTGAGGTATCCAGATTTGTTATCATACTGTAATTCAAAAGAATTTCTGTGTTCGTGCAAAGAATGCAAATGTAAATGTAAATAGTCCTCATAGCTGTGTAGAAAGGATTTAATATATCCAGAATGAGTCTTTTGTAGGCAAGCGACTCAGCACCACAAAGGTATTTGTTTGCCAAAAAGCAGCTATGTACCAAGTCCACACACATCTTAAAGTGCATGTCTGACATAATCAAGACACAGTGACAATGAAAAATGACCTATCCAATTACCCATGTAACAAGAATGGGTAACAGAATCAGGGATACGAAGACCTTTATTTGGAGATCAAAGCTACTAACTGTAAAAGATCTGATTCTGAATGATGAACAGATGATTTGAACAAATAGGAGTATTTTAATATTCCTGATCTGGATAGTATTTCAAGCCACAGCTTCTAAAGGATAAGATTAATCATTCCCCATATTGCTCTAACCACAATCACCAGCAACTACAGTGCAACACATTTACATGCACTCTGTTGCTGTCTGTACCTCAAATGCACGTGGGAATAATTTTTACCAGGTACCCTGGGCTGCACTAATTCATATGGTTCTTTTTAAGCTGACCAGCAAGAAATCAATTAATGAGATTGAAAACCACGACCCATAACAGAATTTCACTAAAACATGGAGGACATACAAAGTTCTCACAATTTAATAATGCAGCATTCACAGTCCCATTCAGAATATATTTTTTTAATTTATGGGATTGGGGGTTTTTTTTATTTTTTGTTTGTTTGGGGTTGGTTTCTTTCAAGGCAGTAGGGGGATGTTCTAGGGAAACATTCAGGGCTGGGCTCTTTAGCCTTTGAAGGTTCAAAGATGAGAGTATTCTTTCATTACAGAAAAATTCCCAACAGTTAATTACCTTTTTATCACTTGAGAAATCTCTGTATTAAACATGAGAGTGATGAAGCCCTTTAAATAAGCATGTCACAAGCCACCCACTTGCTGCTGGAATCCACAGAAAATCAGACAAAGCAGGCACATAAGCAGTGGTGGAACATAATGTATCTGCAATAAAAACACAATATTAAAAGAAAAGTTAATGGTTGTGAACAATAATACATAATGCACCACAACTAAAGAATTCAAATCTGTGTTTAGATGCAGACAGTGATCTACTGCTATTTCATTTGCCCAAACTCCTGTCTGACAAGAACTTTTTAAATTAGGCTTTTATAAATACAAAGTTAAAAAACACAACAAAAACCCCCAAACAAAATAAACCACAAACAAAAACCAAACAAACAAAACCAAAACAGTTCTAGAAACACCATTTTGGTACTGAGGTTTCTTCTCAGTTCTAGCTAGGAAGTGCCGCATAAGCCAGAAACCCGACTTCAAATGTAATTACCAATTTTTTTTGTTTGCACTCGGGTTTTTCTTTTCTGTGAATACAGCATCAGTTTAAGAAAACTTTTGATGGTATTACACAAAAAAAAATAGAAATTAAAAAGTAATCACAAAAAGATACATGCTATGTTCACTTCATGTAGTAATACTCCCTTTAACTGAACAATTAAATCTATTTGAAAACTGACAGCAGCCACTCATTTCAATTCACATGCAAGTTAAGACCAACTGTCTTGTTGCAGGAAGGACAAGGGAGCATCCACCCTTGCTCTCTTTGCACAACATTTCTGTGGTTGCAGGAAACTCCATCTGAAAGCACTTAAGTAAAACAGCAGCTTCCTGCAGCAATGAAAAAAAATTTCCTTTGTAACCCTCCCACACAGGAAAGGGCCTGACAGAGAGGCAAAAATTAATTTTAAAACTAAATAGAGGTGGGGGGAGGAAATATGGTGGCAGTTCAAAGGCTATGAAATTCAGAATGGGAGAACTCTGTAAGTTTTATGTTTGATGACTCTTCTGACAGGAATCTCCCTGAACAGGAGTGAAGACATACAGTTTCCTCAGAGCCTTGTGTTGTGTTGTGTCTACTGTGTCTATCACAAATACCACACACTCTCCCTTCCCTGCAAAAGAAAAGAACCCATCTCAATGAGCAGTAAATTCAGTTTCTTTCCACACAGAAGTCAGACTCACGGCCATGATGAGTGCTTCTTGCCTTGCAATACTAACTTTAGAGATAAGCAGTTTTGCCTTGCTTGGACAGCTATGTATTTTGCATCATACCAGGATCTGCCGACGTCCAGTATAGTCAATGCAAGTTTTCCAGACCTCTGCTGAAGTGCCAGAGGGAGGGAGGGAGGGAAGGTTGTTTGGGGCAGAGCCGTCTATCACTGACCTATTGAACACACATTCCATGCACACTCATCTGGGAGCACTAGTTTCCAATGAAGTAGAGAACACCACGTGTTCATTCAGGTTTCAGATCTAGAGGCACTGTGGCCATTCTAAATTATTTTCTATTTTAGAAGTACTGTTCCATGCTCAGAACTGCCTTGCATTCATAACTCCCAGTCAGGCTCCTTACTTTGAGCAAAACTGCATGAAAATTCACCCATGTTTAACTGTAGTTTTTCCACAAACACAGTAAAATAAGGGTTCCAACATTTTGAATAAGCTCAGCGATGCTGCAGCTTCCATTTAAAATCAAAAAAAAATTGATAAAGCAGCCTAATATCAAGTCTGTTCTTCATATGGCACACAAATATGATTGCTTGCTTATGAAAGAGCAACTTATAGCTCTGCACAAGAAGCACAGAAAGTCAGAGATGAAAACCTTCAAGGTGAACAGTTCATGGTGCTTATAGTAACGTATTTGTCTCTTTTTTCCCTCCCCCTCCCCCTCCCCGTTTTTTTAGGAGAGAATCAACTATTCTTTCTTCAGCAAACATTTACAGACATACCCATTTACAGGATCGGCATCAAGGCCTTATAAAATTATTCAGTTTACATACTTTCAGGCTGAGTAAATTTCATCTGACACAACTTACTCTTTCAGCAACAGAGTTGCTGTACCAATCTCACAGTGCACCAACTTGCCAGTGACCCAGCTCCCCCATTTCCTCTTTCCCTAATTTGTTCCAGCCTGCTCCATCTTACATTTTTGGCAGCTGCAAGGATTTAAATGCCAATTTAAAAATGAACTTAAGAGTTTAATGAAACTCAGATAAAATAAATTAGTCCATCATTTCCAAGTTGCCACTGTTTGCAAAGAACATAATACAGACTTTGTTATGTGGATGAGATTTACAATCTGGAACAGTCACTTTTCAGCGAGCCTTCAGAACTGCTATAAATACAACTAGTGTTTGTGCCTGTGTCACCAACTACTCAGTTTACTAGAGAGAGAAGAAAGATTAAAGACCAGTTTCTCTTGAAAAGCAAGGTTTTGAAGATACAGGCTCTCAACAACTCAATATGTTTATTGCCAGTAAACTGAAAATGACAGCCACGAGCACATTTTCCATATGCTTCGTTCAAGGAATTCGAATGAACATTGGAAACCTCAGTCAGGAAAGCCTTCCCAAGTAATGATGGGAAAGTGGCTAGGATTGTAGCAAAGCATCACAAAAAGTGCTAACGGGTCTTACATTTGTCAGTAGTACTAGAACATCACTAAGTTCTAAGGAATACTATGTGTCTTATTACAAGACCACCAAAATAGTTTTTACCTCTAGGCCCAAACAGACTAAGAATAAAAGTCAGCCAATTTCCCGCTTGCAATTGTTTTGGCTGGTTTGTTTTACACTTAATATGCATACTTAATTATAGTCTTCACAATTCAGTTTGACTATACAGACAAATGGAGCACAACTAAGCGTTCCAACAACATGTACTCAGCATGGCTTGTTATGCTTCAAGAACTTGAAAATTTTAAAAAGATAACAATAGTATTCATATTCTGCATACAACATGTGGTATCCTTGAGAATCTGAGCTTGATGTGCTTTGCACATGCAGGCTTCTTTTGGCAGGTTTTTTTTTTAAAAAAAAGTATACTAGATTCAAGGAACCAAACACATAGGCTATTCTGACAGGCAATACATTATTGCATGTTTAAAACACGAGTATACAGAAATGCCAATGCATTTAATGGACCAACAAAAGGTTGGTTCAGTCAGAACGGTTCAGGATTTCACAAAAAATTCACAGCAACAGACTCATTGTATTTCCAATACATACTCATGAGAAAACAGTCTCCTGACTAACTTTGGCAAAGTATTCAACAATACCTTTAAAAATACTAAGCAATCTGGAAAATCTAAGAACTTTTTTCCATTGCTTAGACAACAGGTGCCAAGTTCACCCATAAAGCTAATCAGTTCTTTTAGTGCATCATCTTCTGCATTAAAACTCTAATGTCTTTTTCCAGGTACTATTCATTCTGACTTTAAAAACAACTCTCACAAAAAATAAAATATCATCTTAAAGCATATTCAAAGATGTTTTGTGGACAGTTTTCACAGTCTCTTCTCTAATACACTCTGCCTATTGTTGTCCTGCCATGATGTAAAGCCACACAAGAAAACAACTGCTCATACAAGTAAAAATTGCAAAAAGTTAAGTAACTCCCAAGGAATTTTCCTGTTTCATCAGCTGTATACAGGTATCACACAAGAATTTTTAATGTATCAAGATTTGATGCACATAGTGGAAAGCAGATGGAGAAGGAAGCTGGCAGATTAACGTATCAATGGCAAAACATGGTAAAAAAAAAGTGGAGAAGCAAAGATAACATTTGTTTACAGTTTTCACTTGGCAAACCACTAACTCATATCCTCAATTCAGCAACAGTCCATGAACTTTTGCATGAGGAAAGAGTAACAATCCTGGCCTGATCCATTTGCATGACACACAGGAACTAAGTGGACAGAAGTTCCTAATATGAGGATTTTACCTTTCCATCCTGTCATAAATGAAAAAATTGTGATTTCCAAGTTCTTCAGAACAGAATTAAGTTAATGCTCTAGCTTAAGCAGGATGAAAACTACCTGTGGCTGCTGTCGGAAAAGCACAACAAACAACACATCATAGAAGCCTCAGCACCACAGTAACCTGCTGAGTAGGTGAGTTACCAGAAAAGTAATCAAATCAAAGACCTGCCCACAAACAACAGCTCTGCTGAAGTTCCATCAGAACTTTGCCAAAAGTCAGTTCATATCTGCAAAACAATTCAGTTTCACCAGGCTGATAAATATCAGCAAAAGACTATTTCATCAGAAAATTTCCAAGCAATTCAAAAGGTTGCCCAATCATTTTGGCACAGATTATGCCCCAAGACAGTGGCATCTGAGGATCCTCAGTCCATTCAGAGCCATCATTATCTGCACAGCTTTATATGCACAGAAGACATAGGAAAAGTAACCATAAAGGATCAGAAAGACCTTTTGCATGAAGCATGTGAAAAATGTCACCAAGTCACCAGTACTCCCTTATGTATCTCTCAAATTCTTCTGAAACAATGCATTAAAAGATGACAACAGCAAAATTAGGATTAAGTGATATTTCCACAAGTATGCCACAGCACACTAGACTTTGTTTTGTTAACTGTACTTAAAACTGAATTCAGTTTAATAGCTCAGACCATGAAATACGTGTTAATTAGTGGACCATAAGTCTTCCTTAACTGGTCCTTTAATTTCTTTCAGAAAGACATAAAATAGGAATTGTCAATGCTCCACACTGTGTGTATGGAGGAAATTAGTTCAAAGAAAAAAAGGAGGATTGTTTGCCCCTGGTCTCATTCTGCCTAATGGCTTTTAGTGACAGAAAAATAGCAAACCACTGTCCTACATTGAACAATCAAAGCACCGGTTTCTACATAAAAACAACCACTCATGCATTATCAAAAAATCAGAAGACAATAAAAAAAGGTTAAACAAAAATAGTATTTCAATGTGGAAAAAACATTCCAACTCATCACTGAAACAGAGTAAAGTACTTTTTCTATTAAAAGGCATTTTCATTAAAAATACCACCTGGAGGACAAACCCTTCAATGACCTCTAGAGAATATCTAGGACAGTTACAGCTACATTCACAAGTTAAAATAAATACTGTAAGTGCAAACAAAAAGTACAACAGCAACAGAAGCAAAGTAGTCTGTCAAATTACTTGACTTTCTTAAACGTTCTAATCGTGAGAGGGGAGGAAGTAATGTTGGAACACACTTTTGAAGAAAGTAAGTTATTCTTTTCCAAATGCAATTCCCAGTGTCATAATTGAACAGCAATTTGTCAAAATATGAACCAACACTTGTTGCTACAGTTCTGCAGGGCCAAAGAACAGCATCAACAGTTGCAAAAGAGATGCCACTTTATCAGATGCTGTCAAGCAGGCTACACTAAGCTATCAGAAGTCATACACATTTCGTGTTGCTGTCAGTGTGCTCAAGAGTGGCCCAGCAGTCACTAGCTGTATCGCAATGGAAAAGGTTTCAAAACTCTTACCCTTCTCAAAGCCTTCTGTCCTTTTTCCTGTGGCAGGCAGGGATTTCTCAGTTAAATGTCTGTTCTCAACAGCTTAATTATGGAAGAAAGGGAACAGTCAAGACCCACCATTTGCTGTAATCTGGTACTTCTGGAGGACATCAGACCTTTGAGAAAGTTCTTCATCCTCTCCAGCTACAGATACACTCTGGAGTTCTGAGTCTATAAAAAGGTTTCTCTAGGCAAGTAACAATGCAATGGTTTCATCAAGCAGAGTTATATACTGCTAGAAAATACAAGGTTCTCTTCCTTTGCAGAAGATAAAGGGTTTCTTACAGCAAACATCTCTGCAAGGACAACCAGTCATAACTCTTTCCGATTGCCATCAGCTATTCAGATAAATTATCCAGCTTGCATTTGATCAGGAAGCTTTTTCCAAGATCTGGATTTTAAAAATTTAAACTGTTTTGGAGTTTCCTCCTGAATTCTGTCATGTCCCTTTTCTTGCACTCTTATCTCACTTCCCCAGTCTGGCAACTTCCCTCCTCGGAAGTAAAACTACTGCCTCTACAGTAACTGTCAAATGTGTTTACACTGTGTGCAGACACTCAAGAGGGCTGAAGAGCTAGAATTTTACTGTGAATCAGGAGCAGAAGACTATGTGGCAGGGGGAAAGCACAGTGACAGCAGAGGTCTCCTGTAGTCAAGTAGGAGGTACACAAAAGGAGGAAGAGCCAATATAAAGACAAGAAGTATCAAAAAATGTTTAAAAACCTCTTTTCCTCTTCACAGTTTAAGTGACTTTTATTTTGTGGCTTTTCTCTTCCAACACAGATTGAATTTAGTAACATTAAAAAAAAGAGAAACAAAAGAGGAGAGGAATGAATGAAGTATAGACAGATCCTGATCACTCGTCAAGTATTAGAACATCTTAAGAAAAAACTGCTACCACAAGGACAGATTAGGGAAATTTGCAGTCACTACGTGAGAAATAATTGCACAGAACACTATCACTATGCCTCTTTATTATATTGCTCTAGGTGAAAAAGCACCTCCAGTTTCAACAATCAGAACACCATGACTGAAACTTCTACTCTTTGACAAACTTCGAAATATCTACCTTTAGAGATTAAAAGTACACTTTAAACTCTGCCATACAGAGTAAAGTATCATAGAGAGAAAATAATCACAACCCCAACCAGCTCTTCTGCCTACACAAAGAGAAAACAAAGAAAGATCCACTATGTTCTTCACAATACTATGCTGCTGCTGCTTTTGTGGGTTGATTTCTTTCCTCTCCCAGTTTTCACCACCCAAGAGAAGCAAAGGGTAAAGTGGCCTTGGACAAGAAAACTGCATAATATGCTGTATGATAAAACACACGTGACCTTGTTTCCTATAACATATTTTCTGTGAAAAATATGAGGAAGAGCAAGTCTAGTAAATATGCGACAGAGCCATCAAAAATGTGAAACATCTCGATGAAGGAAGTTATTCCCTTACTTCTACCCCAGCTTTTACACTATCTGAGGAGAATCTGAAAACATGCACTTCAACAAATTAACTCTTTGTAGAGATAACTGTTAGCATCTGAACAGGATAACATTTAAGTTGGAGTGAATCAGCAAGCTCTTCTGAACAGCCAAGAGCAATACATGTCAGTACATCCTCTGGATCCTTCATAATACTTTCGTCAGCCGACTCTGCTTTTCGGGGTAGCTTCAGTTCAGAAACTGTATAATCAAAAGGTCAGATCTGATTCAAATTTCATGTACAAATTTCTTCCTCGCAGTGCGGGGGTTTCTAGGGGATTTTTGTGTCATTCCCCTCCTTCTTTCTCGCCTTTGGAAAAGTCCTTACAGTTTTGTAGAGGAAACAAAGCTCTTTATAATGACTCATCAGTTACAGGAATCTGGAATGCTAATATTATTTACAAGTGCTTAACTTTGAATTACCTTTGTTTGTAGAAAATGTGATTCCATACAATGCAATCTCTACAAAACATCTTACACATTTATCTAGGTTTTCTTTGGTATTGCAGAAGCAGCTAAAAAAACTATGAGAAATTAGAGCCTGAAGCTCTAAGCCAGCTAATAAATAAAACTACCTTAAAAAAACAACACTCACTGCAAAAAACACCCAAAACAAACAAAGAAACTAACTAACTAAATAAATAAATAAAAACCCCAAAACAAAACCCCTGAAAGCAAGGAAACAAAAAGCCAAAAAGCAAAATAAAAGCACACCACCTATATGCATTACAAATTCAACAAGGCTCTGAATAGGCAGTGTGCACAAACTAAGTCATACTTATAAACCCTTATAGAATGATGCCCCGGTGACACAACGCAATACACCAAAACAGAAAAAAGACCCTTTGAGATATACAAGCAACATAGCTTGTGAGACACTGCCACAGAAACATCTGCAATCATGTTATTTCTGTAAACAAAAGTTTAATTAAATAGTAATTTTCTAAAAACCAAGACTATGTAAATGCATTCACAAGCCTACCAAATAATGATTTGGACTTCAATTACTATATATTGTGCTTTCTTATTTTTTGATAGAGGGGGTTGAAGCATTTTTACAAAAGAAATAAATTATATTTTTAAACCTTATGTTAATGCTTCATATTGTGGAATAATTTATGACAGCAATGCTGATGTTTTATCTTTATAATTCAGGAAAATGTATTTGCTTGATAGTTTACTTAATGTTTCCTTAATCATCAATGACCTGAGAGTTCTCCACTTGTTCCCTATCTGAAATACCAGCCAGCTTTTGCAAAGATATTGCACTACATGCTTTGCCAAGATCATGTTATCTCTATAAACACAGACTGCCAGAAAAAAAATGGAGGCCAGAAAACCCAGGGCTCTGAAAGTAAACAAAGGCTCGTCCGAAAATATACCACTAGCAGAGATTCTGCAAAACTCAAATAGAAGTGACAAGGAGCAGGAAACTTTTAGCTAAGACAAACATACATTCATGATGTAACATTTCAAATATTCAAACCATTTCAAATTCTGTGTTCTCTTGAACATTTAAAAAAAAAAAACAAAAACAAATGAAAAACCAAGAGACTTGTGCTTCCCTTCCACACTGGAAAAGAGTCAAATTATCATCATGTGTGTCCACTGCTCACAGAACTCTGTTTTGAGTATGATTAAGCATTCAGTTGTACACTTCTAAAGGTAAAGAAAATATTCCAAGCTAAGATAAACTTAGAGCTCCATATATTCATATTGCCTTTTCCCGCAAGTTCTGAAATAAGAATGACAGAAAACTTTTTCATGATTCTTGATATTATGTTCTGAAACACCATAAGAAAGTCGCAGAAGGCAAGAATGTGAAAATTGTGCCCCAATAAGTTAGAAAGCGCAAGCAGACTACCTGACATAGATTCAAGGGGAAAAAAAACCCCAAACCATAATGGAAAAATAGTTACTGAAGTAGGGTATACAACAGTTTTAGAATAAATGCCTATTTAAAATACAACATTTTTTTCTCTCTCTCTCTCTCTGAAACAAGAACTACTACCAAACTACTGAAACAGTCAAGGGAGTAGATTATCTATTTCCTGATTTTAAAGCATCACAAGTAGATGCACTGTTGCAAAACGGGCTTTAGATAAACCTATGTTACTGAACTTGCTGGAGGAAGAAAGCCAAAATGCAACTAACTGGTCTGTGATATACAGAAGATCAGATAAGAAGATAGTGTTCTTTTATGTATTTCAAAATGTGCTGTTATAGATTGTGCTACTATCAGTCCCTTTATGGAAAGGCATTATAAAATGAAGATTAAGCATGTATAGCGTAACAGTATTTAACTGGTAAGTTGTTTATAAAGAAGTTACATTACAAAATTTCCACTAAACAATTTAACTCTTTTTAGAAGTCTCTCTGATGAAGAAAACTAGCAAAAAACGTTAAAACACTCAAGTGTCTCAGTACATAAATCAAATTCCAACACAAGTTTTGCCTTTGAGTCCTGAAGACTAGGGCTTTCATCCACTTTTCAATGTCTTTAGGAGAGTCGGAACTCACCCTAAAGTTCTGCAGATTTATCCACTCAGTAATGCAAACTAAGACACATTAATTCTCCCTTCAAGACGCCACTCCAACTCAGCAATCATGCTGGTTCAATCTTACCTGAAAGGTTTTTTTGTAACTTGCAAAGTCTACCAAGTAAGACATACCACCATCTGAACTAGTCCCTCTAAGAGACAGTTTTTTGTGCACACATTGTCAGTACTAGAAAATTGCTGAGACCCATTGAAATGAAGTTTAAAACTGACCATGGTCTCTCCTCTCTTTATGCAAGCTTTGAGCTTCTAAACAAACTACAAACTACTTAAAATAGTAGTGCCTGAATGGACCACTTCTGATCAGGCATTCCAGTGGACAGCCCTCTCCTGCCCTTAAGCATTCGCCACATTTACTCACCTACCAGTAAGTGATCTTTTAAACACATCTTTTTTTCTTACTTGGTACTTAGTAAGGACTTTGACCACTAGTACATGCAAGAAACAGTCCACCCACACCTAGGCCCATGATACTTGTCTGCCCATACATCAAATAAAAACTGAATTGAGTTTCCTTTCATTAAAGCAAATAATGTCATAGAGCAATTACATCCTTCTTACTGGTCCACAGACAAAAAGAAAATGTAAAAAACCACCACCCAAATAACAGAAATCAGACCATGGCCTTAAGTTTTCAGATCACTGATAGTATTCTTTAGGATCAAATTTGTTTACAAATAAAACTCCATAATACACCTTTACTGCAAAAGACAGCATGTTTCTATCAGTGACAGACTAAGCCTCACTGCCATCAGATCATTTCCATTATTCTGACAATCTTTACCTATTTGCACAGCTCTGTAATGATGCATAGTAATCTTAATATTTTCAGTTTCTGGTGCACTTCAGTAATTTTGTGCTTTACATAAAACACTGTCACCTTTCATATTTTCCATACATAATATAAATAGAGGATCTAAATAATTTCCCTAAGTTCATCCTGTGAAACACTGGTAGACCAGATATAAACACAATTTTTTGTTTCCAAAGTATTTAACAGAAATTTCATTGCAAAGAAAGTTCTATCTCATAATTCCTTTCAAGGAATGTAAATATTTGAAAAACTAAGTAAAATGATGAAGGAAAAGCAATCTCCAAACTGCTTAAACTGCAAAAAAATCCCCAAATAAACAAAATTAAAATAAGCAAAAACAATTTTAAAATTCAACCCTTACCACAACTCTCCCCATACAATGTCTGAGTTTCATTTTTCAGTTGCAGTATACAGAGAAAGCCTCAGGGAGGGGAAAGAGAAAGAAACTCTCCTGAACACACAGAGCTCAACACAAAAAGTGTGAAGAAGAAATCAAATCATACCAAGCAAGGAAAAAAAGCACTGAGAGAAAGACATAGACGTCATATATCAATACATTTAACACCTCTCAAAGAAAAAATACAGTGATTCTGCGAAGTGTGTAAGACTTCCAACCTCAACTACTCTTTCGAGCTCAGTAAAGAGATAATTAGGTAACAAATGTGACACTCCTGTGAACATGTCTGTGAAAGGTTGTGGGTGTATCGTTCAGTACCTCATTAAGTGACCAAGATACCCCTTGTGCCTGCAACAGAAACAAGATTCTTAATGACTCTATGGTAGTGCAACAGTCTAAATGCCATTGCTATGTAGGATTTAATGCCCTCTCCATTATTCTGAGCAGTAAATAACACAAACTCACAGAAACAGGCTCTTGTTATTATTCCATCCTCATTTGGAACCAAGATGCTCTATGAGAAGTGAAATTTATCTCATTTAGCAGATGTTTCCCTTCCCATTCCCCTGAAAACTGTTCAGAGACAATATCAGCATTTAACACTTGATCTCATTAACCTACTGGCATACCAGCACACCTCACCATGACCACATCTAAGGATAGTGTGTAAGCTGGGACAGATTCTGTCAGTCACTTCAGACAGACAGTCAGAATTGAAAGAAGGGGAATAACATATTCTTTTTGAGAAAAGAAGTGAAGGCAGTTAGATGACTCTCAAACTCAGCAAAGGGTGTTAGAGACACTCTAAAATCAAAATAACTTACGTGGTAAATCATCACAGAGTTTTCCCTTGTGCTCTATTTTACCAGACAGAGGTTTTTGTTGACCACAAGACACTGTAATGGAAGGATGCATCCTTTAATGAAGGATATCATACCATCTGATGTCAAAACTTCCTAAACCCAAATTATCCCACTCTCAGACTATGTCCTGTAAAGCAATGTATGCACAGCAGTTGAGTCACACTGAAGATTTGAGACTGTTTTATGTGTTGTACACAGTCTTCACCAGAAAGAAGAAAAAGAATAGGTAACTGGTAAAACAAGGAAATCACTGAGAGGGAAAAAAATTAAAAAAGAAGAGAGAGATAGAATCAAGAGATGAGGACAGAATGACATGTACCAGAAACCTGACAGTTACAACAGAATGTGAGATCATCCTCTATAAAGACTTGAGGATTTGTTGTTCTAAAACCTGGATGTTGCTTGAATAGTCCTCAAATTTGGAATGTATTACTAGGTCAAAAGCACAGATTAGTATGCCAAATCTGAGCCCAAATGTCTCAAACAACAGCTGCTTTTCCTCTTACCTCATCTCCATTCCTTGTCCCAAGTAATATTGCTAATAAAGAGACATTCTCCTTTCTTATCTACAACTGAGCATAGAGCAGGATTTGAAATTTGGATGAAATGATCTCTGTGACTCAGCATTTACTCTAGCTTGTTTAAAATTAATTAAAAACTAATACAAGTTGTTTAAAACTAATTAAAAATTAATGGCTTCATAGACAGGCATAACCTTAATACACACAAGGTGAAACCAATGATTCTGCATAAGCAATTGAAAGAAACTAGCAGGCTGCAACATGCTTGGTCTTGGTAGGCAGAGGAAAACCTGTAGTAACCAGTGAACATGAGTTAAAGTCTGGATGCCATTTGATTTTTAGAAAAACCCAAAAAGAGGAAGGAAATGAAGGCATACTGCCACAATCAAGTTCTGCCAAATCACTGTGCTAACCTTTGGAAGCATAACCAAGTACTGATGAAAACTAGGGAAGAAGTTTGAACCACTCCTGAGAAGAAAATATGTTGTGGATTATTTGCAGTAAGGCAGTGAGAAACACTAGAAGATAGGATACTTCATGGCAGGAAAAGGACTGAAGTAAAAGCAGGAGGCTCAGTTCAGGTGGAAGATAGAGACAGCACACTGAGTCATACAAGGGACAGAAATCAAGAAAACTAGGATAAGGATAGATATTTGTCCTGCTTTATCTTCTGCACCTCTACATTGTCTTGTACAAAAGAGTATATAAGACTCTTCTATTCCCCTCCTATCTCTTTCAGATATGGTCTCTCCTAATCAGGTCCCAGACTCACCCAAGTAAATCAATTCCATGTCACTCCCCACCAACGACATTCTTTCCACAGTTCCCTTGGATTCTGTATCTGCAGCATCCCCAGCTTAAAAAATCAGACACTGCAGAGCACAAAGAAGGGATCCATCCCATACCACGGGGTACAAAATTCATTCCCATGGTGTCCAAATCATAGCTACATGTAAGCAGAAGTAAGAAGCAGAAATAGCTGCTATTAAAAATATACCAGAGGTGGTTGGGTGAGTCCCATCCCCCATTCACTTTTTTGGAGACAAGGAGCAATTTTTATTTTAATCCTTAGCAAATATTTCTTTGGTACTTTGCTCACTCTCCAAGCAACATTTATTTATACTCTTAGTGGACTGGAAAAAGCTGGTGAAGCAGGATTTGACCACATTACTGAGCCTCAGGGGGTAGTGACTAGAACTTTTAAATCAAGGACTTAGGTCATTACTTCCTCTTTAAACATGGGGAGTAATCAGGAGACATCTCAAAGGCAGCTCATGCCTTTGAGCATTAGAAATGCCACTAATGCTTTTGAGCATTAAAATCACACACCCTCCTGTTGGTGGGATTTTCACTTCTTTTTTCTTACAAAGGTAGAATAAACGAAACTTACAAAACCCATACTTTAAAGTGATAGAAAATGAGAAGAAGTAAGAGAAAATATCTTTATTGGAAAAAGCAAAGACCTTTATAGACACTGATTTAGGCGAGAAAAAAAGGATTTTTTTTCCAAGGTGTCTTTCAGCAGAGCACTTCAGCAAGACCAAGTTAAATCACCTTTTGAATACTCCCACTGTTTGTGCAGTAAGCAAAAAATACCAGTAAAGTGACTGCTATTCCTCAATAAACTTGAGCCACCACGGCACAAGAGGCCAATGGTATCCTGGCTTGTATTAGGACTACGGCAGGGATTGTCCCCCTGTTCCCAGTACTGGTAAGCCACACCTAGATTCTTGTGTTCAGTTTCAGGCCCTTCACAACCAGAAGGACATTGAGGTGCTGGAGTGTGTCCAGAGAAGGGCAACACAGGTGGTGATGGCACTGGAACAGAAATCCTATCAAGATCTGCTGAGGGAACTGGGGTTGTTTAGCCTGAAGAAAAGAAGGCTGAGGTGGCACCTTATTGCTCTCTACAACCACCTGAGAGGAGGTTGTGGTGAGGTGGTGGTAGGTCCCTTTTCTCAAGTAACAAGGGAAAGAAATGGCCTCAGGCTGTCAAGGCAAGTTCAGATTCGATATTATGAAACCACTGACAGAGCAGTTAAGCACTGGAACAGGCAGCCGAAAGAAGTGGTGGAATCACCATACCTGGAAGTGTTCAAAAAACAAGTAGATGTAGCACTTTGTGCTATGGTTTTGGTGGGCATGACAGCATTCAGTTGAAGGTCAGACTTGAAGATCTTCAACATTTTTTCCAAGCTTAATGGTTCTGTGGCCCTATGACATGCTATATGTATTCCCAATGACAGAAGAAAGATTATTTGGAGTCTCAACTACTGACAACTGTTACCTGTTGCAGAGCCAAGTAGCCTTACTGAAGAAACCAAACAGTTACTACTTCTAGCAACACAATCCTCCAGAAGAACAAACCCACTCTAATCCCTGCGGTTGCAGTCAGGTACTCTGCGATCTGCCACACTCAAGCAGAATGGAGAGATAGCAAAGTAGCTCTGTTATTTCCTTATCACCTGGCACATACAATGAGCCAAACTACAAATAATTGTAAGCATCTGGCTTATATCCCAAGGACATGCGAAACAGAACTGAAAAAATAGTTCTGCACAGTCCATCAGCTCACAAATGTGGATCTCACAGCTATTTAGATTTTTCTTGTGCAGTCTATGCAAACACCTGCTCAGACAAATCTGTTTTGCTTCCTCCTGGACACAAGAAACTACCTAAATTTCCAGAGAGTTTTTAAAACACCCAGCCTAACAGCATGGTGAACAAGCTTCAGCAAGCTGTGCCTACTATTCCAATGATTATAACATATATCTTTGAAAAAGTGTATAAAATACACCAATGTCAACCAATTTCTTCTCTAGTAAAACAGACATACAATCAGTATGAGTTTCAGTGCGATAATGAAGCACTGGTGACCTTGAAGGACAAACAGCACCTGACAGCTTTTGAAGCAGCTTGTCATTTCCTCATGTCTTATTACAGAGCTTCCACCCCAACACACCTTGCTTTTGTAATATGAGTCTGAAGGCTGTGAAACCACACAGAAGTTGAAGTCAAAGTACAGACTGTGGAGAAACAAACCTAAATATTCAGAAGTGCTACAAGTAAGGGCAACACAATTAGGTGAGTCTCACATGTTGATACTAAGTTCATACTGGTCTCTCTGCTGCCTGATTTCTCAGCCATCCTGCCTATTTAGGTTTGAGAAGAGTTGTATTACATTGAACACAAAACAAACCTTCTAACAATGGATAGTGCATGGTTTATCTATTCACTGAAACTGCTATCAAAGTTAATGAAACACACTTGCAGTACATCTCCTTTCCTCAGTTGCTTTACATACAATTATGGTAACATATATTTTGAATTTACAGGAAATTAGAGATAGTACCTGCTGCAGGATAATGGATACAGCTAAAACTTACAGGAGGCTAAGAATTCTAGGGTAAAAGCAGCTGCAACATCCTGGGTGAAATGCAGCCAACATGCTCCCCAGTGATAATCGTCTGCTCAGAGGAACAGAATGGAGAGTGGAACAAAGTGGAGACTACGTGGTCCCCCTCCATTCAAATCCCAGGAGAAAGGAGGATCATGAGACCATACAGTACCTGTCAGCCAAGGGAGGGTCAAGGTGTTCTGCTGCTAATTCAACAAGGATGTCAAAACCTTCTCTCAGGTGCCAAATCATGACCACCCCTCTTCCACAAGGTATGGTGAGAGAACTTTACACCAATCAGAAATAGAAATTATTTATGACTAAAGCCACTCAACCTCCACCTAGACATAAAAAAATAATATAAAACTAAGTTAGGGTTAGGGGGAAAGTCAGAGAGGACTCCATCAAAACTGCAGGGAACAATCTTCTACCCTCACAGGAAGGACTTCAGTAAGAATTATACTCTACCTACCTTAAAGACTGCTTTTAGGATTACAGCTTGTGGTTGCTTAATATATGCATCAGTATCCAAAACATAATTTCGTCGCCAAGGACCATGAACCTTATTAACCTGTCACAATTTGTATTAAAAAAGAGTGTTATTCCATGAACTGTTAGAGTCAGTCTTTTCAGTTGCCAGCAGTGGGTAACACTGTGGCAGGGCCTGCTGAGGGGTCTTGACATTGTTGGCCAAGCCCCACCCTGACAAAGGTAGTCGAATCACCCTCTGACCTTGAGAATCTGTTGGTGAAGCGCCTCATTATGAGACACTGACAGACAGCTGAACACAAGGGTCCTCACTTTCCTGGGGGTACCAACAGGCAAAAATCCAAACATTCTCCTTTCAAGTAGTTCCTTTTTTTTTCAGTCTTTCAAAAGAACCCAAATTAAAGATAACTGCTTTTTTACTTCAAGTATTTGCCTTAATTGCAAGAGTCTTTTTAATTAATAGTACATAGTTCTACAGTCAGTGTGGTATTTGCTTTACAATCAGTAGGTGTCACAGCAAGAAACAGTTTATCACAAATGATTTTGCAATTATTAACAATTTCCCTGGACTACCAGTGTGATGAGCCTGAAAAATTTAATTTCCCTTTCATCATTAGTATGTGACATGAATTCCTTATCAACTGCTGCCCAGGTTCAGAAAAGAAACTGGCAGAGTGATGACTAAAGCTCCTAATAAATACTACTTAATACTTCTTTGGATTTTGCTTACAGTGGTCACTTTTAAGCCCAAGTGCCCACTGTAGACATACCAGACAAGACAACAACTTTCCCAAAACCTCTATAGACTAATATTCTCTACCAGCATAGACAGTATGAGAAAAATTAATTAGGGCTTATGGTCATATAATTTCCAAGTGTGTGAACTTAGCAGTAAAGATACCTAACATGGCCATATTTTTTGACATCATCAAAAAGATACCTTATTGCAAGCATTTTACACCACAGCCATTGCCTAGCTGCATTCCTTTCATTCTTTTTTGTTGAAGGCTCAGAGCAAGTATCTTTCTTTATTCAAAAGCTAAACTCCCAAATATTTGCTTTCTTCCAAATAAGCCCCATTCTCTGGACTTCAGCATCTCTTGATCCTAATAGTCTGAGGTGCTACTTTTATTTCTACAATGAAGGAGTATCAGTAACTATTTCTGGAACACCTACACTTGATGGTAACTACTGAACAATGAAAGAAAAGCTTAATACTTCACACTTACTAGTTACAAAACACTTTTTTGTTAGCCTACCACTTCCATTTCTTTCAGTTATACGAAGCATTCATTCCTGCTTCTCCTCAAACTGCTATCTAACAAATTGCAACACCTGTAAATCCAACCCCAGTTTTGAAATATCTCTAGGTAACCTAGCAACAGCAATTAAGGTGCTTTTGCTTATTTATGAACATGTATTTACAGCCATTCTGAAGTGGCTTTGATTTAATAAACACAAAGCTCGCTCCATATACTTTAGTCATCTTTTCATTTTCTAAGCATTCCACTCTAAACCTGTATTTTGCTTACTGGCAGAGATCCAGAAGCTATGTTTCACAGTCATCGCTAAGACAAAAAATTGCCCTCTGCAATGAAAAAACTACCCAGACAGATGAGGGGACAGCAAGGCTTTTGACACCTGTCTTTCACAACATCCTCATGGGCAAACTCAGGAAATGTGGACTGAATTGAGTGGACAGTGAGGTAGATTGAGAACTGGCTGAATGGCAGATCCCAGAGAATCACAATCAGTGGCACAGGGTCCAGTGGAGGCCTGTCACTAGTGGTGTGATTAAGAGACTGGAAAGTGTCTCTTACAAGGGAGCTGGGACTGTTCAGCCTTGAGCAGAGATGCTTGCAAGGGGATCTCATCCATGCCATAGAAGGTGAAGGGAGGGTGTCAAGAGGATGGATCCAGGCTCTTCGCAAGGGTGCCAAGCAATAGGACAAGAGGCAACAGGAAGAAACTGATGCATAGGAAGTTCCACTTAAATACAAGGAAGAACTTCTGTACCATGCCAGGGACCATGCACTGGAACAGACTGCCCAGAAAGATTCTGGAGTCTCTCTCACTGCAGATGAAATTCAAGAACAGTCGACACAGTCCTGTGCCATGTGTTCTAGGACAACCCTGCTTGAACAGGGAGGTTGGACCAGGTGACTCCACTGTGGTCTCTTCCAACCTGACCCATTCTGTGATTCTGTGTCATTTCTCAGATAACATCAATGTTTAGCACATTGTGTGACATCAGATTAGTTTTCTTTTTTAACTGTCCATGGAACAATTCTGTTACTTGCATTTATTTCACACCTAAACTACAAGAGGGTAACATGGTTCTGAAGTATGTTTTTTCCAAGCCATTTGTTGGTTCACTTTTTTCAGAACAGGCAGGATGAGACCAAAGGCATATCTAGCTCTTTTAACAGTGGCCAAGAATAAGTGCCCAGAAAAGATCTTAGGAGGACAAGCCTACAACAGTACTTTCCCAGGGTAGTTTCACAGTGATCCAAGGTTCACAAACATTTTAAGTCGAGATAAGTAAAAAATAATCTATGTGTTCTTTACAAACAACACCTGAAAACAACACCTTTCCTCTCACAACTACCTGAAAGGAGGTTGTAGTGAGGAGGGGGTCAGTCTCTTCTCCCAGGTAACAAGTGACAGAACAAGCTGAAATGACCACAAATTGTTCCAGGGGAGGTTTAGATGGGATATTGGGAAAAATCTCTTCACTGAAAGGGTAGTCAGACATTGGAACAGGTTGCCCAGGAAAGTGATGGAATCATCATCCTTGGAAGTGTTTAAAAGGCAAGTGGATGTAGCACATGGGGATATGGTTTAGTGGTGAACACAGTAATGCCGGGTTAATGTTTGGACTTGATCTTAGAGAACTTTTCCAAATTTAATGATTCTATGAAAAGTGCTTGTTTGTTGAACAGGCTCTTTATACTACAACTATTGGAGTCCTTGTTAAGATCAGATTCAAGACTATCTTCTCTTCCTGTATCTTCAGAAAACCTCTTACCTGTGATATAACTGAAATCCTCTTTGAAGAGATTGTGTTCACATGTTCTACTCATTCCCTTCTTCCCCAATTTTTGAACAGTCAGACTTTCTACATCAAAGGTGTTTTATTTGAAGGTTTCACATATGATTCTTTCCCCACATATTTCAGTTGGTCTAACACCACATTATTTGTATCTTTAGTCCTTTTCCTACCAGCACCATTCCCATGTTGCAACCAAAAGCATACAGCAGAATTTTGGGCACTGATCAAGACCAGGAATGTGCAACAAAGTAAGAGCCTTAACTGTGTGCTGGTTTTAGCTAGTGTGCAGTTACTTTTCCTCAAAATAGCTAGTATGGGCCCAACAGAATGTTAATTTTGTTTGTATTAACAGAAATGATTGTACCAATAATTTCACAAAAACTTTGGAATTGAGAATATTTAGATATTCACTGTAGTCATGCTGTGATCAGGCAGTACAAACTAATTTATCCATCATCTGACAATGTAAAAATTCATTAACTTATTTGACTTTGTTTCATAAATACCATGAAGATTTTTTTTATTCTTTTAAAATACATTACCCTTTATGTCATCATCATTATAAAGGCAGACGATTAAAATCACTTCAGTTCTTCCCATGTACTTCATTGTGCATGTTTTGTGCCTTTTTTTTTTTTTTTATTTTTTTTTGAATTGTAAGCTTATTTTGCCAAATGTTTTAATTCTTCTGTATCAGAAAAGTGGACAAAAAACTTGAAACTACTTTGCAAATCAGAAGTATCCCAATAGAAGTATGTTAGCTCTTATTTTTCCCGATCTTCATGCTTTGTAATCAGGCAAGCAAATATATTTGCAAACTTAGTAGTGCTCAGATTTTTATTACTGGTCTCAAAAGGCTTTTCTTTTGCTTCATGCTGCTGAACTTAAAGCTTCATGCTGCTGAAACTCTTTGTTTCAATTGCATGAAAGGAGCAAAAAAAAAAAAGAAAAAAGCATAGTTGGTAGAAAAATGAAATTTTATCATGGGGCTAACAATTCATATGTGTTCAGAACAAAAGAAATGTTAATCACCCTAAATGTTCATATAAAAATGTCTATTACCGTGTTAGCATTTATCATTTAGCAGAGAAATATCTTTGTAAGGTCAAATAATTAGGAGAACATATAAAAATAGTAACATATTTAGAAATCACAAGTGGTATTATGCTAAAAGAAAAATACACTGAGTGTTACAGGTTTCTTAACATTTGCAAGACTCCAAGTCTCTGTTCCCACTATGAGAAAAAAAATCAGTGTTTACTTCTCACTAAGAACTAGTATTAGAATAAAGATGACTTGTATTGAAATAATCACTGAGGTAAGTTAGTGGGAACAAACAAAACAGCTCAGTAACACAGTTTGTAGGAATATGCAGACAGGTGATATTACCTGCCAGATAAATATTCAAGGTGGATGTTCATCTATCTTACCAGTTGCCTGCCAGAGATTTGGGTTGCTTAACGTTCTGAACAACTTCTGATGTGTTTTCAGACTTCTGTGTCTGCACCTAGCTGAATTAAAATACAAAAATCACACATGGCTATTAGTCACTTCTGACAGTTTTGAAAATCTCTCTGGCATTCAGACATGAAAATCATCAGACTAGAAGATATTAGAGTCCTAGAATTAAGTTAGAAAGATCTTTCCCCTCACCACTCTCAAACAATTAACCTTAAGAAAACACACCATTCTTAATTCCCATGTAACTTCTCTTCTAATGCTTCCTCTCTCCATCTTTTCTTGTCACTTTCTACAGTTTTTTTCTCCCATCATACTGACTAAGTAATCTTCTGCGACAGCTTAGCTAACTTAGAAAACACAGAATCATTATCAGCCACTCATCAAATCAACTTCCAAGTAATGAAATCAAAGTAGCACATGAAATAGGTATTTTTGGACAAGAAGAAAATACCTACATGAGCAGCCATTGCATCATCTAAGACAGGAAGCCACTATAAAATAACCTCATACCCAAATGACTGGGTAAACAGAGTACAAAAGGAAGAGAAAGAAAGCAGGCCATTTCACTCTCAGGGAAGACAGAGGACATGGCAGCAAAATCAGGCATGATTACAAATACATTCGGCAAAGACAGTGACTCACACTGGAACACAAGGGGTGAGGCAGAACTACACAACTTAATTACTCAGAGATCTTGGAAGGACTTGAGGGAGAAGGCAACTGATCTGGCTCAGTGATGCCTCCTGACCCTTAAGGAGGAAGAGACACACATATACTAAAGGAAAAACTCTGGTGGTGCTTTTATGGAGGCCTATCTGATTATACAGGCTGACCAGCAGAGAGAGCTGCATGAACTGGAAAACCTGTCTCAAAGTCTGTCAACACAGACTATCTGGAGCAGCAGTAGGGGCACCATTTAATTAACAGTGTAAGATATAAGTTATGTGTATGTTGTGCACACGCAAATTGTCAGACCACAGGAAAAATGAACCCACACAAACACATCCATTCAATTCTCATATATAAGTGCTAAGGATCCTGCTAACATATGCAGTTACACAGTTCTGAAAAAGTTCTTGTAAGAAAATGGCATTCTTGAAAATATCAATTTACAGTACTGAAATACATGAGCTGTTGGCAAAGTTGTGGAAGTGTGGGAGGTGATTGTTATCACTACTGCAAAGTCAAATGAAATCTTTTTTTGAAATTCAAATTCACATGCACTTTATGAAGTCTAAAGGAATCTTAC
>VXBX01005818.1:84117-94420 GCA_013400415.1 Scytalopus superciliaris
TTCTTTACGTGTCATTGGTGAGGATGATTTCCCAGCTTATTTCCCTCACAGCAAGGGCATGTCCATCAGTTTTATTTGCTTAATTTCTTCCTCTAGCAGCTCAGTGTGTAACTGGAAATTATATCTAGATGAGAAAGATACTGCACCAAACAACAGGTAAGTATTCTAGAATCACTGTAATGTATTATAGCAAATTAACTATTAGATGAGAAACTATACTTTCTTTTGAATTGGAAATAAGCAAAGATTGTTTCAACTAGTAACACCATAGTGANTCTCTAACAGCAAAATAATAGGGAAAGCAATTAAAATGTTCTTTTGCTTAAGAATCTGGGATTTCATAAAATGTTTTATTTCCCCTTTTGAAGCAATCTTAAAGAATCAAGAAATCAACCTAATAATTTAGGTCATCTTAATTTGAGAAGAGACAGTACTATGAAATTTAAAAAGCAATATAAACCAGAAAGAAGTGGAAACAGAAGGCAAATGTTCTAACATGACACATATAATTAGCTCCTCAAATACAAGAGCAAATCTTAGTAAGAAATAGAAGAATTTGGGGCATAACTAGTATTACTAGTATAAGCTCTTACTAAACAAACTTAGACATCATTAAGTGATGCCAAAAAATGGCATACTGATTCATGATACATTTACATTTCTCAAGCAAAGAAACTTACGTTCCACAATCAACTTTATTACTAAGCAATGACAGTACAGACCAACTGTTAAAAAAGGCAAATATTAAACTTAATTCAACTTGTGAACTCATACTCAAGAATACAGCTTGATGAAGAACCAAATCACACTGGCATACCCTTGTAACTAGCTCTAGAAGACATTCATTCCAGCAAAAGAGAGTGCATTGGTCTCAACTGGCTTAATATCTTGACAAAAACAAAAGGCCGTAACACTCCAAAAGTATCTAGTTAGTTTAACTGTCCATGAATCTCAGAGAATCAAAGTGGATCAAAAAAAGAAAAGAAAAAAACCTTACAATCCCCCAAATATAAATATGTGTATTACATGCATATAATGTCTAACTAAGTACTCAGCAAACTAATGGCAAGAAAATTCAATTTATTCAAATTAATTTAAAATAGCTTCTTTAAGTTATGATTAAAATTGAAGGGAACATTTAAAATAAACCACTCGTGTTGCACACTTACTTTGTAAACTCTTGCTTCACATGTTTAATCACTGAAGCAGTTAAATAGTTCTTTTTTTTTTAATTAAATAAGGTATATTATGATGCATTTTTATGTAAGAAGAGACTGAACTTAATGAGTTCCATCTAGACTTCGAGTTTTAATTAATTACATTATGCTAAAAAGTGCATTGACTATAGTTTTTAATACAGTAATTTTTAACTTATTTCTGGAATACCACATTTCAAAAATTGAAATGTAACAAAACCATATAAAACTTCTGAAAAAAACCTCAGCTGACATTATTAAATACAATACCTATTAAGAAATATTACATGACCCAATAAATTTATCAAAACACATTCTATTTTTCAAACTGCTCAGTTAATTAAGGAAGGGAAGCATGGGAATTACATGAACTGAACAGCCTCTTTCTGGTCACAATGTCCTTCAAGGATTTAAGCCAAACACAGCTCATCATCTTATGGTTATTTTCACATATAAACTGGGGGAAGAAAATGCCTCCTGTCTGGTTGTTGAAAAGTCTCTGACCACCTACTGTGCCAGTTTTCATTTTCATTTAGAAATCTGCCAATATTTTTACTTGAATTTGAAATTCTGTGTCCAGGCAATATCCCCTTGCCCCAACACAGAAAAAACATTGACAAACACGAACAAGTTACAGCAGAGGACACTAAAACAGTCGGGGACTGTAGCACAGACCCTGTGAAGACAGGCTGGGTTGCAGGGCCTATTCCACCTGGAGAAGACTGGGGGAACCAAACAGCAGACCCCAGTATCAACAAGGAGGCTATTCAGAAGTCAGAGCCTAGCTCTTTACAGGACGGTACAAGCTGAAACACGAGATGTTCAGAGACAATATAAGGAGAAAGTCTGACATCCGGAGGAAGTCCGGTGGTTGATGCGTCTCCATCCTCGGAGGTTTTTATGGCCTGACTGGATGCAGCTTTCACATCTCATTACTTGACTTTGCTTTATGCAGAACTTTGAAGCAGAAACCTACTGAGGTCCCCTCCTCACCAAATTATTCTGTGATTCTATACATACAGTATCTCCGTTGAACCAAGAGTTACATTATCTGACTAAATTTAGATTTTAGCAGAATTGTAATAATAACCTCCACATGGTTTCCTTTACAACAAACAGTAATTTAAAGAAATCCTCTCCCATCTCTTTTATCTGTCTGTCCACTGAAGATCAGAGATTATATATTCTAGTTTTCATTCAGTGTGTCCCCTTAGCATGAAAGGGTATCATCACTTCTGTGGCTTCACACATATATAACATATTAACTGTATAGTAAAGAGCACTCAAGGTTACTCTCCCTTAGTTTTCAGTCAAAAACTCTATAGCTACATTGTGACAAGTCAAAACAATACTAAGTTTCTCAGCCAAGACATACTGCAGAGATAGGAGATAGAGAAAAGTAGTTTGACACATTACCACAAGGCACCAAGTACTCTATATGCAGTTTAAAAGTAAAGCTTTTCCATATTTCCATAAATGGCTTGAAGTAATCTAAATATAAAGCTGTTCAAAGCTCTTTCACATGAATTGGTAGAACAGCCCACAAGGCCACTGCAGGAATAAGAAACTAGACAGACAATGCCTTTTAGCATATTATGGCACATGACTAACTTGCTGTAATATCAAGTAATAACAAATTTCAAATACCCTTCTAGAAAGTCTGACTGCAAGAAATATTATTTCATCACCTTGCACAGTCATATCACCTGTGCAACCACATCACAGCATAACAACCCAAACTACAAAAAGAGATATCGTGTATTATCAACTTACTCAAAAATTCCTACCTCAGGTTCAAGAGTGCAAAAAATTAATACCTCAAAACTCACCAAACCATGATAAAATTGACAAGGTACAATCTTTTTTAGAAAACAAAGTAAAAACATTTTAATATTCCAAAGTCAGTTTAAAACTCAGTTTTGTGAGTTCACAGGCAAAAATATTGATAAGCTATCAGTCTGAGCAAGTGGCAGAGCTCTCAGAAAACAGACCTGGAAAAATACAAGCCCAAGAAACTTATGGCACAGCTTAAGCCTGCTGCAGTCTAAAGATATCCTTCTAAACACTGTTAATACACCTGAACCAGCTTGGGGAGCAATGGCAATGTGAAACTTTCAGTGTCCTGTGTAGTTTACACTGTTGTGGCTTCCAGCCACTGAAATATGATCTTGTTCAGGTACACCCATGTGTGTTAGAATCACACATGCAACTCTATTGCAGACATAGCTTCAAATTCATTTGGTTCTGACTGATACTGGTGTAATCTCATTAACCTCAACCAAATAAACCCCCTGGTTTATTTATTCTCCACTTTGACCCAAGTCTATTTCATCACACTGCTTTTAGGTCTGCCAATGCAAAACAATGAAAAGTGAAGATTTCAGCTCATTTTTACATCCACCATGCACAGGGCCTGTACATATTACTAACAGTTTTGCATTCTCATTATCACAAACTTAAGCCTAACATACTTCTTTCCAGCTTCTGCAAGCATTTTTCTGAAATGCTCATTGGAATTCAGTGCAAGTCTATCATCCTTTCAATGTCCAAAACACCATTTGAGTGGGCCAGGCTTCAGTTTTAGGGACTAAAAGACCCTAAATAGAAATAGAATAGAATGGCCTAATGTTAGCCAGCTAACTTGAAATCACCTCTAACCAAAGAAGCCAGGTTAAGAGAAAAGCAACCAGAAGTACTTTTTCACAAGCCCCCTGATAGCACAGCTGCAAAGGTTTATGAAGACACAGGTATACAGCAATTAAAAGATAACTATGCACCTATTTACACAGTTGTTAGAGTAGTTCCAAAGTCTCAATCTTTTGGGAGCCAGCTGTCGGATTGACACACGCTTTTTTGCCCACAGCTGAGGATCTGGGTCTTGTGCAATCCAGTGCCCTCAGATTCCACTGGGAACCCAAAATTTCCTTTGTAGCTGAGTCCATCTTTGGGGTTATCCAGGATGCGGTTACACAATATTTTCTCTGACATTGCAAGCCAGCTTAAGAAGTTATCCTGTCCATTTTCCTCCCCTCATGCCACTTGTTTCAAAAGAGAAAAAAAAAAAATTAACTTAGGTCACTTGTGATACAGTTTACAGCACAGCCCTACAAAAAAGCTTCTGTGTTTACACAAACAACAGAGCAGCCTATTACAATGTTTGTGAGAGGTTGACGAAACAAAAGTTTTGAAAACCAGAGACAGATTAAGAGAACAGTTAATACACATCATAAAACTACAACTTCTACCTTACTCCTAGATCTCTGTGACTTCATGGTTTTTAATTTCTGACAGAAAGGCCAAAATTCTTTGTCTGCTGGGATTTACATCCATTTTCCCCAGCATAAGGCCATCAATCACTAAGTAGATAGAGTATGCTTTCAACTTCTCCAAAAAGCAAAACCTCAAGGTACCATAATATATAAAACACTCAAGAGTGTTGCTGTTTTACTCAGCAGAAATCTGAAAATTATATACAGCAGACACTTCATCATTATAATAATAAAACTTATTGCTTGAAAACTGCATATTAATACTGATCTTAGTAAGTTGAAGTGGGCATTCAAATCTCATCTGAAACTCTAAAGAGGATAACCCTGTAAATCAGATTTCAGCTGATTTTATAATACAACAAAAACTGGAAACATTTCTATGTACATATTACTGTAACACATTCCATATTAAAATAAAACTCCCTGGGGGGCAAAAAACTAATGCAAAGAGAGAATCTGCAGTGCCAGTGCTGCAAATTATAGCAAAATAGTGTGAGGAACAAGGTCTGAAATGCCAGTTATAATTTCCCAAATTAACTGTACAAGAAGCAGTTCCCTCTGTGAGGTACATTTCACAGTGAGGGAAAATGTCTTGAGTAGTTTGATGATAAAGTTGAAAAGCATGCAAGCTTTCAAGTTCACCAATCCTTCTGGCAGTCTTCACACAACCTATAAAACGGGTCCAGTTTTGATTCCTTCAGCTACAAGGAAGTGGTTTTAAAGGTTTCACTTTGACTCCTTTTACTCCCTCCATTTTCCTTTCTTTACCTTTGTAGAGTACAGGACTGGAATAAGAATGTTTTTGATTCTGCTTATCCCTGAGGACATACCCCCTCGTAAAACCAGTTGCCATTTGGCCCCAGCTCCTGATTTCTGGGCCCACAGGAGTACTTCTTCATATAGATAGGATGTAACAAACACGTAAGTGGCTTTATTTCCCCTCTGCATTGCTCCTGTGTTTCAGAAAGAAGTATAGAGCTAGCTGAGGATTCCTGTCCCTTGCAACTGTATTAAAGTTAACTTATGAACAAACATAATACAGCACTGCTACATTTTGCAGAATCAGCAGCAAACATTAAAGAATGTCAAAATTCCCCACAACTGGGAAACGCAGCAAAAAGGAAAATTTGTGCTGGCATATAATATGCAGTATACTAACTATGTCACATATAGCAGATTTTGCATTTTTTTCTGAACATGATCCTCCCAATGAGAACCTTCACTCAAAAGCTGTATTTTCACATGCTGTCCTTATAATCACACCTCCTATATCATTTGACTATCTCAATAGATTTCCAAAGAACCTTTTTAACTCACAACCCCCCCCCCTTTTATTAGGAATTAATGTTTGTTTTCCAATAGTCATTGACCTCAAAAGCCCTTGCAGTAGCCTCATAGTCAATTTCTACCTAATACGTTCAGGGTAACTCAGACACGACTCACAGCCCTGTCTCCATAACTGAACCCATGAAAGCAATCCCATCATTTCATGTTAAAGTTAAAAGGGCTCCCAATCGAAACGCACTTGAAAAACTGAGGTGTCTAAAATTTTTTGACAAATACCAGCACCAAATTCACTGTATATTTATGTATTGAGATTGGACATTCAGAAGGCAAAGTTTTTCTTACTTTAAAAGTATCTGACTGCTAGAAACTCACGTGATTGCCTGTGCCATGGCATATTGAAGACTGATGAACATTTTGGTCATAACTATGAAATCCTAGTAGTCAAGCAAGATTAATGGATAGCAAAGACAGAAATTATTCATTTAAAGCATTATGGACATGTCTTTAAAGACCTGTTATTTATGCAAAGTGTCAGTGTTAGACTAGGAAACATTAACACTGTTCTAAAATATTAACCCTCCCAGCCCCAAAAATCTCAAAGTTCTTGTCCCCATACATTGCTTCTGGTAAACAGGATTACTTAGACTGTGCGGAAAAAAAAAAAAGTCTCACAAACTGATCTAAATTGATTTGATAATTACTCTCATTAAATGCTACAAAAATTAAATTCTTGAGACCAATAAAGTCATGTAAAGAAGCGTTTTTTAATTTTTAATTACACACGCAAATAACTTGAATCACAACACTTTGAACATGTATAATAAATTCATTTCTTTAAAACCCTTGTAAAAGACTTCCTTAAGGCCTGAGATCTACTGCAATTGCTCAAGCACATAAGCACAATCATAAAGGGAATACCCAGCTAAGAGAGCTCCAGTGGACTGCCAATAAAAATTTTCAATTACAAACAACACATAGACCAAGAACAGGGGTAAATATCAGAAAAGGTCCTACAGGGGGATGCCCACAGAGCAAGAAATACCACACCCTATATATTTATGAAAGCAGATAAACGCTTTCAAAGTCCTACCCTATGAGCAACTTTAGCAATAACCAGCTTACATGAGATTGAGCCAGATCAAAACTGAGAGCTACACAAACAAAAAATAAAACCAGAAGACAAATAACATTTCATGCCAATAAATTCAAAATAATAAACTCCTGAAATAATAACCTGTAGTTATTCCCACACAGCATTGAACTTTAAGCCAAATGTAAGCTGATAAACAAAACAACCATGCACAGGATGTAAAGCTCAACAGAATCTCTGCTTAATAGAGGTACACGCAAGACAAGAAACAAAGTGTTCCAATGTAAAAAGGAAGGGGATTGAAAACATTCTCAATTCACCTGGAGTACTGTCTTTTGTGATATCACAAAAAATACAGAAAACTAGAATCAGTTCATAGACTTATATGAGCTATGAACAAATACTACAGATTCTAGGAAATGAGAAAACCTACACACACACATACTTCCTCCCTCCAGGCAAACAAAAAACACCACACAAAATCAGAAGAAAGCCAAGAAGGCAGAAAATCAAAACATTAAGAGCTAATGCCTCTCTTCCTAATAAAAGGAAATGTGCAACCATTATTCAAAAGCAATCTACTAGCAACAAAAGGAACTCTGTAATATTACTATGGAAGTCATTGTCAAGGACAGATGCAGAGACAACTCACCTCATAAAAGGACAATGCTTCTATTGATTTTAAATCAATAGTTGCCTGCATTAGGTAGGACCTGTTTTCCTACAAATCAGATATAAAGACTCATGGTTGACTTTGTGATACAATGACTGCATAACCAAAATTAGATAGATGACTGCCTTCCAGGCAAGTCATTCTATATAACCCATGGGGATTATCATTGCCCATGTAAACCAGATCTCTCTGCAGTACTGCATAACCCACAGATCTTAAAATTTGAGTGAGGCATCACTCTTTTTCTTCCACCATCTCCCAGGTTGCAACTGACAGTGACAACATACCTTACACTGGTAGCACTTTACTTAAGGCATATAACCCCCTTAAGTGGCAGATACAATGTACTCTAGAGTACAGCATTCAGCAAAAGTGCCTATTTATTCGTGGCAAACAAAACTGATTACAATTCCTCCAACAGAACTACTACAAGGAAGCTTTGTTGTATAAACACATTTTTGTACTGTTTTAGAGGTCTCCATAAAGACAGATGTACCCTATGCAATCATCTGCAAAATCTCACATCCAGAAATTCAAGAAAGCTCCTCATTTACCTGTTGATAAAGAAATCGCATCTGAAACAAGTTACAGAACTACAAACGTAAGTATGAGCTCAAATGTTGACTCAGATATTATTAGTATTACTCATATTAGTCATCTCGCTGGGCTCATGCTGAGAACCCTGTGGGCGGACATATGAATACATAAGTAACCCACCAAAATCAGTGCATAGCTAGGGTCAGAAGTTTTGAAATAGCAGCTCTATTAGGTTAAATGAAAAAGTGTAACTGTGTACTGCCTAATAAACAGTGATACTATTTGCATGCAAGCCTAGGCAAGAAGCAGTGGGGGTATTATAACAAAAGTGCTAGCCTGTAGTAGCACAGGAGTATTAGGATAAGATAATTTGGGTTGAAAGGCACCTCAGGAGGTGATCTAGTTCAGCCTCCTATTTCAAGCTCCAGTTACTTTTATTAAAAAAAACACAAGATTTTGGTTGCCCTCTTCCAAATTAGTTGAGTTTTTTGGAACATCATTAAAGCACATGTTTGTTTTATTATTGCATGGTCTACTATGTCAGTAGCTTTTTAATGAAAGTTTTGTAACTTTTGATGGTAGTTCCCTTTTATTCATAACCAACACCATTGAATTGATGTCTCTGTTTGATATTACTGTATTTCTGAATTTTGTTTATTTCCCTTTTAAAGTTCTTCCAGATGAGATACTAGGTTGTTTCCTGTAACTGCAAACGTCTTCTCTTTGCTTTTTTTTTTTTTTTTTACGTAAGGTCATACTGTAAAAATGCTCCAGAGCTGAGGTAAGAGACCGATGGCAAAGCAACAACCCCATTCAGCAACTGCTTTTCTTACAACTTTAGCAAGAAGACGCCACTGCTAGTACAAGACAGCAGTGACATTCACTTTCGTAGTATTCTGTGGTCATGCATAACACTACCACCACATACTCTGGAAATGGTTATTCTACAGATATTTCAATCTTTTTATTAGTCTAATCATCACTCTGAACAGCTATAAGTGAGAAGCAGTAGCAACCTCCTTTCATTTTCCACTGTGCAGTTCCAGTCAGTCTGATTTGATCAACAAGGATGTTGAACCATTTTCCGCACTCTGTGAACTTCTTGCTCATTACAACTTCCTCTCCAAGAAGTAAATACTACTTCCCCATGTTGCTGTTGCTGCCACTTACAAAAATTAAGAACTCTGTCAATAGCTCAAATTTAAGGCTCCTCTGGAAAGGGTACCACTGCTTAAAATCCCTATAATTTCACATAACAATACTGAAGTTGTTTGATACAAAATTCTCCATTTACGCCACTGAAATCACTTAGGACACAGTCTCATCAAGCAGAACACAACGATGCATTCCTACTGAATCCTCAAACTACTGCCACCAACCCTAAAAAGGGAAGATAAATGGGCATGCCCAAGAAACATCACTACAAGATTACTCCCAAATCACTTACTAGGAAGACTGAGAGGGTGGGGAACTAAAAAGAAAGTTAATCAAACTGTTCCAAACTACCTTTACTCAGAATCTCTCTACAATCTCCTGTCAATTTTTACTTTCCTTAAAATACAAACTGAAGAAATACTTCTCACTCATCTAAACTACATGCACATTAAATTTGACTAACAATAGAACAAATGAAGAAGTAGACAGTAAATTGGAAAGCTTTAGTGGGCTAAGATGTCAGAGACACTGACAATTAACCAACTAATCTCAAGTGCAAAAATCACATTCGAACCTGTAAATAGCCACCACCATCTTCCCGGCTATGTCTCCTTCTGCCCACCAACCAAAAGGAACACAGCGTCTCTCAGCATAAAACAGTTTACAAGTAACCAAGGGAAGGTGTCGTTTCCTCACCTGTCACTGACTGCAGGAGTGACAAGTTCACAATCGGGTTCTAATTAGACTTCAGCCGCAAAAAGAAAAAAAAAGAGAAAAAAACCAACCAAACAAACAAAAAAAACCCCACCAACAACAGAGTAAGTTTTAAGTGTAATTCTTTCCTTAAAAAAAACACAGTCTCGTTAAAATCAAATCTTAGGCAAGCATTTACCCACGCGGAATCAGACTCAACAGAGACACAGAGAGCACGCCCACAGACGTGTCTCTGTGCCTGTCTGCGCTGCTCCTGCAGCCAAGAGGGTGGTGTTTTCTGCCGAGCGCTTTTTCACAGCACAAGCTAGCATTCCCGAGGAAGTTCTCCCGCAGCACCCGTAGCACCGACACAAACGCGGCCGGACTGCCCTCCCTTCGCTTC
>VXBX01005828.1:0-15704 GCA_013400415.1 Scytalopus superciliaris
CCCCAAACCAACCAAAAAAACAAGTCGGCTTTGTGTTTGTTTAGCAGCAGATTATGAGACTTAATATAATAATAGAGAATAGGGGTATAAGATAGTTTGTCATCTATAAAAACAAAATAAACAGTTTGGATACCCTGGACTTTAGGAGTGGAGGGAAGGAGAATGAACTGTCAGATGTTAATGTAATAAACAGGAGTGGCTTTTTGATGCTTACAAGCTGTCTGAAAAAGGACACTTGTTTCTAAAGGAGACTGGCTGAGGAGGCTTGAAGTCTTGGAAGCAGGAGAGAATCACTGACAAATCATGGTTTCCCCTGCAATCAGTGGTGAAGAATCTTGCAGACTAATACAATAAATGTGTGCTTGAAGTAGAAGTGAAAGGGACATCACAGGAGCACTAGAAGGGGGATGTGCCTCTGGTTTCATACACTGTCTCAATATGTAAAGTATTTTAAAGCCAGAGGGAACTATTTAGATTGTTGTTTAAGATTCTTCAAAGCAGCACAAGGCTGAGAATTCTACCTATTCCTTTTCATCTAGCCTGCAACTCCTAGAACTGGACAACAAGTTTAGGATAACTTTGCAATCTTTGTTCATTAGTTTCAGTGATGATTCTGTTGCTTATAAAAGAGCATGTTATTTCCAGGTAATGACTCAGAAGATAGATTAGTTTATAAATTTACCATATGGCACTGCTCAGCTTGCTGGTGTCAGGACTTTTTCTAGATCATACATAATCCTGTCCTGTCCAGCAAGTCAGATGACACAGATAGACAGCAGTAACTTTCCAACTCAGATCGAGCTAATAAAGTGGGTAGTTGGTGTTACTATTCACACAGGATTCTGACTGTCATGGCAAGCTTTCCATTGGCTGTTGCCTGGCATTTCCAGTTCTGTGTTTTCATCGTGACCAAACCCCTTCAAAACAGAGGTGTGTCTGTAAGTGTAGCTCCCGACCCCAGTGCAGACAAAAAGATTTGATGTCTAGTTAAAGCCATGTAGAAGTTTTATTGCTAAGTAGTTTTTTGCATTTCTAAAAATTGCAAAAATAAGCCTGGTGAGGAACACATGACCACAGGAATGTTCATTTAGATTTTAGTGTTGTGCATATTTCTCAGATGAATTAATTGCCTATGAATTGAAGAGGCGAGAAGCAGAAGCTGCAAGGAGACCTCCACCAGAGCTTGTCCGTGCCAAGATCCCATTTAGTGCGTGTCTGCAGGCCTTTTCTGAACCAAGCAATGTAGAGGATTTCTGGAGTAGTGCCCTTCAAGCAAAATCTGCAGGAGTTAAGTAAGTGTGTGTCTGGCTGCCTGTTAAAACGTGCTCTGTGCTTATCTTGCTATGTGGACATGATGCAGAGAGAAACAGACAAGGGCACAGTGGTTTTGGTGTTGTCTTAGTGTTGGGGCTCATAAATGTGATGTGCAGATCAGGCCTGACAAGAGCTGTAACAATGAATTGAGCAGGAAATTGACTGTTCTCAACTGTCACACTCCGAGAGGTGATGCAGTCTGGTTAAGAGCTTGAACTTGAAATGCTTGTAGCTTAATTGTTTGCCCACATTTTAGAATTTGATCCTGTGTATCAGCTAGCACTAGTTCATCTCAGTGTGCATAAGGTTCTGAAATCTGTGCTGCTTGTGACTTTCTTGCCTTGTTTCAAAGAATTTCTTGTCCTTTCCAGGACTTCCCGTTTTGCTTCATTTCCTGAGTACTTAGTGGTGCAGATAAAGAAATTCACCTTCGGCCTTGATTGGATCCCCAAAAAGCTTGGTATGTGCTTTTTATATTTACCTTTTTCTCATTCTATCCAAGATAATTAAGAAGGTGTACATGGTTTGGTCTATAATGGGGACCTGACTTGAGACTTTAGTTTATACTGTGAAAGTCATAATTGAATCTTCTTTCCTTTTATGACAAATTAAACCAATCCATCGGGTCTGTGGAGTTAAAACATGTAATCTGGCCTTGTAGTTAAATTGGGCTTTAGTGTTCCAAGTTTCTCAAATAACTGTTTGCAGGAGGAGAACCCTGTCTGTGCTTGTATGTTGAGTACCAGAGTCCCCTCTCTGCAGGGGTGGGTTACACCATAAGGTTGTTTTGCTGGGTGCATAAGCTTAGCCTGTTTCTCTGCTTTTGCAGATGTTTCTATAGACATGCCAGACTTCCTGGATATCAGCCACCTTCGGGCCAGGGGGCTCCAGCCAGGAGAAGAGGAACTTCCAGACATTGCTCCTCCCATTGTCATTCCTGATGACCCAAAAGGTATTTACTGGTTTACTGTCTCGTGTATTCCCATTTCCTTCTAGCACACAGGGATTCTCTTTAATCTTCACATTTTGGAACTCTGACCAAAAAGCAGCTCTGTGCTTCTGTCATTGAAGACTGTTAAAACATTCCACAGCCTTTTTTCCTTCCTGCTAAGACAACCTTAGTTCTTCCAGCTTTTCTGCTTTGATGTTTTCAGGATTTATCATAGAATCGCAGACTGTTCTGGGTTGGAATGGATCTTAAAGATCACCTGGTTCCAACCCCCATGCCACTGGCAGAGACACCTTCCACTAGA
This sequence comes from Scytalopus superciliaris, assembly GCA_013400415.1. Taxonomy (NCBI): domain Eukaryota; kingdom Metazoa; phylum Chordata; class Aves; order Passeriformes; family Rhinocryptidae; genus Scytalopus; species Scytalopus superciliaris. Next base: position 2,568 of record VXBX01005828.1, read on the forward strand.
AGGTTTGATAACTGCTGCTGCTGTTCTGGACTCCCTCCAAACAACCTTCAGTTCATATCCATGAATCCCTTGTAGTGAAGTCGCTGTGCACTTCCCAGCGGCTGGTGCAAAGGACTTGGTCTCAGACCCCTGCACTGAGTCTCATGACAGGTGTCAGAAGTGGGTTGGAACATTGATCCAGTTGGTCTTTACATTTGCATAAGAGGTGTTACTGAACTGCTATCATGTTTTGTACTAAATTTTGTCTAAAACCTGGTGATTAAGTAGTTTGGGAGGTCCTGTACCTAAATCCATCTCTAAATTCCTGTGTACTCCCTTGTGTACAGTATATGGTCCATCCTGGTCAGAAGGAATTCTAAAAACTGTCTTTCATTGTGATTGCTGTAGGACTTTAGTGTTACAGTTCTGAGCAGATGCTCTTCTCCTCAGTCACAGACTTCACTCAGATAACTCAGAAAGCCTTTGGTTCAAGGTGGCACAACAAGCACACCATGTCTGCAGAACTGATGAATTCACAGGACAATACTTAATACACAAAGGAATACAGTATAATATACCAGCTTTCTGAGCATAGATTAAGATTCAGAAGTTTATTAATTTTTAAAATACAGGAATTATTAGGCTCTAGCACCTGTTCGTGCATGCAGAGTCCTCTTCTTTGGATGTATGTGGGCTGTCCAGCCCATTAAAAAAGGCTCTGTCTCAAGAAGATGATGTCAAACATCTAACTAAAATATTTCTAGAGCAGAAAGAAAGAGGAGTGAATAACATGCTATGCAGCATTTTTTTTTATTATTTCTTAAATAATGTTTATTTTATGCTGAAGTTCAGAAACAAGAATATTAAAATATCCTCCTTCGTCATTCCCTGGGTTTTTCTGGACAACAGAATGGTTTATATCAAGTAAAATGATGTCTTTATGGTGTGACCTTAGACCCAGGTTGTTGCAATTTCCTCCAAATGACTGAAGTTTGAGTGCCTCAGTATTTAATAGGAAGCCAGTAATGCAACTACTCACATGACACGATGGCCCCATTTGATTGGATATTTACAATAAAAGTGGCATAATATCAAGCTGTAGTTAGGTGAAAGGACACCAGTACCTCAAATTGTGTGCAGAGCAAGGAGATGGCAAAATTTAGTTCTCTAAAAGTTTTAATTTCATCCCCTATCTGTATAGGTTCCTCCTGAAGGCCTGTTCCTTCTTACGCTCTTGTTCAATGACCTGACCTAATTTTAGTGTAAATGTATGGGGGATGGTAGTTTATTTATAACAAAACAGATTCTTGCTTATGCCAGACATCAGCTTGATTTCCTACTGCTTTAGAGTACCAGTGACACTTCACTCTGAAGTAAGTTAGGGAAATTACTGCTTGTACTCATGGCAAAATCATCAGGGATGTAAGGATGAGTGTCTCTATGACATCAAATGTTTCTATGACTTTAAAAATATGGAATTGTTTTTCACATATTGAATCTACTCAGTCTCATGTAAGTCCTTTTCCCTGTTTTTCTTCCATTCTTAATTTTCAGATCGTATGACGAACCATTTCATGGAATGTACGTATCTCATTTTTCTGAGACTGGTATTTTAGCTGCTTAAAAAATTGTCATGCTTTTGCTCAGCTAATGGCTCCTCTCTCCTGATAGAGATGCATGAAATGTTGCCCTGCATGCTTCTAAATAACAGCTGATTTCTGGATTTGTTCAGTGTTTACTTCCATGTGTGCAGGATTCTCTTAAAAAAGTCTGCAGTAGCATCAGTGTAGCCAGAGTTGCTCCTCCATCTGCTGCACCTGAGAAGGATCCTGCAGTTTTGGAGGATGCAGCTGTTCAATCCTGGCTCCCTCTGGACACTGATTTAATCTAAAGCTGTCAGGCCCTGTCAGTCAGGGATGAAGTTCCAGTGGACACTGGTAGATCCAGCAGCTGTTGTTTCTCTAACCTGCAGGATCCTGCTTTGAGAGGTGCTTGTTTTGTCTGCCATCTCTAGTTAAGTTCAGCATCTGACTTCCTCACCCCTTGAAATCCAGTGGTGAGGTTTTTTAATAGTTAAAGTCCTGCAGTAATTCTTCAAGGTTTAATGACCTCTGTAGAATACTGTGATGAAAGACCATCACTAAATCCATAACAACTCCTGTAATGCTTTGTACAAGGCTATTTTCTTATGGCTGTGGGTTTATTGCAGTACTAAAAGAAATCCAAGTGACAGGTACTGTGATATGTGGCACCATGAATAACAATAAGACATGTTATACAATGGATGAAATGAGACTCTTGTATTTTAGAAGGTCCTTTCTTGTAGCCCTAGATATTGATGAGTCTTCAGTTATGCAGCTGGCAGAGATGGGCTTTCCTCTGGAAGCATGTCGGAAAGCTGTGTACTACACAGGCAACCTGGGTGCTGAAGTTGCTTTCAACTGGATCATTGCACACATGGAAGAACCAGGTCAGTGACTGGGTGGTGTAAATTAAGCTTAATTCCTGGTTGTGTATTTTGGCAGTCAAGTAGAAATTTTATAATGTGTGGCAGAGAAACAACGGTCCCCTTCCCCACCTGGGAAACCTGGAGGTGTGAGTGAATTTTCCTAAGCTGCTCCTGGGATGTGCAGATCTTGACCATTATGTGGTATCCTCTGCCTAGAAGAAGACAACAAACTAAGCTACACCAGAAGTACACTCTCCTGTCCTCACCAATGGTGTGGGCCAGCTCTGTGTTTCCACCCTTTGGCTAGGTCCGTGCTGCTAAGGGGGAAGCTGACTTGTGATCAAGTGTAAGTACAAAGAACCCTGTGGTCTGGATGCTTTTCTTCCATATCAGCCTCCTCTGGCTCAGGCTAGAGCATTCATGCTGTACTTAGAACCTGGGCTATCTAGTGATGGGCAGGGCTGCTGGATGTTCTCCACTTCCTGTGTTTCATCCATGCAAAGTTTGGACTACTGATTCAGCACTGAGTACATCTGAGTACTTCCTTGCCAGGAAACTCCAGATTTGGTCGAGTTCACGCTTCACCATGGGCTTTTGTGCTGCTTGTGTAAATGGGGAATGAGTTTCACTTGGGCTTAGCTGACATTTTCAGGAATGGAATCAGTTCATTTTACATCTGTGTGCTGGGTTGTCTATTATCCTGGTGACATCATTGCTTCCATACCAATCTGTGCTACTTTCCTGCAGTTGTTTCACTTCTGCAATGTGCCAAGTTATTCCAGTCTGCTAGATATTTTGTAATGTGCACATTCATTCTGTTGTTTTTAAGGCTTCCCACACATCTAAGTCCCAATTTAGATGCCACTGAAATGAACTTACATTGATTTCAGGACTGCTTTTGAGGTCCTGCTTGTTGTTTGTTTGTTTTTGTTGTTGACTTTCTAGCTCAGTGATGCAGAAGAAGGAACTGATGAATGTTTGTTTGTTCCAGATTTCGCTGAGCCATTGGTCATACCTGCATTTGGAGAAGTTGCTTCCAGTGGGGCAGCTGCATTAGGAGCTGTAGGGTTAGATAACCAACCTCCTGAAGAGATGGTTGCAATTATCATTTCCATGGGATTCCAAAGGAATCTAGCCATTCAAGCACTGAAGGCAACAGTGAGTTCCCTGGGTTATTGGTAGCATTGGATTTTGTTCTGTTCTTTGTGCATGTGCGTGCTCAGATACCTTTGAAACACATGTAAAAATCCACTTAGTGGGTGATGCACCAGAACTGTTCTGGCAAAGTGTGGGATGCCTGACTTCTCTAGAGTGGGGAATGTGGTTTGTGTGTTTCACTAACGTGGTAGAGTGTGGAAGACAGTGAGTAAAACTTACCTGTTTTTACTATCAGTGGAAAAGTAACCTGGATGCCTAAAGACTGTGTGTCTGCAAGATAATAACCTGGGGGCACAGGTCTTAGTTGTGGGATTAGTTCTTTTTCATCTGTCAAGCTCCTGCAGAGTGCTATTTTCCTTGGAGGTAGAGTGTGTACCTTACAAGTTTTAAGTGCTGTTAACATGATCCTTACTCTGTTCAAAGGCTGCTGAGTGGCAGCATGGTGTAGAGAATGTATTAAAGGCTGTTCTTTTGATTGTTTTGACTCACAGAACAGTAACTTGGAGCGAGCACTGGAATGGATCTTCAGCCACCCCGATCTTGAGGAAGAAAGTGAACCTGCTTTGGACATGATGGATATGGAGAACAATGCTAATGCCAATATCCTTGCAGAGACAGGGTCAGAGGGACCCAGGATCAAAGATGGGCCTGGAAGTAAGTTCTCCTTCAGCTGTGATGTTGTTGCATCACATGTACACCATTCATAGAGCTCCTTCCTGTTATAAAAGCAGTTATTGTGGTTATTTGGTCATGATCCAGACCATTTACTTCCAATATTGCTTCTGGGGCTGAATCTGGCTCTGTTGGCTGTTGAATTCTGTGGTCTCTGTTTGCTCAGAACTCTCTTTGCACTCACTGAATAACCTGAGTCCAAGTTTGTTATTACCAGAGCATATAAGTTCTGGCCTGGTTTAGGTTTACTTTTTGTTCTGTTGCTGTAAGATAAAAAGACAAAGAAAAGCTAGAATGTTTAAATCTTCAGAGGCTGAGCATCCTAAAGACAATGCTGCTGTTACAGACCACCTGAGTTTCTGTCTTGTGGTCTGCTGGGTGATTTTGTAATCCCTTCAGCCAAGCTTATTCAAAATATGTCAGGTATAGTTGGTATCCTGCATGTTACTGCTTTTATTTTGTTTTCTCTTGGTTGAGAGTCTCTGTCATACTGCTGCTAAATAAACCACAAGATGGGGCTAATGTACAGCAGGCGAAGTTGTGAAATAGGCAAAGGACCTGATGTAAGTGGGACAGCACTGGAGCACAAAAGCTCTGCAGTGGTGCTAATGTAAGGACAGCACATAACATTTTTTGAAGGGTCTTCAGTGACCAGTTCTAATAACTGTAGTATGTTCTAAACTTCTACCTCTGTTCTTGAATGTAAGGGTCTTATAAAAAAAAAAAAAATAGACAATTTGATTTTTGTGTCTGTGGGTGCTACTGTTATAGTAACATCATAAATATCAACCTTAAGTCTTTTGGAGACATGGGAAACATTGATTATTGTTAGGTTAGGAAAAAAAAAGATTTGGAATAATTATTTTTTGTGGTACTTAGCCTTTATAGACTGAGACCATTTTCTGAGTGCCTGAAATCCTGATAACCAACATGATTCTGTAAAATGGCTCCAGAAAGCCCTCTCCACCAAAATCCAGACCTATGTCCTTATGCAATGTCCTGAAAGAAGGTACCCTTTTTCTTTTGGTGGTAATTTGGGTGAATGGCATGAATGGGTGGGGATCAAGAACCAATGCTGAGTTCTGCAGAGACTTTAGCCACAAAAATTGTCCTCGTGTTAAAGGAAGATGTTTCTTTCCTATCCTTTCTTTTATGGGCTGCTAAAATATAAATGTCTGGATTTTGTTTGATTTATAGCAGAACTGTGATCACAGTTACAGACATGGCTAATTTGTGTGCAGAATGAACTCCATATCTGGCACTTTCTGTGGTGCTCTCTGTGAACTGGGAATGAATCTGCTGTTTTCTTTCCTGGTAGGGGATTAGTTTGTTTGACAGTGAATATGAGCACTAGTTAAAGTGAGAATATTCTGCAGTGTTAACAGAAGCTGTGTCTGGGGATGCAGAGTGTGAATTAGGAGTGCTCGGCTGCTTCTCCAGTATTACAGAGAGCGTTTCCCCTGGAGTCGTATTGCAGTGGTAGCAGTAAAAGACTTACAGTGCTATTTGTGTTTCTTAAAACAGGATACGAGCTGTTTGGGTTCATCAGCCACATGGGAACATCCACAATGAGTGGCCACTATGTTTGTCATCTCAAAAAGGAAGGAAGGTGAGTGCAGCTGGGAGACTCCCACAGGGATAAGCAAATGTTTGATTTGAGGTATGTATCTTCACAGTGCAGGGTGTCTTAAACAGTAGACAACACATATTGTTACCAGCTATGCATTTCCCACCAAAGAAATTAAAATTGTCACAGATTACAGATGTAACGAGTCAGTTCTGATTCCACTGAGGTCTATGCTGAAATTGGCTCTCCTGTCCTTGCTGTTCCAAATTTGTTCAGTTTGGGCATTGGTTCTGTATCTGGCTTAGTTTATCTGAGCTGTCCCCAACTTCCTTTTGTTCACCATCAATAGAAACCCATCAAACTATGGGCTGATACTTCTACTGCTGGTACTGTGGTGCTGTGATTTTGATATGCTTTGATTATTTGGCATTGGGAATCCCTGATTTTCTTTCATTTGAACTGTAACTACACATGCTTCTGCATGTCCCTCCTCCTTTTAGTTCCTGACTGCCAACACTCTGCTTTGGCTGTTTCTCTGATCTTTTATTCTTGTTGCAGTGCCTAATTTTAGATTTTAAGCTCTTTGAAGGTTGTGTCTGAGAAGTCCCTGATAAACTTGTGATGGTGTTTATACACATGGAATGTAATCAGTCTTGTTTTCCTTTCAGATGGGTGATCTACAACGACCTCAGAGTCTGTGCCTCAGAACGACCTCCCAAAGACCTGGGCTACATTTATTTTTACCACAGGATACCAAGTTAGACCTCAAATCTGTTATCTGGCCTTAAGAAGCCATAAGCCTTTTTAACCTGCCCAAAAAAGCATACAATAAAAATCTAAAACCAACAAAAGACCCCCAACCCTTGGACTGCCAAAAAGCAAAGGAAAACATAGGATGTTTATAATGTGTTTAAAAAGTCATTTGATGCCGCCTTAAGTGTTAGATGGGAAATTTCTATTAGGTGCTGTATAGTGCATTGTTTTAAATTTATACACCTTAAAGGTCATGCAGATTACTGGTGGAGTTTGCAGCCAGTGTGTGGAGAAAATGGAAGCTTCAGTGTTGAACAAAACCAGCCCAGCCCAGCCCAGCTCCTGCCTGTTCTGTCTGTGCATCTGTGGAAGACCACAAACAAATATTGGTGTGTTTGGTAACTGCAACTGAGTGTTTTCAACCAGAGTCCAGACCACTTAAGGAATTCATGTAAAAGTTTGAGGGAGAGGGTATGTGACTGTTCTTCAAAGCAGAAGGTCTTATTTCAGGGGTTATTTTCAGTGCAGTGAGAAAAGTCAACTGAAGTTATATCTGTTGGAATTCAGTGGAACAGTGTTTTGATTTGCCTTTTTGATGCCTAAGCCTAAGAGACTAATGGAGATAGAAGCAATCTCCTGTCAGTGCCCACTAAATTTTCTGCCAAAGAGAAATAGTAGATTTTATTTTTGCAGACACAGGTTTCTTCATCTTCTCTTGAATGTTCATTTTCCAAGTGCTTCCAACAGATTCAGGATTACAACTGGCTAAAAGAAGTAGACTTTCTGACTATGAAATTAAATGCATACCCTCAGGAAAGGCAAGGCTATTATTTAAATTTTTCTTATGGAGGAGGTAAGGAAGAGTTTAATGTCCTGTTATATTTATGTCAGGGAAATTTGCATCTAGACCACTCATATTCCAGCTGAAATCAACTCCCTGATAGAGTACTCACAGTGAAATTCATCCTTCTGCTAAGAATTGTTTAAATAGTGAGTTTCATCTGTAAGTGGGCGAAACTGATTAGTAAAATTGCTGATTTATTTGTTTGCCTCTCTGTCTCGCCCTTAAAAAAAACCAAAGAACAAAAACCAACAAGAACGAAAAACAAACCAAGAAGTCACAAATTGAATTGATATTTCAGCTTTCTTAAAACTTGCAAACACACCAATAATCTGATCTCTTCAACAGACACCTTCTGAAAGGGGTTTGATGTCTCTGGCAGGGAGGAAGGGGTGGGTAGGTATGGGCTGGCCTTTCCTGTCTTTTTTTTTTTGTTTGTTTTTGGTGTTATTTCAGTTTGTTTCACAATCAAGAATATATATGTGGGCTTTTAAATTATGTTTGAAAACACTAATTCTAGAAAAATTACAATGGTGAGTGTGAAACCTTTCATGATTCCAAAAAATACCCCAAAGGTTCACAGTGTTGGCCACTGCTTGGAGACTGTTGCTGGAGTTGCTTTGTACTTTGTGTTACTGAGCCCTCAAAATAAATTGCAACAGTCAAAAAACTCTCTTCCTTACAGAATGCAGGAGAGCCAAGGAGGTGTAATTACATTTTTTCTGCAGTCAGTTCTTGCAAGTTTAATAGCAAAATTCAGGCAGCCACACACAACAGAAGAGAACCCAAATTAAACATCTGGTTGTGAGTAGGGTATTTTAATTTTTTTCCCAGTGTTTGGGGGAAAAATAGTTCTCCCTCTGATCATAAAGCCTCATGCAGAGCCAAAAAACATTGTTGATTTTTTAATCAGCTTTTGATCTTAAAATATTATGAGAGAAATTCCACTGCAATAATTCTGTACAGTGTAAAGGTGCCTAATTGCTGGGAAAGCTCCCAGCACTTAGTGCTCTTATTGGCACAGAATTGTGGTGTCCTAGCACATTAATAAGTGGCCCCTGTGAGATTCAGGTGCCTTGTAATTATTGAGCCATCAGTTCTGGATGAAATAAAAGCTGCCAGTAATTTTTTTCCTTCTTCCAGGTTTTCAGTATTTGTGTACTTCACCAGAAAATGGCAGATTTGAAAATGGGATCAAGCAAATTATGCAGTGATACATCTATTTAAAGTGAAAGAGCAAAAATTCTGCATATCTATGTCTTTTTTTCATTCTGGCAGTAGAAAAACGAGAAAAGGCATTTTTAACCCCCCCCCCCCCCTTTTTTTTTTTATTTTTCTTTTTTTTTTTTTAATTCACAATTATATTCCAAGGAAGTTCAGCACAACAGCTTCCCTCTCGCCTCTTGAACTTAAAGGGCTATTTATAAACTACCAACATCTGCTGGCCACTGCCTTTTTACTTAGAAACTTTGGGTAAATAACAGCCAACAGAGTAATTCCCATGGTCATTATTAAACTGGAAGCATTGCTGGTCTTGTAGGATCAAGGATGGAGCTTGGACTATTGCAAACCATTTGTCTGGTGCATCCTAAGACTGCAATGGCTGTGGAGCTGCCTGATCTCAGGAGGCACATTTGGAAGGCTGGCAGGAGGAAAACTGGGAGTAGTGACTGAAAAGGGAGAGCCCTTGGCTGGCTGTGCAAGTGACCTGTGACAGCTCAGCTCCTGAAGTTCTTTTCAGTTCATGCCTCGTGTTCTGCCTGCCCAAACCCAAGTTGATCAGGAGCACAAGGAGCCTTTTTGGGGGGAGGGCTTACAGATCTGTAATTTAGCAATTTAAAATATGTTACAAATTCTTCAATCAGCTGTTTCGGGCATTATTTTATTCTCTCCCAAAGCAGTGGCTTCCTGTCTGTTTCAAATTGCTGGTTAAGTCATCTCCCTTTTGCCATGAGATACATGTGAAGAACATCTTGAATCTGGAGGAGCAGGATGTAAACTCCTGACTCTTCAGACTAATGTGGGGGAGAGGAGTTTGTTTTGGTGGTTTTCGCATTTTTTTTTTAAACTTCAGCATGCAGAAACCACACTCAGACAGACTGTACTGAACAGATGACTAATTTATCAGGCTTTGCCTGCTAAAATTTTTATGTGCTGAACTGTGCTGGGCCAGGCCCCAGTGCACAGCCTGGGCACACTCCCATGTCTGGGTGCTGAGGGCTTCGTGACAAAAAGGGATGGAGCAAGAAAAATCACTGTGAGCTGTTTGAGACAATCTAACCTGAGAATTATGGCAAGCCAGGACTCGGTAGTGAATAATGCTCTTATTTCTCAGACTGATTTTTACGTTTCTGTATGATACATTTAGGTCAGGAATTGGAAGGAGGAAAAATCGACAACTTTTCCTTATTTAGGAGAGAAATTAATTTATTTGGAGCTGTGGTTTTCAAACAAGTGTAGATGTTTCTGAACTCCTGTCACGTGTAACTCTGCTGCGTTCAGTGGCATTACCTCTGACTCAACTTTGGTGGAACTGAAGCCAGCCATCAGCCCAGTTCTTTGATTCAGGCAGCCTCCACTGGGCCACAGAACACACTTGGAATGTGGATGCAACCAGAGCTCATTAAATGGCTTTAGAAGCCTCTCCAATTCATTCTTTTTGTTCTCCATCCTGGCCACAGCCATTTTTATCCTCTTTGCTGTTTTCATGCATTGAAAGACTATGCAAAAGATGTAACTGGACATTTTACTGTTTTCCCCATCACCTTTCCTACCCTGATGGCTGAGATCAATGTCCGATTTCTACTCACTCTTCAGCAGTTTTACTGTTGTATCCTGGAAGTGTCTGTCCTGGTTTACTTTGCACCACTCAGAGCTGTTTGCTTGAAGCACTGTTAACTTTTTGGAGAGTATTTGTCTGAGGTGAGAAAGGTTGTGAATGACATTGTTGCTACTGTTTTAAATTAAAAAGAAATATTCTCACATCTGGTGACTGTGTGGATTCTTACTTCTTTCTTTCCTGTCTGAATTGAAAAGGAATAGACTGAATGTGTTTTGATGCTGCCTCTTTTCTCACTTTCTGTGCTCATGTTTTACTTCAAAAAGAAAGGAACCTGCTGAGGGAACAAAGAGGTGTGTGAGAGTCTCAGTTTCTTGTGACTCCTGGCAATTTGCGGATTGAAAAAAAGAAAAATCCCCCAAGCCCTGAGTGGATATAAAACAAGGCAAAAATAGAAAATAGGGTTTAAGTTGACTGATTTTTTTTTTGTTTTTAACTTTTAAACTAGTTGATATTCTTTGATCACAGGAGCTGGCAATGTTTGTGTGGAATAGTGTTGTCATTTCACCCCAAATTCCTACATTATTGTAGTCTGTGATTCCTCATACTCAGAAGTTTCATCTGCTGTTCATTAAAGGAGAACTCTGTTTTCCTCACGTGTAAGGACTTTACATAGCAATGTGACCATTGGGTCTCTGGCAGATGCAGGTGAAAGAATAGGCCAAAAAAGAAGACTAAAGCATTTCAACTTTTTATAGGGTGATTGGACCAGGAACTGGAGGAGAGGTAAGAGGTAAATCTGGACTCTGAGTGACACTTCCTGATGTGGAAATAGAGCACATGTGACATGTTGAATGATAAGAAATGTAAAGATGGTTCAGCTTCTGAAGTCCAAATTTAATGATCTGTTTTTGTTTCTCTTATATCACAGATGTCCTTTGTGACCATGGCAAGTCTCACCACACTGTTCACACCACTTGTAGCTACTGGAAGAGGTGGGGGAGTGGCTCCTTGTGCAAGCTAAAGGGCTCTGTTCAGACTTCATCCAAGAATTTGCTGTGTAGGATTTGTACTTGCTAGCTTTTGCAGACTGTTTGTGGGAGGTGCTACTGGATAAGCGACAAGTTACCACCCTCTTCTCCCCCTCACTAAAGCGGGAAGTAACACCTCTGTCCCTCAGGTGTACTGCAAGCCTAACATGGAAAAGGGAGGCATAGACAGCTGTGGTGGAAGAGGAATGCCATAAAATTTTTGAAGGCAGATACTGCATGACTGACAGCTGGTGTGTGGAGTGGGTGATTGTGTTTTCAGATGTGTTTTCAGTATCATTCCCTGAGCAGTTCTGGGTGCGTATTTGGTACTAATGCTTTTCTCCCAACCACTGTCTGGCTTCAGGATGTCAGTGCTGTGTTCCTGATCTGGGTTCCCTACAGGGAGCATAACTCCTGGGTCTTCCTGCTGCTGCTTTGTTGGTACAGTTGAGCAGCAAGAACTAAACTAACCTTTACATCTCCTGGCAGGAGCCCACACTCACTTTATCCTAAGGGTTAGTGTGTTGTTAATGTCTGTTGCCTTTCCTTCCTTAGGGGAAGGTTCTGGTTAAAGCCATGCATAGGCAGCTTTCTTTTTGCTGTGGCTGTGTCTTCTGGGGGTTTTTCCAGAGCAACCCACACGTCCATGGAGAGCGTGAGCCTTCAGATCCATGCTGGTGTGGTGCTTCCTTGTCCTTAGACCTGGCTGTCCACAGCCCCTCAACACTGTACAGGAATTTTTGTCCCTCATGTCTGTGCTTGTGTTGGTGTCTCAGAGAACAGAATAGGAATGACATCATCCTTATCAGCTTCTTTGCCTCGTCCTATGAAAGCCAAAACTGAAAATGCCAACAGCAAACTCCTACTATAGTGCTTGGGAAGTTGCTTGAGCAGTGATTTCAGTTCACTGAAAGTTGGTTTTGTTTTTTTGAAAAAGATTTCTTTTTAATATTATTACTTCTGTTTTAATTGTTGCATTGTCTTCAGAAAAAACTCTGATCTACTTTTTTCCCATTTTCCTCATGTGGACTGTATGTGCAAAACCCTTTAGGCCAGGCCTCAGCTGGTGTAAGTTCCAGTTGTAAGTATAATTGCTCAACATGTTGAAATAAAAATAAATTCTATCAATAATTCTGCCTCAGAGTAACAGTGAATTTATGGAAAATGAGAACAAAAGCATCTTCTGGGCTTAATTTTTAAGCAGAGAAGCATGCTCACTTTGCAAACAATAGGCTAGAAGTCCTCATTGAAAAAATCCTTTCTTTCAGTTGGAGACATAGATCCCTTCCTTTCAGTTCAAGGAATTGTAGTCAAGAGCATTTTCAAATTGAAAAGAAGTTTTGAAATATTTGAAGCCACAGACAAAGTTTATTTTTAAAACATATTTAAAAATCACACAGTTATAAATACAGGTAAATAAATACAATTTAATATGTGGAAAAGAACCCAAGGAAGGCATGCTTCCATTACAGTACAAAAATACTACATTAAGTGTGGTGCTCTGCAAATAGTCATCTATGACCTTAATAAATTTAACACATCCAGTATGCACATAATTTTTTTTCTTTTTTCTTTTTATTTTCCTTTTTTTTTTTTTTTTTTTTGAGGAAATAGATTATTTTAAACAGCAGTGCAAGGAAACACCAAATTAAAGCATCAGTAAACTATAGGTCTGTGTTTAATATTATACACAGCTGATAATGCACTAAGTATACAGAGGCAGAGTTACCTGCAGTAAGAAACTGATCTTTTACCCGGTATGTTCTTACATTCAGATTCTTATTCTGGGTCAGTATGAGCCTTGGGAACGGAATGTAAACATTCAGGTGTCGGGCTGAGCTGCCACCTCCGCACCCACCACCCGCCCTGCCCCGCCTGGCCCCTGCACTTGGCTCTCCCACCACACTG
>VXBX01005828.1:15724-121802 GCA_013400415.1 Scytalopus superciliaris
CTCCCACCACACTGAAGTGGGCAGTGCAGGTCTGGGCACAGCAGGGCTCTTCAGATGGCCTGGGGGAAAGGGTCTGCCAGCCCTATAATCTCTTCTTTCCCATGTATTGGCTTAAAAATAAAGCCAAAAGAACTGATGCAAGATTGCAAAGGTTTTTCAAACAGTTTACAGCATATAGAAGAAGCCACACAGAATGCCTCTCAAAACTATATAGTTTTATTTTACTCTAGATATGTTATACTCTGATATATAAAATATATTTATAAATTTTTTTTATTTTTCTGAATTTACAATAGCTTACTGATATTAAAAAGGCTGTTCAAATTAAAGGTTTAGCCAATGTTGATGGCATTCTGTAAATGTAGAAGGGGAAAAAAGATCAAAGCACATCAAGTCTTGACCATGCAAGCTTGCTCAATGGGCTGTCACATATGCAAGCATTTTTAAAGTTACAGCATATTTTAGGAAAATTTAGATTCCTTCTGTCTCTTTCCTTTGCTGAATGCCTGTTACTTTGTGGGCTGAGGCTCTGAAACTTCCCGTGGATTCTGTGACATGCCTGTTTTTCACTTTGCCTAGGTTTGTTCAAAGTGTCAGTGATCTCTTCATGCCTGGCACTCCTGTTCTCCGACTTATTTAAGCAGTCCAAAACCAGTAGAACTATAACGAAGGAATCTGACTTCTAGCCTAGGTAAGGTTTGAATAGTAGATAATACTGTATTGCATACCCACCAGTTTTTTTCACAACGTGCAGTGCATTTTGTCTTACCATTTTTGTCGGTGAATACTTGGCGTATTATAAACATTTATTACATAAATTCACTGTACAGACTGCTAAGCTGACAGCACTGGTGACCAGAAATCACATTTGTTCAACTGTGCAGGTTATTCATGCGAAATAACTAACATGTCTCATTTTGCAGATGCATGTTTGGGCAAAAGAGATATACAACCACTTTATGTTTTGCTCTGTTCCTCACTGGCTCCAACAGACAATGTCTGCCAGTAATTGTTATCAGTTGTTACTTCTGCCATGGTGGCTTTTCTGTCGTGGAGGCCCTTGCTGGATGGATGTTCCTGGGATCACCTGGCTGCTCTGTTGGTGTTGTCAGGGTCCTCCTTTTCAGGCCCAAGTTTTCTAAATTTGGCTCATTAGCTTAACTCCATGTGCTGAGGTTTCAGATGAGTTAAGTGTCTTCAGCTGAATGCAGCAGATATTCAGATCTTGTGAAGTTTTACATCTACATATTTCAAGTAGGACATTGAACACTGAGCTGCTTTCAGAACTACTGGGCAAGTTTGAAAAGCCTGGCCATGGTAAGTGAGTGCAGACTGAGACAGCAGTTTTTTCACTGATTCTGGGAATCTTTTTTTTCTAGTTTGTGCTGTGTGGTTTAGACTAGAGAAGAAAATGTGAAAATCCAAACACCCAGCTTCCTTGTGAAAGCTGTGCAGATTTAGCTTTATAATTCTTGAGAGGCTACTAAAACATGTCTGCAAAAACTGTTACTACAGATGTCTGTTATTAATTAAACACTTGAAGCAAACATGAAATCCACAACATAAAGTGATTTCTAAGAGTGGGATTTTAAAAGGGCTCTGCGTTTGGTCTAGCCTGTTCCAAATAATATGAACAACTCAGAGTTGAGTTTGGCAGATGCAAAGTACTTTTAAAATATTCCATAGAAGATACCAATCAATAGTTTAAAAATACCCTACGTGTGGGCCTTCTGCATGCATTCTGGAAACACATGCTCGGGTAGCATTACTGCATGCTTTGGGTTAATACTTCAGAGTGGTTATTGGTTAATGTAGTTGCATGCACATGAGGTTTTGTGTCATCAGAACCTCCCCTTCAATATTTTTACAAGTGCTGTGATTTATCAGATCATATGAAAATACCATTAGATACAGGTAGGCATATGTGTGCACCTAAAGATCAGATTTGTTCCTCAAGCTGACATAAACCTGTCACCACAAAGTTTCTGTGGTCATTACAGTTTAAGGAGATCAGCCAGAAATGAGCCTTTTGCCTTCATTGAAAAGCCTCACTTCATAAACAATCCCTGTGATTCCAACAATTCATGTTCAGCACATGCAATGGTACCGGAGCCAGCCCTTGCCTGGTCACTGAATACCTGCATGTGAGCTGATCATGCAAAGTGCTGAGCACTCCTCTGAAGACTCCAGGCTTCCAGTGCTCAGCAGCTTGATGGATTAGACTTCTAGGTCATAGCTCTTCCTAAAGCTTTGCAGAGGAAAAGGACAAGGACAGTCCTAAACTGGGGTTAGGAAAACGTTTTTTAGTTGCATGAAATAGAAAATAGAAAAAATACTCAAAAACTTGGAATTGGTTACCTGGCAGTGATAAATCACCTCTGGAAAAAGAGGGGAGTAACAAGAACAAGAAACAGGGGTGGGAGATGGTGATACACCATTGCAGCACTGTAATTTGGCCTCACCCCACAGATGCTGTAGAGTTGTTATCCTGAAATGTCTGAGCCTCTTCTCTGCTGAAATTGCAAGTCTGTGTGTGAAACGTCTTCCTTAGACCTGGGCAACCTCAGGTTTGTGTGTTACCTTCCTATCCACGTGAGTGGTGGCCTCACCTGCTGTGAGACAGCAGCACTCCCCTGCTCCCACACAGTGCCATGACAGGCAATGACAATTATTTCCCATCTTCCTTTCTTGCACACCTGGATGTCCCGGATGGCAGGAGGTTTTGACTTGGTCGAGCTCACAGAGAGCACTGAGAACAGGACCCAGATTTGCTGTCTCTCACTCTCAGGCTCAATCTGCTACTGTTCAGCACCCGCCTTATTTATCCCACCTCATGCTTGGTTAGAAGCACAAGTAGACGAATTTTCTATTCAGGTTGTTAATATGCTGCAGCCTCCTCACATGTTTCCTCTTGCTGTTTCAGGCAAATATACATGCTTGCCCTGAATATTTAAGGAATGCCATGAGGAAGTCAGATCAAAGCTGTACCTAATCCTGTCTGCTGCACTGACAGTGCTTGGCAGTGAGGGCTAAAGGAGGACAATAAAGCCCAGGGTGCTAAAGAAGTCCCCAGAAGTCCCAGGAGCTGCAGGGTCTGACCTGTTAGAGAGAGGTGAGCTCAGTCTCCAGCTGCTCTCTCACACTGGCCAGGACAGAGCTGTGTGAGGAGATGTGCCACTGTCCCCTGTAAGTCTGCCAGTTTTATCCTTTCCCTCAGTCAGTGGTACGTGGCTAACTGGCCATAGGCTGTGTACAACAGGAAAGAACAGCTGGGATAGTCTCCAAGGGTGTGCACCATCTCTTTGGACAGGCTTTGCAGCCCATGTCCTGTGCAGCAGAACTCAGGACTAGGGGCCTGAGCCTGCCCTAGGGAGGCACAATTCAGCCCCCGTGATTTGTCTCAAGGCTACACAGACAACTCGTACCACTCCCATGGGTGTGGACATGTATCAGCAGATGAATGTAGTTTGGAGCAGTGCATCTCAGGATAAACTAAAAGCTACCTACTTAGTCTGTTCTTTTTGGAGAGGCTTGGAGTTGCATTAGGTTTTCCCAACAACTGCTGTGTTACTTGTCCACAGGCTGGAGAAGATGTTTAGTGAACTGCCATGAGTATCAAATATCCTTTGTCATTCTGACTCTGAGAAGTCAAGTATTTAATTTTTTATTTTTATTTTTTAATTTGAAAGATATGAAAATAAAGTTCCTGAACAGCTAATTCCTCTGGGTAAGCACTGATTATCCTACAGCACAGCACAGAGGATATTCTAGAGGAACTTGCATGATGGCAGGGCATCAAGCAAAATCTAAGCACATATGCCTTTGCTTTACAGCCTCTTCTCAAAGCTGCCTCCCTTCTCTCTTATCACTTCCCAGATTCAATTGCACTGCACCTTCTGCTCTGCCTTATCAATAAAGAGCTGTCATCACACATCGCTGTCAAAGCAAAAGAGCAAACTGTTGTCAGCAGATATGAATACAGCAGCCCACTTAGCTAAAGTGACATTCCCAGTCAGTCCCATACCCCATCCTTAGAGAAAACTGCAGGAATGGGTTATGAAACGCTTGATAGATAAACAGGAATATAAATGTAGACAATGAATTAATAAAACACCCTTAAAAAATTTCTGTAGCTGTTTCAGCATCTCTGGTCTGTGGGAGGGAGTGAGGGGTAAGCTGTTTATTTGTTAATGACAATCAATTATTTTTAGTTAACAAACTATAGATGGTGATTAGATGCAATGATTACACTGTCTTACATGGAATTTTCCTTTAAGTGGTTGCTCAAAATAACAGACAGCTGCAAGAAACTTAAGGTTTGTACTGCTGAAACTGTCCAACTCCCACAGAGCTTCTTTCTCTGTGATCTGTGCAGTTGGATTTCTTTTTTATCTGGCCGAGCTGGATTTTTCTTTTAATGTTGTTTGTAGAAAATGTGCTATTTGTCCCACTTTAACACATTCCAGGAGCTATTCTGCACATGTAATTCCTGACCACAGATCAGCACAGTAGCCATCTGATTACACTTTTTATCTCTCACTATTTGGGAAAAACATGAAAAATATCAACAACTGAAAATCACCTCCTAAAAATTTCTATTCCTTCTTTGATTGATGCATTCACCCTGAGCTAAATGTGTTTGATTGTAGCCAATCAATCCATTCATCGTGTGGCAATGTACTGCCCCAACACTGTTCCCCGTTCATCCAATCAGGGGAAATTAAAATGCTGTGTTTATATACTCCTTTTTAAGCAGCTACACATTCTGGTGTTATCTAAGGATTTACTCTGCTATCATGGGTGTCACGGAGTCTCTTGCTACTGTTTGCCATAACAGCAGGATCAAGTCTTGGTCTCAATCCTACAAGCATTATATAGACCAATTCCTTCAGGGAAGGTTTTCCCTTGGGCATGCTCTGCAGGCAGTAACTCCTATGAAGATCTGTGGCTTTTTATGTTCTGAAATGATATCATTTGCATACAACATGTATGTGCATGCACATGCATGTATATATGTAGTACCTGATGGATGCATAATAGAATAATCTTTCTAGTTGATAATGCAGTTTCTACTGTATTTGCATCTCATTACATTTCAGGAAATGATATTTGGTCCTCTATGCCAACAAGGCCTTCCTGTACATTCTGTTGTTGGTAACTAAAAGGAAAGCATAGCACTATTTTACAAAAAGAAAGATTAAAGTGCATTAAGTACACAGAAAGGTGCAGACCCTGCCACGAGTTCCTTCGAAGCAGACAGACAGACTCTGTCCGAGACCAAGGACAGCTGGTTTGAACAGTTACAATTCTAGTGCAAATTGCCCCTTGTGCTGGCAACGCTCGCCTTCCCACACGGCCCGATCCCATCCCATGGATCTCCACGGACAATGTTCCTCCTGACACTGCACGTGGTTTATGAGCCTGCAGGACTGCGCCCAAATTAATCAAGGTACCTTTGGAAGCAAAAATTCTTTGCCAGCTAATAAATACATCCCAAACAGAACACATCCACTTCACATGCATCTAATTTCAGAGCTGTGTTAAAAATGGACCTCGATAAGACTTTTCATCAAGGAAATTGAAGGATAAAGAGTCCCCATTGTGGGGCAAAGTGGGGTCAGCATAGTGCAAAGAGCGACTAAGCAGGTTCCTTGGATGCACTGCTTGCCTTTCTAATGTGCAATAACCATTATCTAGGTTTGTTCTTAGTATACATTTCTTTGTAAAGCTGTGTATGTATAGAGAGATATAGCTTGCATGGGATGAAGATTCTTCAGAAGTTGCTATTTCATCTAATTCAGGGCTCTGTCAGATTGCCACAGCTCATTTCAATCCTTTGAATTTGAATTTATTTACAGTATTTTTGTGCTTTTGAACTTTTCCTTTTTTAATAATGTCTGGAATAATTCCCCTACTGATCTACAGTCATGATCTATTGGAAAATGTGGTCATTTTGGGATGAGTAATAAAAAAGTTCTTTTTCCTAATACAATTTGATCAATGTGTGGATACTTTTTATTACGGCTCTAGATTAAAAGCTCTTAAGAGAATGTCTAGATCACCCACATTGGCAGCTTGAAATAGTTCTGGCTGGTCCATCATAGACAGGGCAATCCGAAGTGCTGCCCAAATATTGCCTGATAGAGCAGGGTGGGGAACCTGTTGTTGATTCCTGCTTTTTCTTTGCAAACTGAGAGCAGTGAGAAAGTTGCTGACAGCCTCTCTGTAGGGAAGAAGGAGAAAAAGAAAGAAATAATATATTTTGCTTGACAACTAGAGCAAAACTTTCTGAAGTTCCATGCCAGACTCTAATACATTATTTTACAATGCTTTTCATCAGTCTGTTTGTGTTGTTCGTGTTTGATTTTCATTAAGCAAGTGGGCATGGCTTGTGGTAATGCAGAGCCCAGTCTATTCATACGCTCTGTCTTCATTGCAGTGTAGCTCCCTGTCATCTCGCCTGTCTTAACCTGACAGCTGGGACCCTGGAATACCATCATTCAGCTCCAGAAGGATGTACTGCAAGTGTTTTTCATGGCATTAACTACTTGAAGCAGTTTAACTGAAGTTTCCCTTCTAAAGACAGGCTCTTAATTTTTTTTTACGAAAACTCTCAAGCACAGGACTAAGTTCAAGTGTGAGAACAATCTCACTGATTACAAGAGTATTGCACTTAAAGCTAAAAAATTTGCTTAAGCAGCTTGTTGAATGGGGGATTTATTTTCTTTTAATAGAAATCCAGCAGTTTTACTGTGTAGAATTTGTGGCTACAGGAAAAGTACTTCGTAAAAAATAATGACGAATTTTACAGTAGCTGAGATTATGTCTGATTATTTTTTTTTTTTTCTTAGATAGCTCCAACTAGAAAATGAATCTTCACTTGGTAGTTATCATCCCTGACTTTCTTTTTACACTTTTTTTAGACTCACCTGTATGCCCCTAGGTTGATGCAACTTATCCCTAAGTTGTATCTGGACCTAATGAAGCCAGGCTGTATTTCCAGAGCACGTGTATAGGCCTCCACAGCTTCTTCACTGCGATCCCCATTTGCCAGGGTTGCTCCAAGACGGTTCCATAGCGTATAGTCCTGGTGAGAAAATGAGTTTTTCTATTGCAGGTGTCAAAAAGGGACAGAATAGCTCATTTTTGCTTGCAAAGTGAGGAGGGCTGCAGAAAATAACAGTATTGTATCTTAATGGACACAGAATGTGAGGTTCTGACTCGTGAGCGCAGGGAACTTTATATAACTAATATAATTAATCAGCACATAGCTTGGAATTGGACATGTATAAATCTGCTTCTAACCAGGGCTGTCTTGTAATTAACATTTCTATTTCAGGTATTAAAATTTTAATGTTGGAAGTGACATCTCATTAATAACAGCCTGATCGAGACGGGAGAAACAAAATGGCCTGTTGAGCTAATTTTTTTAAAATGTAGAAGTATAAAATGTACCTCTGGTCGAACAGTTAAAGCAGCACTAAATGCATCTATTGCTCTGTTAAATTCTCCATTCAGGTGAAAAAGAACTCCAAGTCCTGTCTGCAGGTCAGGGTCTATCATATCACCATTCTGGTGAGCAGCCTCCAGGTACAAGTCCTTTACTTCTTCAAGTAATGAGCTAAACAAGGGTGAAAAATAATTTAGAGATCCATCATACAGTTATTTACAAATATTTCAATATTGATTGCATAGCTGGAAATTAAAATCCTTGTAGTGGCTTTATCAGAAGTGATATATTCCTAAGATTTGTAAATAAGTTTCTTTAACTTCACCACAGCAGAGATTTACTTCGAGGTGCTGATGTAAACTCATGTCTGGAATAAAAAAGTTCATCTATAAAATGAGCTACAGCTGTGAACCCAAGTGAGATGACATGAAGATTTATTAAAACCATTCAAAGTAGATGAGTTTCTTGGCAAAAATAATAGTATTCTTAAGATAAATAAATAAGAGACTAGCCAAGATCCTTGAAGAAAGATGCCAAAATGTCAGACTTCTGTGCCCACTGTAGGCTTCATAAAACCTTTGCACTGACAGCACCAGATGTCAGGAGGATGAAGCCTAAGTTGAATAACCCACTTAGCAATTAAGCAGAGCTTGCATATTTTATTTTTGCTCATAATCAATTATCTTGTCAACCCAGGGCTTGTAAGTGATAAGGGTATAACATAAGGCCTGTCTTCAAAGTGACAAGCCGTGAGATAGCCCGAGTGTTTTAGTTCTGCAAATCATGTTTATGCCTTTAATGCCTTTATCATGCATCTCACAATCCAGGGGTACTTGTTTATTGACCCCATGAAATCACGATGAAGGGCTGCCACCTCACAAATTATTTTGTTGTTTAAAATGACTGCCAGCTGAAGACAAAATGACTGTGTTTGCTGTCTCTTTGGTTAGAACCAGAAGGGCTTTCAAACAGATGCCACCTCTCAGTATTTTCAGAGAACTGAAGCCATGTCACACTTCCATTCCTGGATTCCAGTGGCTGGGTTGGGAAACAGGAAAAACAATGAACAGTAGGAAGAACACACACCTGTAGAGCAGGATAAAGGCTTGGTATGGATGTGGAAGCAGCTGAAGAATGAGGATGCAGGATGTGGGATTACAGTGGCAGGAGGCAGTCAGAGGAAAGTGGTGGGAGTTGATGGGAAGCATGGGGTTTTTTTGCTGTTTTATTATTATTTGTTTAACTTCCAGGGATGGCATTAAAGCCTTCAGTCACTAAACCAAATGTCCTATGGTGGCTTCCCACTCCTGCCACTAGAGACAAAGAGCTTTCCGTCATAAGGAGCAGACTGAACTACAGAGCAAGAGGGCACAGCACGTACCGTGGGTGGTAGTGATGTCATCAAAATTTCCCCCATCAGGAGTTACACTGCATTTACCTTTCATCTGATGTCTTAGACATCCTCCTGGTAAGTGCTGGGGACCCTTTTTTGCTTCTCACTATATACTTGTACTTTGGATTTTGCTTTATCCAGTTTCTCAGAGCTTGATAGGCTTCTTGTTGATGGCCAGTGTTGGTATAACTTACAGCCAGGGCCATCAGAGCTTTTAGATTGTTTGGCTGTAGTTCCAAGCACCTAAGCAGAAAATAAAAATATATTGAAATACTTTTGTGAGCAAGCCCTAATCAGGCAATTCCTTGGATTTCTATCCAGGTAAGCTCATAAATTACATATAGATAAGTTTGAGCATCCTTAGATGAAATAGCTTCTTGGTTAACAGTGCTGATGCAATTGAATGTTGCTTCAAATGGGAACACAAAACCCCATTACACAAAGATAATAACACTGTTGATGTTTTGGAACTCACATTTTACATACAAGCATTCTGTGATCTTCACATCTCTATCAACCTAAAAATATTGTCAATTTAGCATTCAGCAGCTGAAGGGAGCTCACTCCAATTAAGAAAACCTCTTCATTAAAGGACAGACTATAGAAAATACGCCAAGTGGCTAGAATATCAAAAAGGCACTTCATTTGCATTATGCCTAATTCATGTTTATCAGGCCACATAACTTTACTTTTGTGCAACTACTCAAAGGCACTTATTTAATAAAACAGAAATATTAATCGCCTCTGAAGTTACTTGGAAAGTTCCTAAATCTATGTGAATGCTCTTTTTAGCTAAATAACTGTTTCACATTCCAAGACAAGAAAGACATTAAATATCCCCGGGTCTCTATTACCAAATACCCATCAGACCCCTGACTTAGCACTGATCTTCATCTACCTTTGGAGGGCGACAATTGCTGCCTGCTCATTTTCATTCTCTGCCTGTGTTATACCCAGGAACTGCCAGGCCTGCAAAAATAATCATAGTTTTCTTAGTTTGTAATATCTATGCATCTGCAAACAGGGTTACAATTAATATCACTGTTAAACAGAGGGGAGGTCTGTCCAGCACTAACTACAGATTTTTCAACGGTGTGATACCAACAGTACCAATCAATGCAGTTCTGAATATCTTTGGGCCTAATAAATATTTACAGTCAATGAATGCAAAGGTGCTCTGTCAGTGTATGATCACATGCTGGTTTCTTAACTTGAGTTACTGTACATTTTAAATTTTATGGGAAACGGTGAAAAAGAATTATTAAGTTGTATAGATTTAAGGGTTTTTAGAGGGTTTGGGGATTCTCTGCTTTTTGAAATACTGCTGCTTAATTTAATGTAGCAGTAGATTCAAAGAGCCCTAGATACTTACACTGTAAATATTTTCAACAAAAGCCAGACTTTAAATATATACTCATTGAGAGCAGCAATACTAAAGAAATTTATATAACTTCTAAAAATTTTCAACACTCTTATTAAATCAAAAATGTTCATCTTTTCAATAGCGAGGTTTGCAAGATAGTTTGAAAACATCAGGATATGAGGGAAAGGTTTGAAATATTTCAAACAACATTTCAAACCCAGATTCTGATCCTATGAAGAACTCACTGTTATCTAAAGGCATGCACCAATTCAACCCCCCTAGAACTGAATCTGTGTCAGTCAGTCATGACTAGCAAAGGTTTGGGCCCCGAAATCCTTCCATCATTTCATACTAAAGGGAGTCCCCTTTTCCTTTGTCAGTAAAAGGCACATGAGTGAATACCTCTGCATCGTTGGGTTCTTGTAGAATAGCAGCCTCCAGGTATAAGATTGTGACAGGAAGGTCACCTTCCTTCATTTTTTTCAGTCCTTCCTCAAAAGCACCAGGCCAGTCTTTGAAGGGATTCTCAGTATGGAAATAATAACCCTGGAGAAGAGAGATAATGGACCCATGATGAAGCACTGTAGCAGGAAATGGCAAGTCCAAAAGATTAAATGACTCACTATTTTCCAACTGAATGTAAACATCCTTTGTTCTATGAAAATGGTATGAGCTCCCCCACAGAATTTCAATGACAAAAAGCGTAAAAAGGCAGCGTCACTGGCCATTTATGTTTCTGCTCTCTTTAATTTTGCTTTAGCTCTGAAGTTATACTTACTGGTACTAACGGTGGGCTCTCCTGCTCCCATCAAAGATAATGGCAACAACTCACACTGCCTGCAGTAGCAGCAGAACTGAACCTCTCCCAAGCCCAGGACATCCAATTGGATGGCAAAGAGCACACATAAAGCAGCTGACTCCCTGCAGTGTTTGTAACCTCGTGTCTGCTCAGTTAAAATCCTGAAATCTTCAATTAACCTTCCAGACACTGTTGCAAGCACCTGAGTTTATTTTAGTATTCCTTTAAATTTTGCTTTTTTCTCTCCTTGTCACTGCAGTGTAGAGGGTGTATGCTAATATCAGCTACACATTGGACATCAAATGAAAATGTGAAATGGAAGGAACGAAGAAGGGAGGCAGAATCTCTGTTATTTCTATCCTCAACAGTGCTTGAATGTACCAGCCCAGATATTTTTATTTGGTGCTCTTTTTTAAGTGCCTGTCTTCAAAAGTGCCAGTAATCCAGCAGTTTGCTTTGTGAACCTTTCAGCTGAATTCAGGCAGTGTGCAAGTCTAAATGTACTCTCACTATGGCAAAGTCTTTTGAATCTGCCCCAATCACAGACAATTAAAGAGGATGAGCTGTTTTGGGCAAAATTAGCTTCCATGTTCAAAGAGTTTCCCTGGTTCTTTGAATAGCTGATTCTCATCTGAATGTTGCCCAGGAGGGATGTAATGTATTAAAGATTGGTGTTACCTTCTCAATGGTTGAGATGGTGACTTGCCCTGGTGCTTCCTGGTTCTCAGAAATCCAGTTTCTGCGAGCCATTTCTTCCCATTCTGCTTGCATTTTATCCCAAAACTCTGTGTCTGACTAGAAGAAAAGGAGGAAAACAAAATGAACAACAAAACTTTAAAACAAAGTGGTAAGCTTTTAATTTCTTTCTACCAGTGGTCTGAGTATGTCAATCTTGCTGAACAATATTAATTCTATTAATAATCACACTGACTGAGATGCTACAGCCCCTGTTTGGAATTCCATATAATGAAATTTCATCCCTTATATTGGAATGCATTTTGTCAACAGAAAACTCTTTATCTCAGAGGCAGCGTATGTCCTGTTTGAAACAGGATTTGCATCAGCTTACACTGCATCTTATTGATGCTAACAGCAAATTGTTACATAAAATTTGAAGGAAATAACTGCTGCAAGTCCCTGGCCAAAGAAAAGAGAAAAAAAAATCAACTAAGTGCATATGCTAAAGAATAAGAATAAATAAAACAGTTTGAAAGAGAACAAGCATCCCACTTTGGTATATTCAGCATCATTTTCAGCTGTGTGAAAGGGAAATGTCAAAGCTTAGACAGAGGGTGTTTGCATAAGAGATTTAACAGGAATTGGGCTTTTTGACATGGTGGAGAAGTCTTAATATTGCATTGTGTACTGTTCTGGTGAGAGGAATCTACAGGAGATTATAAAATCGTACAGTAAGATTAACATTCAGCTCAAAGACAGGGGGAAAATGCATATACAAGGGAAACAGAAATGATGAAAAAAAGAATGAGATTCAGGATGTGCAAAAAACAGATGGAGGGAACCACTGTGACTACTAGAAAAGGATGCCAAAAAACAGAAATAGGATTTTAAAAGAGGAGAGAATACAATTTAGGTGCCATTTTTTCAGTCCTCCACAGATTAGTCATAAGCCCCCAAAAAGCAGATCCATAGCAGAGTATCTGCCTGGCACTAGGAGCCTCTCCAAAGTTCTCCAGTTCCTGCAAGGTCATGGCCAGAACTTCAGTGAACTGACACCAGTGGGGCCACATTTTCTCAGCTTATTTATGTCAAAGACAACAGCACAAATAATCCTACTGAGGTTAAATGTAATCTTCCTTACAAGACTGACAACTGTGCAACTGCTCCACAGCCAGGCATGGTCTGAGAAACAGACTGTGATTGTGTGACGTGCTGCAACCTTCCCTAGGTACCTGGAGAAAGGAAAGCAGGTGCCCCCTGACATCCAGCACATTCTTCCAGAGCACTCAGAATTGTTTGAACTTTGCAGTTATGGGATCTGTGAGGGTACCTGCAATGTTTCCTCTGTGGAGTAGGAAACAAATGGGAATCATTTGCTCCTGGATAGGAGATTTCGCTCTGGGTAACAGAAGCAAACTGCACTTGACCACTCTGTTACACAGCTTCAGAACTTGCTTTCATTCCAGACTCAAAGGAAATAAATTCCTATAAATAGGTGTGAGATTGTGCTGAAATGTCCATTTAGGGTTTCAAAAGGCTGGGATAATGGATCAGGTTGCTCCATCTTTAACTCTTACCAGCATGACTAGAGACACCTGAATCTCTAAAACAATCCTGTTCAACAGATGCCTCTAGGAAGTCTTTCTCACTCAGTACAAACCTGCAGTGCACTGAAGGAAAAATTACACGATCATGTTTTTACTAGCACTAATTTGGAGATTCATGATGAGGTAAAGGAGTGGAATTTTACCTTTCCTTCAGATTAAAACTAATAAAATACTGAGAAGTAATCAGTAATGCCTTTTAAAGCAGATTAAGTTATAGAAGTAATTATATTAGAATATATAAATGCACATATATGAATATATATGATGTTTTATTAGAATTTTTGCTGGTATTTTCCCAACAGACATTCCTTATGAATCAATAGTTTGGAAACATATCAAATCATATTTCCGCAGATCGTAAGCAAGCATATAAGTGGGTTTAGGTCTTAAATTCAAATTCCGCTGTTTAATTACACATCTTTAATTCCCTCAGATTTTCAATGTGTTTATATTCCATGCAAAAAGCCAACAAATTACTGTACAATCGAGCAGCCAGGCTGGATGTCCATCTACAGCGAGTCAAAGGGGGAGGGACAATGCACCGAGAGGAAGACCTGCTTTCCTACAATGTCTCTCAACTCATCGGGCACTACTTGGACACTTGGCAGGACACAACTTTATTTTGCAATGAGGAGAACAGACCTGCTTGTTTGGGCCAGGCTACAGCATTCTGAGCACATCCAGCACAGGGGTGGGGCTGAAATTGGTGTGGCAAAGCTGCCCTGGGTGCCCTGGGCAGGCCCCAGTCTGGCACCAGATAAAACGCTGTAATATTGCCGAGACAAATACCAATGGCAATAGTTTAATGTCCTTGAGGAAGAGGATTGCAAACACTGCACAGCCTCTGGTGGAGGGATAAGTCTATTTCAGCTGCCATTAGCAGCAATTTTTTCATTGACTTCAAAGGCAGAAGGGTTAAATTGATATGGAGTGTTCCTGAAGATCTGGCTTTGGACCAAGACTCCTAGATCTAATTTTGACTCTGCTACATCACTGGTGCCAATTAACCTCATTTCAATGTTTTTGCTACCTTAATGCTGGTGAATTACTTTGGATGTACCAAAAGTTTTCAGACCAGTTGAACACATTTAACACATTCTCAGATCATCTTCAGCAGTTCAGTGGAATGAGAACCAGGAAAATGTTCCTACCATCTGACTACTTCCAAGCAGAAAATTCTGCATGTTGCCAAAGAGGCTATTTTTACTCTCAGTATTTAAAAATATGCTGAAGAAGTTAAACAAATGGGAGGCAAAAATATTTCCAGGCTCTCTGCTTCCTATTATACAGTGAAAGGGGTTGGGGAGATGTTACCTTTTGAATATTGCTGTTTAATTTATAAATTTACCTATTTTCATAACTTTTAGCATTTTTCCTGTCCTGTATTGCCAGAAATTAATGTGCAATATTCCTTCTTGACCATGCATAAGAAAGAAAGGTTCTGCCATTGTTCTTTGAATTACTCTTTGATTTGAAAGACACGGTTAGTTAAACTTGTGTGCTTTTAACTAGGCAAAATTTCCTTAGCTGGTATCTTCTCAAAATGAAGCTTGAAAATTTTAGTAAAATTTAGAGATAAAAAATTAAACAAAAAATTTATATACCAAGGCAAAGATTCCCATTGTGATTTGAGAGACTGCAAACAAAATGCATCTGTCCCAGGCACATCCAAAGGGATGTTTGAATAGTGAGACAGGAACACTGTAGGTACAGAAAGGACTCTGATACTCATGGGAACAACAAAGCTGATGATTCTGGACTATGTTTTTCTAGGCTAGAAGAAATTAAGCACATCTTTTCCTACTATTGTCACATAATTTAACTGTAATATATTCTGATGCTTCACAACAGTACATTACACAGCAGATGGTTCAAGTGACATTGTGTTGTAAATAAAGTGCTGCTGAGAAGGACAGCTCAAAATTTCTTATGCAAAAGCTCACAAAACAGTGTGGCATCTGCAGTTTAATCAGGGAAATGTGGAATAAGAAAATAACAAAATTGTTTTTTTCTATCTCTGAGACGTTTCTCAGTTGGAAGTCTTTGCACTTTCTTGGTTTTATTTCTCTTTACCCTAATTCATCATCAAGAGGATGGCAGAAAATTGTCTTAAGAGAATATTGCAACAGGGTGAACCTGAATAACCATTGCTGGCATTTTTAAAAAATTCAAAAGTACCAACTTTTGGTAAAACAAAGCTAATTATTAGAAAGATTGCATTAAAACATAGTTCTTACTGCACTTTAAAATCATGGAGAAAAAAAAATCATGAGACAAAAATCAAATCCAATTTCCAGAATAAGGTAGTGAGATCTGCAATCACTGTGAGGGAATCTGGACCCTCTCTAGTAAAATAGCTGTTTTACTTACTTCTGTATTCTTAAAAGATTCCCCAATGGCATAGACATCTTTAAACCTTCTTAAGAAAGAATTACCTCACAAATCTTCATTAATCTCAAAGTTTGACATCTTAAAACCATTCCCAAAGCTCTAAAGTGAATACTGGGTGGAGGATAAAGTTTGGTGTCTTCATTTACTGAATTGTTAATTAATTCCTGTCAAACTAGGCCACAAAGAACCTGAGATTTGCTTCCTTTTCTTGATCAGTTTTCTGGCTAATCTTACCACTTGGAGCTTTCCCAGTTGAAGAATATTACAGAAACATCCAAAGCCTAAAAAATGGATTTTTGAACTGTATCTATTCCCCGCTTAAGAAAGCGCTAATCTTTCTGAGATGGGCTCAAATTTATTTCAATCACTCCAGCTTTCTTACCACTTCATTTTATCTAGGATGAAAATTCAGTTCTTTTCATATGCAAATGGAAATAACTGCTCTATAAGGTCTTGAAGAATCCTTTCCTTTACATTTTTACTACCTGGTTCAGGGTTCTATTTTAAGAAGAAAGAACAACTTTAGACTGCCAGCTACACAGTTAGGGAAACGTTTAATTAGATTCTTTTTAATAGCTGTTTTTGAAACTACTTTAAAGTATTTTAACAACCTGTCTCTATTGCCTCAAAATGACCTTTTAGTCTTCAGGGTTTTTTGTTTTTTGGGTTGGTTTTTTTTTTTTTTTCATTACTATATATTCTCCTTCTCACTTTACTCTGTAAAGCAATTCAATAATATCTTGTGATCTGTTGTTGGACTCAACTCATTTTTTCTTTCTGAGTGTCTGGAAACTCCCCATCGCACAGAGTTTCTGGCAAATGCAGAAGCACTGACATCATTTGCTTAACCACTAACACCAAGATGTTCATCATCACATTCCCTGTGTTGCCATCACAGATTACAGCACAGCACGTCCCACCTTCAGGATCAGTCTGCAGTGCAATTAGGAACACCTTGAGCTTTTTAAGCAGTGGCAATCTGAAAGCGAGCCTCTCCTTTCATGCCAGGAGCAAATGTGTATGATGTGTGACATCAAAAACATCTCTTGTGCCTCACCAGCAGCTGCTTATAAAGAACTGGCTAGATATGGAAAGAGCAATGCAGGCAGAAAACACAAGAAAAATACCTTCAGTGTTTAGTTCATAAAAGAGCTAATTTTGCTTTTGTCTGTTTTAGCCTTGTATGCTGAGACAGGACTTTTTGTGTGTGCAATAAAATCCCAAGAAACCATAGTAGAAACCATGTATCTTACCATAACATATCATGAAAAGACCCTACAAATCAGGTAATTTCTTAAATAAGAAATTCTGTTTCTAGCTAAAAGCCATCATATGATTTAGGTGTAGTCTTATTTGTAATCAACCAATATTAACCTAGAATAGTTCAACTGCCAACACTGAAATTAGAATGGCATAAAGATTTGAGTTAGCAGAGTATTAAAATACATGGTTAAAATTTAAATCTAAACTCAAATATCCCTAAAGTGTTCTAGATGGTTTGGAGACTAATGAGACTGCAGTCCATGCTAAAAATAACAAGTTTTGAGGAATCGGTTTCACAGCCTCATCCTTTCCACCCTAAAAACTCATTTCAGTGGCTGTTACATAATTTAGCCTGAAATTCTGTCCTCAGTGGAAGGCAGCTCTCTTGGCTCTTTGTGGCTGTGGGATTTTGCAGGGTTACCAATGGAACCCCTGATGCTTTCAGATCCACGCTCCAGATGATGCTCCTTTCCAAACCAAATGGATTTGTCAGGAAACAGGAATACTCTTGTGTTTAATGGTGTGCCACTGGTTGTAAAAATGGTGCATGGTTAGTGCTCTATGTGCAGCCTGCATTACAGCAGGTAATTGTGCTGTTTATCAGGGATTCTGAATTCCGCTTTCCCTGCAGAGAATTGGTTTGTGTCTGAGCTTAAATAGCTGACTGCACACATTCAGTTGCTGGGGGAAAAATGTTTCCCTCTTTTACTTTCAGTCTGGAAGTACTTATATTTATGGTGCACTTTTTTTACCCACTTGCTATAGCAATAAAAATCGAGCTTGAAAAGTTGGTTCTGTCTAATCTTAGTTTATAGCTAAGGGTTTTGAGTTTGTCTGTTTTTCTTTTTTTTTTCTTTTTTATGGGAGAAAATACTGTTTTAAAATAGTAACTCCAGGAATTGTGTCTTCTCTCTGCTTTAAATAATCCAATCCCAACTTTCTCCAATGTTTGTGGTGCAAGATAAACAAGAAATCTGTAGAACATTAGCTGCAAATGAAAAAAGTAAAGGAAATAATACCTCAACAGCTGCCTTTGCTCTTTCAAATTCCTCCTCCAAGGAGTGATTTCTGGAAAGAAGAGGTGCTCCCCAGCGCTGCTCCTTAGTTGATCGTGCCTAAAAAATAAAAGAATAAATCAGAATGGGATGATAGACTCACTGCCACATTTCTGAATTATTTCCTCAATTGCCTAGAGCCCCAAATGGCCTTTTCCTTGGGGAAAACTAGCTGTTTCCCTGCATGAATTCCTCTGAATTCTCTTACACCATAGCAGAGATCACTCCTCTTGGGAAGCAGGGTGATTTATCTTTTCCAGATTTTTCCTTTCACTTAAGATGTGTGAAAAATAAAGAGACATCCAAGAAAAGGCAATGCAAGAGCTGGACTACAAAGGAAAGAGCTGACTATTTTGTACAAGACTTTCAGCTTCCATCTTCCTTCTCCTGCATTATAACTGTTGGAATGCATTCCACTGACTGTGCTCCAGGAAAATAAAAATCTCATTTTCTGTGTACATTTTGTAGTTTTCTTTCAGGTTTCCTTTTGGGGTGACATTGGAGAGCCAGGTTTTCTGTGGATTTCACTGGAAGAACAAATCCTTTTCACAATCAGCAGCTCTCTCTTCCTTGCCTTACTATCAGTCTATCCCATTGGAAGCACACAGCAAGTTTTTCCCTGTTCCTTTATTAAAAACAATTTCCTTATTTTTTTTTTTTTTTACAAAAGGCACTGCACAAAACCAAACATTGTTTAAGGATGGCATAGAAAAGCACAAAGTCGCCTAATCTTGCTAAATAGAGCTCTTACTGCTAATCCCTTCCCTCGTGTTTGTCAAGAGGTTAAACTCATTAGCCACTTGCCTGCCCGTGGTCCCAACTGCATTAATTTATGTGATTATATTTCTGATGACTGTACTTGTAATATTCAATTTCAATGAGCCACATTGCTAAAAGACTAATTTTGCTCACATCAGACTCATTGGGCTGTATCTGCAAATGTTGGAATGTGTCCTGCTGGGATGAAACATCCAATACCTTCCTGGGGTGTCACATATTTTGTGTACAATGCAAGGTCAAACAGGTCTGTCTGTGGTCGTACACTTTTTTTTAACCTAGAAAATGGCATTAATTTGTCAATCTAGCCTTAAAGGTTCTGTTTTTTTCCTGAGGCTTTGGTCTCTCAGGCAGAGAGTGATGAGTGAAATGCACACTGGGTGGATGATACACAGAGGGTAAGAAAACAACAGTACAGCACCTGGGTGTGGTGGGCACTGTGTGTTATTCTGTGTTGGCTCCTGGACTTTGCAATATTAAATTATCTCATTACGAAACATTTTGTTTAGATGTCAACCTTTTTTGCATCGCTTTTACTCTCCCTCTTTGTTTTTCATAGTCATACAGACAACCAAAGTGAACCCTGTATCCAGGACTTGCTGTTTCTCTATCCTGAAATCAGATTATCTCCTGCCTCCCACTAATTATGACTGCTTAGACACATCCCTCTTGCCCCAGTACCACACAGGGAGCCCTCGTGTTGGCACTCTCATACATTCTGAGCCACTGATTCTTTCCAAACTGCCTTCCAGCACAGTGCTGTAAGAGGAGCCTGCATTCTTGTTCTGAAATGTATTAGAACACATATTTATACAGGTGTCCTGGTCACCAGCTCGTTTTTGCTACTCCCCTATTTTACATTTTTTTTCATCCCACTGCTGTGTCATATGGAAATTTTCTCAGGACTGGCTTGCATATTTCTTTTCAGATCAATAATACTGAAGATCATAGTTTCTCCTTGGTGACTATAATTCCGAGCAAGTAACTACTGCACTTGTGATTTAAGGTTAGCCAGTGTTAATCTGTTTAATGGCCTCTCAATTCATGTTGTATGATGCCAATTTTAAAATCAGAATATGGTATGTTAATTCAAACATCTTGCAGAATATCACACAGCAACATTTATCAACTCGACCTGTAATCTGATCAAAGAATTACATTTGTTTTTCTTGACACAGAACTCTGTTGATAGGCACTAATTATGTCCCCAGCCTTTCCATTATTTATGAGCTGGCTCTCGCAAACGGTTTGATTATTTCTGCTTTTTACCCTTTTGTTTCCAGTGACTGCCATTCCTGAGGTCAAGGACAATACTGCAAATGATGATGTTCAGACTGAGTTGTGCTGCAGAAGGGGAGAGTGAGCTTGTTGGGGCAGCAGAGAGGTGAGGGAGAAGAGGGCAAGAAGGATAGGGGTCCCCTCTGCCACATGACAGAGGATACAGATTGTCCCTGCATCACCCCCACAGAAACAAACTTTCTCCTCCATTAAATGCACAGCCAGAGGGAAAAAAAGGTCATTCACAAAACCCACATGAGATGCCTTTGCATATAGACAGTGCAAAGTCCTATTGCAGGGTGTGATACCCAGAAATGGAAGACCCCACGTGCAGTAAATGTGCTGCCTCCCACTAATGCATGGAGAGGGGATGGGAATGGAGTGCCAGCTCTGGAGAGCTCCCCATCCCCGGCTGGTGATGGGCTGGGACTCTGCAGCTGCCTCCCTTTCGGGGAGCCTGAGGTGGGTGTGGATCAGGGGGCAGTGGATGTGTCTGTGGACACTGTGTGGTTTGATATTCTCACTACTCTACAGTGGAAGTGCTGCTGTCCTCAGGGAAAAAAAAATCTTCCATTCCAATGCATTTGCACACACCTCCCTGCACTTGTACTCCATTTACGTGCTGTTGGGTCTTAACTGTTGGTGAGAGGCTTAAATCAGTCTTAACTTTTGATCAGGTGTTCAAATAATGAGCTAAATCTGTCCCTTGTAACCCTTCATTTCCTAAGAGTAAGTGGCACATCCAAGGAGAGCCAGAGCCTTTAGTCTTACTGTAGCTGTTTGGGAGAAATGGGGAATCAGCTTTACATTCTAAACATTGTTGCCTCAAATTAGAGTTTTCTAAGTGGTTTTTCACTGTATCTTTCTCTAAGAGTGCTGTATTATTATATTTAGATACAGCTTTTTAGCATGTCAGGAGTTTTGTGTATTCTGGGTGAGCAATAAAATACCTGTAATGCCCAGAGGAGCATTTAAAGAGTTACAACATGAGCAAACTTTATGCACAAACAATGGAACATATTATCCCCCTCTGCAGTCTGCAATTGTAAGATTAAAAATAAATCTTCAAAAAGGCTCCCCAAACTATATGATATCTCAGTACTAATAAAAGCATAACAAGGAACTTCACAGAACAGCAGATAAAGAACAATGCCAATGCATTTTAAGAGTTAATAATAAGTAAAGTATGATGTGAAAAAATGCTGAGAAGCAAGAGTGCCACATCCAGTGAGAGCCACCACGAGAGCCTGTTCCAGCCTTCAAACACATTTCTCCATTAGTAGTTCAAAGCTTGTCTTTTGGATTTTGTATTGATATAAGTGCCGGTAAACACAGGATTTCCTTAAGAAGATTGCATAATTTTAATGAAAATATGACCTAGTTACTTAGCATTTCACTTTGAGGAACTAAATCTAACATGTCAAAGATGAGTGATGAGGTGATTGTCTGGGAAACTGCTGATGGAAAACTGCAGCAAGTTTGACAAGATGGAATCTTTAGGGTATGGCAGAATGTGTTGCATATGCAAAGGTTACCCTTAAATGAGAGAGGCAAGACCTAGAGAGGACAAAGTATGGAAAACATATGGTTTGATAAAAGCTCTAACGTGATTTCTTTTACAAGCACAGTAAGAACTCGGTAGATAGATGAGCCTGTTTGTTGGGAACTGACAACTCTGACAGTCCAAGTATAAGCAGCATGAAGCAGGCAGTGAACAAAACCATTGAATTTCTAAGTAAGCTACCTAGAATGAGAACACATCCTCACTTCAGGTCATTTCTCTGCACTGCTAATTACCAGTTTGACATTTTGTTACTTGAATGGACCACAAGTTTGAAAAAAAAGCAGGTTATGACAAAATAAAACAAAACATGAAAGATACCGAAACAACAGATAAGAATTTTATTCTCTGCTTCTTTTTCAAGCTGGCTTATTCAAGTTCATATGTTTTTTCATTTTGAAATATCAGCCATTTCACAAAACAGAATGGAGCATCAATTGACTGGACTTACACTGAGTGAAAAATGAGGATCTTTTATTCTGCAGTTATTCTAGTGGAAGATAAATAGGAAACAGACCATATAAAGTAGAGATGTTATATACTAAATTTGTAACTGCTTTTACAGAAAGCCATGGTATGAAAAAATTCTGTGACAGTCTACTTGATTTACACACATCTTGGTTGAGCACAAATTTTCTGGAATTTAGATCTATTAGGCTGAGAAACAGCCTCCTAGAAAGGGGTCAGAGGTACTTCAAGATAAGAGGGACAAAGTATGTGAGAAAACACCATCCATTTCAAGTGGATGATATTGTGCAATAGATCTTTTCCATTAATAAAATATATAAATCTATTGCAGAGAAAGGAAAGATATCATGCATTACAACCAGCGTGAGGCTTTCCAGAGGGGAAAAAAACCCTCCTGTTTGTAATGTAGAGATGGCAGAGAAGTAAAGAATACTTTTTTCTTAACAAAAACACAGAAATGGATCTGATAACTGGGTTCTATTTCTATTTTCTGCAAAAAGAAAAAAGTTCATAATCTAAGAAAACACATTTGGCATTTTAATGTCTCATTTTTCCATTTTCAAACAAGGCTATTATTTTCCATTAATTTCCAGATTTTCCATCTGACAGAAAGTTTTTGAAGTCCAGGCCTAAAAATAGCTGTGAAAGGGGAGAAAATTATTTTCAACTAAAAGCT
Source organism: Scytalopus superciliaris (assembly GCA_013400415.1). NCBI lineage: Eukaryota > Metazoa > Chordata > Aves > Passeriformes > Rhinocryptidae > Scytalopus > Scytalopus superciliaris. The sequence goes on from VXBX01005828.1 coordinate 38,484, forward strand.
AATCCACCAAACAACTCTCTCTTCCCCTGGCCAGTGACAACGGCTGAAATACTTTAGTTATAAAATAGGAAGCTGTAGAGGTGCATAAGCAACCTGACCTGTGTGAATATATATATATATATATATATAAATGTATGTTTGTACCTATGTGTGCATACATGCATACCTAAACACATACAACTCTAAGTAATAATTTCCACAAGGTCCTGTCCAATCCACAAACCTTCTGCCCAGAACCCTCCATACTACAGCTGCTTTTCCAGCAGGTAAAAGTCCTTTCACCACATTACTCTTCTACCTGTGGAGATGAACTACTAATGAACAATGGTCTAATGATTTATTTCTGTTTTCCTGAGCCATTTCCCAATTCTGGGGATTCCTGCTTGATGAAGGGACCTTGAGAATCGATATGTTACAGGGAGACAGAACCATTCGAAGGATGAATTTTCAGAACTAGTGGAAGAGAAAAAAGATGATGCTGTAAATTTTAGTTTGAAGTTTTTGTCTCTGTACAAGAGGGTCACAGTTCACTCCAGTATTAAGTTTGAGGTGCTGATATAAGGTAAGTTGTTTTCACAACATTAATTTCAAAGGTGTGTGAAAATTCAGCAGTATAAATATTTTTCCCTGATGATCCTGAAAATATCCCTTAAATAGTTCTCCCAGAATGTGAATGGTTAGCCAGGGGGACAATTCCTCCTTGCCTTTTTATTGCCAAATCTCCTTACCTGTATTGCAGGTGCAAGTTCTAATTCTGATGTAGAATCAGAGTCCAAGGCACTCTTGACATTAGTCAGCTCAGATTGTGATCTGTTTTCTGTGGACCTGGAAACAATGCATTTACATACTCATCACTGCACACTAAGACACACTGCCTTATGTCTTTCAGGTTCATAAGCACACACTGATTAATTAGGGGATTTCTTTTAACTGAATTATCAAAAGTACCTGAACCCTTCTCAGTATCTCACTCTTACACTTCTATTTCATACCCAGGCAAAACAAGGTTAGGCAAGGGCACAAGACTCTGTCTGCAGTTGGTGTCTGAGATCAACCACCACAACATAGGATTTCATCTTGGCATATGTGCATTTTCATGCCACAGTATCCTAATATTCTTTCTTTCTAGAAAATGAAAACCTGTAGACCAGAATTAAGTCAACTGAACAAAACTTGTGTCAAGGTCTAAGTTAATGAAACACCCAGAAAAAGGGCAGGTTGAGATACAGGATCAGCATCATTTGGTCAGAAAACTTCTTCTGGTGTACGAAAATGCTAATTATGTCCATGCATAATGTGTTGAATGAGTGTTGCTTACATATCAGGAACGCAGAAGAATTCGTCTACATGAACTGCTCCCAAAGGCAAAGTCCAATTCTTCCCTCATTTACAACCCCTCAAGTTTAGTTGAACTGCATGAAAGGGGAAGCACTTGGCTTGGATATTTTATCTTGCCGCTTTCAGGTGCACGTAGAAATTCTGCCCTCTTGGTGGCAAACCCAAAGTACTGTGGATATCCAGTGAGTGTCCAATCACTGCCAAGTATCCTGTTTTACTAATTTTGCTCACATGTTTGTAGTTGGATTTGGATCACTGTGAAATGTCTCTGTAGAATTCTCACCACCATTTATATAGTAATTGCACCTGCTACTTTTCACAACATTAAAAATTGCTGGCAAAATGCCATTTTATAGTGCACTTGCTTATGCTGCATTGTCCAAAATATGTGCTTGAACACATTTAATGCAATCATAACAGGTCTAATAATATGACTTGCCATCAAGCAAGCATTTCTGTAATTTAAGAAAACTGGAATGGAAATATTCATGTAAGGAAAGCAAAAAGCTGTACCATAAAATCTCCTTTGACGGAGCTCTAGATGATGATGAAGTTCGCTCTGCAGAAGGGTGGACCTTGCTACTCCTGTCTCCATGAAAACTGACATCATCCCATTTCTCTATCTGTGTCTGAATATCAACTGAAAAATAAGAAAAGAAAGTATGAATCTTTTAAAGAAACTACTGCAGAAAATTTTATCTCCTCTGGTAAATGTATGTTGTAGAGAAAATGGTGCCACTAAAGACTATATTTTAGTTAAGATCCAATATAGAGAAATGTTGTGTACATTTCTAGTTGATATGCTGTGAATATATTTGGAAATTCACAACATTTTTTCTAAATCTGTTAACATTCATGGTCAGAATGTCAGTGGAACTCGATTTAAAATCAGTGATTTGTATGTAATTTAGTCTAATTGCAAAAATAGAACTTTTTTAGAGATTACCATTAAAAAATGACTATGTAGGCAACTGATATTATTCAGTCATATGTTGGACTTGCTGTGCAGAAATCAGATGTTCAGCTCCTGTTTGAAGATAAAGGTCTCTAAAACAATTTCTGTGCTGATGAATGGAAAATTTTCTGCCTTGCTATAAATTACATTTACCTTGCAAATTTCTCTGTTGCAGTGCAAGTAATTCAGTTTGGGTGGAACTAAATTAAATTCACCTTTCCCAAAGCTTGTCGATAGATCAGGCTTGGCAGGATATTGAGTTGTTTTGGGGATTTTTTTTCGATCTGTATAAATATATCTCTCTTGTCAAGGGTGGAATTTTTTTTTCTCTCCTATGCATAGGTAGAGAAGTATTTACAAATATATTGTGTATTTCTGACATCTGCGGTTCTGAAAAGGACAACTGTGTATGGGCTGCTTGTCATTTGTGTCCTTTCCCAATTTCTTGTCATACCACTATAGATATTCCTACCATTTTACTCACCCTGACTAAATTCTTTTACTCAAAGAAACCTTCCAAAACTTTAGTAGCACACTTAGTGACAATTTAATACCTATAACAGCAAAAGCAAAATGTAAAGTGTTTCAAGTTTAAAGTGCTTAATTTAGTTTATAAGGTGGAGCAAAGGTTCCACTCCCTGCTAAAATGTGGTGCAACGAAAACTCTGGTGTTGCTCGTTATTGTGTGATTATATCCAGGAGACACCTGAGCTAAGAAAGGCTACGGAGCACTGATGAAACAGCTACACTCTTACCAAAATCTAGTGAAGACTTGTCTGCAACTCTGACAGCCTGGACTTTCTGCTCAGAATCCACACTGATAAGGTCAGGATTGTCTGTCTTCTTTCTGAGGGCTGAAGCTTTTAAGCCTTCACTTCTTGATGGAGTCTCTGATTTCTTTGCTTTAGTTTGGGTTTGTAAGACAGGTTCACTCAGATCCAAGAGATCCAGACCTGTTGATAATACTTAGAGACAAAATGTTAAAATTCAGTGTTGTTTTAATTAAAAAATCTCACTTTTTAAGATTTGTTTGACTTGGTAAGAAGGTCCTGATGTGTTTGCGTTTGACTAGAGCAGGTGTGTGCTTCCTGGCTAAAGGTGGTGACCAGCATATTAAAATATGCCTGGGGATTTCAGGTGCTTAACTAATGCAGTTTAACAGATTTGCATAAAAGGCTTTTCCACTGAAAATCTTAAAGATATGTGAGGTCTTAAGGCTTTGGCCTTCACAAACTTCCCCCTGTTGTGAGGGTTCCCTGTACAACTGAGCTTTTAGGTAAGATTTGCTTTAATCTTATGCTATATCAAGTACTGGTAACAGCTGCATTACTGTTGTGCCACATGCCTTTTGGGAAAAAACTGGAGTAGACACCTTCCTGGGTTCTTCATTGAAGGGCTGCTTAAACAATAACATTTAAAATTCTTAAGCATGTGAAATATAGGAAAAACTCTCTTTTTATAATTTTTTATAAGACAGGTGTTTTTGACAAATCAATTTGTATTATCTCTTGTGGGGCTTTATCTGTGTTCATGGCAAATCACTGAATGTCCTCAGTCTTCATAGAATAATATTTTTTTTTTATTTTGTTATTGGATAAATCTAATTAACCTCCCCAGTCTGGTAGATATTCAAGGCAGGTATAGAATCTACAGATACTTTTTTACAACAAACACTATTCTTAGACAACCTGAAATAGTTCTATTCATCCCTGTAATACAAAAATATATAAAAGGAAAAAATATTATTTACAATTGCTATTTAATTTAGTGTTCCAGCTTTTATTGTTAGAACTTGCATAGTGCTTTAGACACATATTAATTACATGCGAAGATAATCAGCCAGCTGTCAATTATTCATTTAATAATTTGCATGTATATAAATTTTAATTAAATGGCTTCTATCAAGCCAAGTCATTTTATGAGATAGCCAGTGAACATAGTGGTGCTGTGCTGATTTTATTGAATCTCTGCTGATCTGCTCAACTGCATCGATTACCTTTGCACAAATACTGAGTAGGAGGGGGACAATTTCTAAAAATACCTCCAAAGGACAATGTACTTCAAATAGAATTCAGTATAATTCAAAAGGCTTTCAGGATTCACTCTTACTTTTGATTATCTTCTCTATTATCTCATCAAACACAAAGGACCTGAGAAATGTCTTAGATCCTTTCACTAATAAGGTGTCTGAACTCAGCCTGGATAAATTGTTTTGATATCTCTTCCCTTTTCTCTCTGTTATCTCATCCAAGTTTTTATTAAAAAAAAAAAATCTTTCTAGAGTAAGGAACGGGTTTGGTTAAAATCAGACTAAATGTGGCCTTCTTACAGGTTAAAATTTTGCAAAAGCAAATAGTGAGAATTGGTCGAACTAATAGGTACTTTCTGTGAGACTTAAACAAAATCCTTTTATTTCAGCCCCAAAAATCTGCTGGAAATGATGTGCTTCGAATCACATCAGGTTTGCCCTCAAATGTAATGAAAGAATTTGTTTTCTGTGAATAGTTCAGGCAATTACAAATTAACACCAGCTTGTGATTTTGTGCTTATAGTAAAAAAAAAAAAAATAAAAAAAAAATCAAGAAATCACTTGACAAAAATGTGCTGTAGTTGAGATAAAGCTAAAATTATTTCTCTCCAGATAGTAAAGATTGTTGTTTACCTGCAGTGTTCGAAGTTACAGGCCTTGCAACAGCTTCTGGTTTAGTTTCACAGAGAAAGTCGTCAATGGAGGGGCTCAGGAGGGGTCTGCTTTCCTGTTGCTCGTTCACCAGCTAACAACAAAGAACCCCGGGGTCACAGAGTGCTCTTGGGATGCAGAATGTAAAGAAATAAACCACCCCTCACAATATCATGTGCTTTATTTTTGACTGTGAGAGTAAGATTTTGCAATTAGAAGATGCACAAATAGCACTGGCTTTAAAATAAAAATACTTTAGTTACTCTTTTGGGGCAAAATTACATTCCAGTTTTACAGATCACACAAAAATAAAGCAGCAAGATGATTTTTCCTTAGCAGTTATTGCATACTATTGCTTATAGGGCTAAAGTATACAAGGCCTGATGCAGCTCCTTCCAATCCATGGTGAAGTTGGCCTTCTCTATCACCAGGAGACTAAACAGGGCTTTTTAAGTATTTGGAAGTGGCTTTTTATTCCCACGAGTAGCATGCCTCCCCACAGAACTTCCACAATGGCATTTCATCCAGCAAATATGCATTAGCCCATTAAACAATAACCTGCTGAGACAGAAAACACTTCTCTGCCATACAACGACATGTGAATGACAGTGGATGGAGCCTGGTGAGGGCATGACCTTCCTGCACGAGCTCTGACTGCGGGAGGACTCACGATACAGTTTTGATTTATGAGCAGTTTTCCACTTCTACTGTAATTGCATGAATGCACTGGTTTGCTGCTACCTAAAGGAAATCTCTGCTTTACAAGCTATTTAATGTATTAGGGATTAAAAAGACAAAACAGCAAAAGTATCAGAAATAAAAGTCTCCTCTTTGCCATCTATCTCTGATTGGAGGATCAAGACCTAAGCTGAGCTGGAGGAATGTCTGATGGTGTGTCCTGTATTTACTTTGTCTTAATAATGTGAAAATGTGTCTTCCTTGCTTTTGCCTGGAGCTCTTTCAGGTTTATTTTACCCTCTCCTCTCTTCCTCTTGCCATTCTGTTCTCATTCTTTTTATAATGTTGAATTTTTAAAATTTTCTCTCAGATATATCTGAATTTTTAAATTTAGGATGCTAATGTGGACTAAAACTGGCAAAAAAAAGGGTATTTACTCATCCTCATATTTGTTAATTACTGGCACTGAGCTACTCCAGCAGCAGGGAGAGTAGTTAGATGACACTGGAGGAGGAAAGTTATTTCAACTATCGAGAAATATTGGCATGATAACAAAGAGTTCTGAACTGACCATGAATAGAATTAAAAGAATCTATCACATCAGTGAACTGTATGAACAGTGGGTTTTTTTAGGGTACAGGGACAAAATGGCTTTTGCTCAGCCTTCTACTTTATGATGTGATGGCTTTTGAGAAGTGGACTGTGACCCAGAGGATCCCTCCTAATCCTGTGCTCCCATGACTAAGGACTAGAAGCTGTATGAGTGTCTTATTAAAAGGCTTATTCCCATGAAAAATCATCTGCTTTCAACTGAAATATTTGGGTCAAACCAGATAGCAAATACATGATCATGTCTACTTATTTCAATAAATACAAATTACATATGTATAGCAATAGAGCATATTAGAGAAATATTATTTTGATGTGAAGCAGACATTTAATGATGAATTAAGACTTAAGTTAGAGTGCTGTGAGCTGATGTAGGTAAGTGGGCACTGGGGTAGGTTTCTGACATTACTGTGTAAGTGATACCACTTGTTAAGCCCCTGGTCTCACACTTGGAATTTCATTTTGCTGCCTCATACATTGTACCAGATTTATCCCTAGTTTAACTCTGCTCAAGTTATTAGAGTTATATCAGGCATGAATTTGGAGTAGTGCTATAAAAGATTCATGAGATGAAAACTATGATCTATATTAAACTAATAATTCATGGTTCTCAAGCACCTTTCGGGTGGAAATCACAGAATGCTTTAAAACTTTCATGAATCAAGCCTGGCACCAGCGCAGAGCTGAGAAGTATTATCTCTACCTTGCAGGTGAGAGAAGTAAAGTGAAATTAAGAAAGTCACCCAACATGACCAGGTGCTGGAGGAAGCGGCGCTGGGAACAGGAACTGGGCAGACAGTGCCGCCTCGGATTTGTGTGCACAATATCTGTGCACACATCCATCGGTACAGACTCAGCCTGGGAAACTGTGGGTTTTCTGAGTACTAATTTAGCCAGTGAGTGCCATAAATTCTCATAATGTCTCTAAGAGTTTAAATCTTCTTTATAAAATTCATTTTAATTAAAGAAGAAGCCCACACACTCCTCTGACTGAGGGATTTCTAAAATCTGTGAAGGATGACATTCCCTACTATCAATACATTTGAAGAGATTCATTCATAGTATAAAACACTCCTCCTAAATTTGAATGAGTTTTCTGGGACTGATTCTGCTGTTGAAGAGCACAACAGAAAAAAGTGGGTTTCTCACCCCATTATTGCTACTGGAATATTTTGTTCCTAAGAGCATCTATGTGGGGCTTTGGGAGAAATATTGGGAGAGTCAGAAGTGTCATCTGATGGCTGATATCAACCCCACTGCTTCACTGTACTCAAATGGTCCTTCCATCCCTTTTTAGACACTCTCTCACTGCGTTCCTGATCTTTGTCTGTTTGCAGTGCACAAAGCATGCTGGTTTGTTTCCTTTTTAAAATACTAGTAGGGCATTAACATAATGTTAGTCTTCAAGATAAATTATTTCCATTTTAAACTGGGGGGGTTTCCAGTCAGGCATAGGCAGCTAATTAGCACCTATGTTTTGAGCACATAGTGAACTAGTTCTCTTAAATTAAGTGCCAAAATTCCCTCCATGTTCAAAAGGGAGAGATAAATGCCTAGAAAAGCAACTCCAGAGGGAGGTTGTGCCTGCCTAATTTAGGTTGTCCCTCAGGAGGCTCTCAAAGGCACCTCGCTTTCCCCCTGGCTATATATGGAATTTATCTTAGAAGGACTGGTTCAAGAGGCACTTAAAATTTAGGTGTAACTAGCTACCCTGGTTCATTGGATTGGGTTTTGGATTGGATCCATTTTGACACCTGAGACTGAATGAATTTCTCATGGCAGCAGTTTAGGAAGACCCAAACTACTCCTGGGTAATCCCCTGTACAGTTCAGCAGCAAAGCTGCTCCTGGGCACTCATGGCTTTTCCTGTACTGCCCACTCTGTGTGCTGGTGTGTGGCTAGATCAGTGAAATCAGCTCCTCTGCAAGGCTCAGAGTGGTAATGCACATGTGGTCATGAGCATGGGAGAAAGCAGGAAGCATTTAACTCGGATTTTCTGTTGGAGAAATTGTATTATTGAACTTCACCCTGAGAAACTTGTCTGCTCGATGAGTGAGACTGGACAAACAGATGAACAAGTCAGATCAATTCCTGTAGCTTGTAGGTGTTATACTAAACAGGAGACATCAACTAATTTCAATCATTAATTTTTTGTATGACACACAGCACTGGTTTCTTGAGAGATAGGTTGTCTGCACACACTGGCACATCATGATCTTTCGTGGCACTCATGAGGATAAGAGGAAACAAGTCAATTTGTTTCCACTACCTCTTTCTAAAACCTGATAAATGGAAACCACAACTAGAAACTGAGGTTATTGTTCTCTAGAGCATAACTAGAAGTTCTAGTCTGACAGCTGAGTCAGTGGATCATTATCTTGGCATAAAGAGAATAGGAAGACCTCCTTTTCTGCTTGCAGAAGGAGGCTCGAGAGGGGAACTCCTGAAAAAAAAAATCACTATTTCTTATGATAAAAGTTCGAATTACATGAGTTTTGTTTTTCTTCACTCACTTTTCTAGTATAAGTGTTTCACAATCAAAATTGCTGCCTCGCACACTTTATTTACTCTAGTATAGAAAGTGTGATCACTGCTTGGCTTTTTGCATTAACCTTGTGCCAGGGTGACACTAATTCTTTCTCTGTCAGCATGAATTTATGCCCCAGTGAAGCTGACCTGAGAGCCAAATACTCGGTTTTCGCCAGAACAGAGGGTCAATTCCCATGGCACACGGTGTAACTGGCTGCCACCTCCTGTGAGTTGTGGGAAGCTCTAAAGCTCAGACAGACCCTTTGCAGCCTCTTGCAGAGAGCACTGGTGTTGCTGCCTCTCTGAAGACCAGTCTTGCTCTATGGGTGATAACCAGTTCTCTGTTGCAAAGCAGTAGGAAGTGTGTGGAGCGGCCTGTGAATCAGAGGTGACAATATCTTACCTGGAATCACACAAGCCAAGTCACCCCCAGGGGCTTCAAGCAAACAGCTGTCAGGGTGTGTGTGAAGCCAGAGCAGCTGTGAGAGGATTGCTGTAGACACCGCACTGGATATTTAAAGTCACGTGCCATCTGTGTTGTTTAAAACATGTGCTTGATGTCTGAGTCAGTAAATAATTATGTGTGTGTTGCATCATCATGAAGAACAGTTGCCTTGCTGGGTGACAACTCCTGCTGTGATCCCTGTGTCACAGCAACATCCTACCTGTGTTTCTATGTGCTGACAAGTTATGGTGTTTTGTTGCAAGGTAAAAGTAAATATCTCACAATTCAGTACCTCCTTCTCTCTGTTCATCCTGGTCAGGCTAAAGGAAACTTAATATGGGAGTTGTGTCTGGCTCCTGCATTTTGGCCTGGCTCCAGCAAAGCACTTAAGTGTGCTCTGCAGAACTCAAGGTTAAGCATGTGCTTAACTGTCCTGCTGGATCAGAGCCATGGGGGAAGAGGAGGAAAGTTGCTCTTGTCATATTTTGACTGTGACTGACAGTTTGGCCTTTACTAGTCATAAAAAAAATGTGATTTATTGTGAATCTGTTGCATTAATGCCTGCATGCCCCATGCACTTTTTGAGTTAAAGGAAGCTGTTTCATAAAATGGAGTGCCTCTCCTTCCTGGGTGTTAGAAGATTTTATTTATTTATTTATTTACTTATTTGTTTGTTTGTTTATTTATTTTCCCTCACTTGGTTATGTATTATCACAAGAAGTACCTAGTCTGTCCTGCTGAAATGGCCTGCTAGTTAGCTGAGGGATTAACAAATTTGACATGGAAGCTGAGTAAATGCAGGTTGGAATAGTCTTGTAGAATAGGAAGGATACAGAATCCAAAGCTATCTGTTGAGAAAGCCCTGAAGAAACCTCTGCTGAGGGAGTGTCATGGTAGTATCTACAGGGAGCTCTTCATGCTAGATCCTGGTTTCTCTGTCATTCACTGAAACTCCTTTTTGTGTAGAAACTCCAGCTGAAGAGGAAGGTTGACTTTGAGACCCACAGCTCTCTAATGCTCTTAAATAAGGTGCAGGGGACAAAAAGGAGAGAAGTATTACTTCACTCACATTGCAGGTGATGCATTTGTAGTGTTAGAGCATCTCTGGGAGCATCTGTGATCTTTGGTTACAAGATATTATAAAACTATTTAATATTTTTATATGAAAAGGTTTAAATGGAAAAGGTTTATATGAAAAGCTGAAAGGAAAGAAGACTGACAGCATAAAGAACTGAGCTGCAGGTACAAGTTCTTTGTAAACCATGAGTGATCCGGGATAAGTTCAAGTGTTTGAGCAGTACCAAATCTTCATGTTATAGCAGCTTGAAGACTCTAAAGATTAAGATGAGAGACTTAAAGATATCAAAGATATCACAGGTTCCTGAAGAATTTAGTTATTGTAAAGCTTATGCCATTCCTACAGGTCTTCAACTGTCTTGAAAATGCCCTTTTTTCATTTCCTATTCAAAAAAATTTGTCTTTTACTTTACCCTTGCTGTACCTTTGCATGTAAGCTGTAATAACTTTAAAACCACACAGATTTTTCTTGTCCTTTCTGTGCTTTTTTCCTTTTCAAATAAAGTTCTGCAGCATATTTGGAATAAGGCTGTGGTTAGGTTACTGTGGCTAGGTGTAAGAATCAGGTAAGAAGTTCTTGTTGTTACATGGCTGTTTTATGCAGGGATCTGTCGTGGGGTTGTGGGTGCTTTGGAATGTTTTTTGCAGATTGAAGAGCTGGAGCCTCATCAGCTGTTTGTGAATTGCAATTCAGTCAGTGACTCTAAAACTGCAGTACATGATTTGCCACTCTTTAACAGGACAGTGTATTCTTAGAGTATTCATGAATGAAGAGCCAAAAGGTTTCTGAAAAGTAACTTCTATGAATTCATATCAAAAAAGGGCTAAACTGGTATATTGAGTTATTAACAAAAAAGAGTTTGTTCAATCTTTCTGTCCTTAAGGAATAGTAAAGCATTTTACATTGTATGAAACAGTATAATAATTTTTTTACTTTATTAAAAAATGACACTATCAGTTCCCATGGTAATTTGAAATTAAAGCTGTTATTTTGTGGAAAAATGTATTTAATTTATGTGACAGAGAAATCTATATTACTTTAGGCAGGCAGCCAATTTATGACTTTTAAGCATATTGTCAAGGCAATTTTATTGTACTCATGAGAATATTTGTGCTGAAATTATGCATACTGCCCTAAAAGCAATAAGTGTTGAGCAATATTTAACTTAGAGGTAAAGAACCAATTAATATTTGTACTGCTAAGCATACTTCTTTTTTTTTTTTTCTCTTCATGTATTTACCCTGCTTTAATAATAGATGAAAAAGAGTTGTCAGTAGGACTTAGGAAGTGTCTCCAGCTAAACTACTCAAAAATTTTATCATAAATCCAATGAGAGAGATTTGAGATATATGGAAAATACTACTAATGAATATATCAGGAATCCTTTAGGAAAAAAAATCAAACAATAGGATCTCAGGTCTAGTTCTAAGGTCAGATAGGAAATTAGCACTGTTCTCAGATGGCAAATTGGAATGTACAGTGAATTATGGTAGTTCAAACTTAGATAATGACAGTAATTAAAACTGCCATTATTTTTGCCTTTTTCTACATTATTGTATTTCATTTAGTTAAAATGGAGTGAATTCTGGTTTTCTATAAAAGAGAATGGAAGCTAATTCTATCCACTGTAACTTCCTACCATTCTGGTTATAACATTATTTAGTAAACATTTATGGAGTGGCCTGAAAGCCAAAGCAAGTCTAACACTAAGGAGCTTGAAATGAACGTGATTGATTCGAATGGGACTGTCAACTTTATATGGAAAACTGTCATTATGCAACAAAATTCGTGTAGTGAGGCCTTGATACACACATCAGAAAATCTACTAACGACATTGGGAGCTGAATATTAGCTGTCTTTACTCTGTTTCCTTTATAAAATTGAATGGAAGCATTTGAAGATATTCTATCAGAGATTATAAAAAACCACACCCAAACAAACCCACAAAAAGTCCCAGAACAAAACAAAAAAGCTTTGCAAAGCAAGCAAAAAAGGAAAACCAAACCCAACCCGAAACATATCACCACCACAATAAAATAAAATAATAATAATAAAAAAAAAGCAAACAAAACCCCAAACACCAAAACAGTGGCATTTAGGCAGTGGAAATGTTCGAGTATTTTATTCATAAGCCCTTGAGCAAACATAAATCTGCTTAGCTCAACTAATGGCATGCAAATGAAGTTCACTTAAAAAAAAAATAATAGTTTCTACTCTGAATACTAACTAATACCTCATAGAGAGACTATAAAAAAGTCTTAAGCATCTGGTGGAGTTAATTGGGGTGTACTCATGAAACATATCTCTTTTTATGACATGTGCTGTGGCCTGCATTTTTCATGGGAGAGGATGAATTTCAGCATGTTTCTTATAACATATTCTCAGCTTTTTAAATTGCTTCTTTCCAACTGAAATTCTAAACCCTAAGTGTTCTGTAGGTTAACTTTTTGAATTATAAGTGGCTGAGATCAAAACTGTGCTCTGAGCAATGTCTGTGTAGGTCGTGTAAATTCTAAGTAGGCAGCTCCTATATTTCTTGGTCCCAAGCAGAAGTGGGGAGTAGCTTTCGGGATATGCTTTGCATTTCTTTTTCCTACTGGTGAATTTTTCATGGACTCCCATTTCTGTTCCATGCAAGTCCAGAGTATATTTGCCACAGGATTGTCATGGACATGAATCCCCTGTTGCAGGTCTTCTTTCTTCCTGTTATCTTTATAGGGACCCTTCCATGAGCAGCTTTCCAGTTTGTGTACTCTAATGAGAAATCCAAATTAAGTGTGATGAATCTGGGACAAATAACTCTTGTGACACCGTGAGAGTTATTTGTTTAAAGTCAGTCTGGCAAAGCATTAAAACATGGACTTTTTTACTGCTCAATAAAGCAGTTAATAATATTTTAAAGTATAAGTCTGGATCGAAGTGTGTTATTGAATCAGATCCTTTGAAGTTCACTGACCTGAAGTAAATTGGGAATTTCATAGCTGACTGTACAATTAAACTTTGACTTCAGGGGGTATTTAGGTTTAAATTTCTCATTAGAAAGCAATTTTGAAGTGAGTTTTTTTCCACTTGACAAATGCAAAGAAGCTGTGAAGAGGTTAAGCAAAAATCTTATTTTGCAATTAAAATCAAACTCTTATGCATGATTTTTCTCATTTATTTCTCTGCTTCAGTTAGAAGTATATTGGTTCATAGCTGCATAGTCAGTTCATCTTTGAACCTTCAGCAAAATATCTTTCACATTTTCTAGATTCTATTCATATGAAAAAAAGAAATTTTTTTTCGTTTGTCCCAGTCTTCTGAATTACCTTTAAAAAGATAAAGGGAGACAGCAACAAGGATAGAGTTATGTTCTATGAAATCCTGTTAGCACTGAAAGCTCACTCTGCTGATGCTTAAGTATTAAATTTGGCAACCACTGAATCCTTTTTCACACCAATAAGTGTGAATAAAGTGACTTTTATGGAAGGTAATTGAGAGAGAATCACGAAAGATAGATACTGAAGGGCCTGTTCAATTACCAAGAATACCCCTCTGCTTACTGTGGTGTGCTCATTACTGCTGGAACAATGACTGAGATTCCCAGTTGCCATATATTGCCATAGCCCCAGTGGAGGCTGCAGTACTTCTTAAGTTCATGTTATTGGAAGACTTGCCTCCAGATTTGATGATATAAGACAATATCTGATGATATAATCTAGGAATTGAAAACTTCATTTAAATTTAACTCACAGTATTTATATCAAAAAATAAGTGTCGTATTTTACAAGCTGGGCTTTGCTAGGAGCGGTATGATAAAATGTGAATATTTATTTGTCTTGCTTTGTGTTGGTTATGCTTTTAATGCTTTCCAGAGGGAGAGAGCAAAGAGACATATTTTAAAATACAAATTCAGGGTCCTACGTACATTATCACTATCAAAAAGAGGATTGAGCCTCCTGTTTGTGTGTCAGATTCCAATTATGCTTCCTGTGGAGTCTGCTCCCACAGTCAGACATGATTAATCCTCCATTCATCATGGCTTTTGGAAATGGGAGATTTTAGAAAAGTCAGTACTCCTCTCTCTGGGCTTCATCCTTGCATTTTACTCTCGGGTTTTTTGCTTAGCTGGTTGTAAGGCTGGAGCAGTGTGGATACCCATGTCTTTAATTATTTCCTAATATAATAGACCTGCCTGCACTGGGTTTGCTGGTGGCAAGACCTTTGGAAAGACCAGGCTTTATTCTCGTGACTCAGCTTAATCTGCCTTGGGAAGTTTGTAGCTAGTTTGGAACTGGCGTGTTTCACCCTGTGAGCAGCAACCACATCCATCTGTTTCATCATGTAAAGAGCAGACACAAACACTTTGATGGGGATGGTTAATGTATATCACGATATAACAGAGCGATATTCTGCATGGATGGTCTGAATGAGAGGTTTACACGGACACACTGCACAGACAGCATCTCAAACCAACAATTCAGCCAGACAATTAGGGTACAAATGGGGTATGCAACGTGGTTGTACAACTGCACATCACACATACATGATGCAGAGATGGCTATGGAAAATACTCACTTTTTCACTTGATTCTGCTTCCTTTTGGCTTCTGCACCCCTTTGGTGCATAGCAGGGAAGTAGGTATTTGTGTTTAGTGGAAGAAATTACACTGACTAACAGACACAAGCATTTTACTCATAAATTTATCATAGACTATTGCTGAGGAGACTGACAGACAGCCACTACAAATGGTGTGTTAAACATTTAATGAACCCAGGCTGAACTCCTGGCCCTGTTGAAGCCAGTGGAAGTTTTGCTTCTTAATTTTTTCTTGTTTGTTTTTGAGTGCTGTGAAGGTTTAGAGGGGGTGGCATTTAATGCTGGTTTCTAATTGCTTTTGAGTCACTTAGTAGAAAATTAGAAAAGCTGCCTTAAAAGGAGCATCCTTTTCCTTTGTGCAATTACTTTATAGACATTAGAGTTCATCACAAGAAAAATCTGGTGTTCAACAGGGGCTGAGGAGGAGGTGCCAGACCTGGTTTCCAAATTAGTAGATGGTATTTCTAGAATGTGTATTAGTGCAGCACATCTGCGATGCTCAGAAAGAGAGGTATGTGTTGGTGTGTGAGTGCATCTTAAAACTTTCTAAAAGTACAGTAACTGTTATCCTAAATCTTGAAAGGAGTAAAACAGGATTGTGAATTTTGTTCAAGGCTCTCACATAAAAGAAACTTCCAGCAATTTCTATTACACCTCCTGATGAGTAGGAAGTACTTGTGTGCAGTAAATATTGGCAGTAAACTAAATGTGCTTCGCTTGGGGAACAAATTCATGTACGTGAGCAACGTGAGGGAATAAAATCCGCTCTTGTAAGGAGATGGCAGTGCTGTTATTTACAGTAGAGCTCAGTTACTGTCTTTAACAAACTAATAGAACCACCAAATGTTTGGTGGCTGCTCCAAGGTGCGTGTAAGGTTTAGTGTGAGGACATTATGTCCTTCCTTTGACTGAAGTTGTAGAATGAAAGCAGTGAGATGTGCAAATCATGTATTCTGATCCAGAAAAGGAACAGAATGCCAGTGAGAACTTAGGAATGAATGGCATCTGAGATATTGAAAATGATACTGTTGCGAACTGACTGTTTCTAATTTTACATATGCACTGAGTGGCACTATTTTATATATGAATTGCAAATGAGTATTTGTGGCATGAATATCGATGGCATGACTTAGAACCAAAATTTTAAGCCAGTTTTAAATAACTTTCTGGTAACTGAAACTGGGGGAAAAATGCATTTCCCATTAATTTTTTTTTTCACGTGAAAACATCTAACCCCCCGCTATCTTCCCCCCTGTCAGTGAAGCATTGGGATGCCACTGGCGCAGGATGGACTCGCGCAGCGCCCGCGGCCTCCTCAGAGCCCCGCGCTCCGCCCACCTGTGATGCCACAGTGAGGAGGGGCTTTTCTTCTGCAGACTCCTCCCTCGGAATCTCCTTCATCACCATGGCCACAGCCTTATCGGCCGCCCTAGCGCCTTTGCCCTACAACAGCGAAATCAACAATGGCTCCGGTCAGCAGCGAGCGGGAAGCGCCGCGCCCCGCGCCCCCCGAACCATCCCGGCGGGACACCGGCGGCCCTGCGGCTGGAAGCGAAGCTCGGTTGTAAGCAGAATACACACACACACCGGTTAAATAGAATGGTAATAACAAATTCTCTGTGAACCCAATGGTCAAGGAGGCGGTTGGGTCTAACTGTGGTCTGGTGGCTCGTTAAGAGTTGCCCCAATGAAGTCAACAGGAATCCGGCATCGTCCTGCTGGGAACAAGACCTGCTGGAAGTCCTCTGGTGTCAGGATAGGATCCCTGTAGGAGTAAGGGCTGGAGGATCAGCCCCTTGACTTGATTTTAGTTACCCAAAAGTTTGCATTGCAAATACCTGTTTATTTGTATTTGATTTGTTTTTTTTTNATCAAGTTGATTTTGCAAATAAAGCACAGTTCCTTATGGCTCACTGAGGCAAACTCTCCCTGAAATTTGAACATATAATCTGGACCCATAGTGTTTATAACTCTAGTAACATTTTAAAAAGCAGTTTACATTACATATAAACAATCTGTGTTTTTGCTAAAAGAACATACGGAGCCAAATCCTGCCATCGTAGACATTGCTACAGCTCTCCCCAAAACTGTCATTGTTGTTGAACTTACTGCAAGGATTTTTTTTTTTAAACTTCACTTTTCCTAAAATTCACTTAATATATCATAAATATTCAAGACAAAGTTAGGGTATGCTAACATTATTGAATACAAATAATGCACCAACGTTATGTGTCGTATTCTGATGACATTATTTTTATTTAATGAGGATATGTATCATCTTGAGTTCAGATGGATTTCTGTCTTGAACTTTTGCCTTAGTTTGATCTCCGCCTCTCGCAAGTGACAGAGAAAGTTTGGAGTGCACACATAAGGCTTCACAGCAGAGCCGTTTTGCCAGTGGCCCCGGGCATATCCTTATTATTACACTTTAAAAGCTTCCATTGATGTCCATGGAAGTTTTAGCTGTGCAAAGACTGCAGGATCTGGCTCCATAAAAGAAGTATTTTACACTAGATTAAATATATCTAAATACTTAAATGTTATTAACAAAAGGGGTTCTTTGCTACAACATCATATCCAAGAATCATTTACACTAGTGGTGTATTGTGTGCCAAATAAACCCCTCCCATTGCTTATACTGAACTACAGGTTGTTTCAGAAACATTTCATCCATTGCAGGTAAAACCATTATGGTACTATTGCAGGTTCTAAAGAGATTTTATTAATCATCAGGTCAATATTAGATTAGCTTGCTTGTGCAACACATCACAGGTACCCTACAGAGAGTTCTTTGCATGCTGCAAGAAATTCTCAGAGCAGAAGTGTCACAAATGATAAGCATGCTGGATTTGTGATGCCTTTGATATCCAAAGAACTGCGAAGTCATTGTAAAATTAAATATATTAAATTCAATGAGAATTACTTCTAATTGGTAAGCATATCAAAGGTTCTTGGCCAATTAGGTGTTTGTATATGAGTCATATGACATATTCCAGGTCTATGAAGCTTGTTTCCAGTATGACACATGAGTTATCATTAGCTAGCACTAATAGCATGCTACTGGATCTTTACAAAATGTACTCCTTTTGTGCTGAGTGATAGAACAAAATAGTTTATCAGCTAGAGAGGATGCATTGGAAAGCATGCAGTGCTTTTTATTTCTTGCAGAGTAAAAACCCACCAAAGCAAAGGTCAGGTCACTTTTTTGAAGACAGAGCCACTTTTTCTTCAAGGTTTCACCTACTGCCTGAAAAGAGTCATGATACTGGTATTAGTGCCTGCTGTTAATCTCTCGTACACGTAACTGCAAAACCCTGGGAGTGGTTGACAACATATAAAATCTGTCTCATCACTTTAAAGTGGCTATGGTACTAGAATGGATACCTCTGGGCTATTTCTCATGAGCAGACTTTGTATATTTGCCAGTCAAAGTGAGTGGTTCCATCCTACTTCTTTTNTTTTACCTTTCTTAAAAGACTGCAGATAAGGTTGACTTATTTCTGGCTACTCATCCTGTGGTATATAAAACATTATTTTGAAACTAGAAGTTAGTAGCAATTCCCTGGATACCAAAGAGAAAGCCAACACACGGGAATAGCTTAAATTCTCAGATTCTGCTGGAGGGATACACAGGTGACCGATTAATTGGAAAATATACTTTTTATTCTGGTGACTAGATATGGATATTGTTGTCCAATGTAAGGTATGCAAGCTTGGAAATTTTGGTCTATATCTGCTCTAGTGAGCACTATGCAGTCAATCCTTGCCTATGAAGTGATTAGGCAGAAGAATTGGAGGGGAATAAAGACAGTTTTTCTATGGTCAGGACAACCTTGTAATTGTGGTGAACTGCAGTTGAAATGAAAATCTCTAGCACATTTATCGCAATAATCATTGAAGAATTATTTTTTTTTAAGGTGCTATTTACTTGGCCTCCATCAGTATTAAGTGCTATTTCTTAGCATGCCAAAGTGCTGTAAGAATTTATCTGGGACAGTAGTCGATTGCTCAAACCCTGTAATTCTGTAACAGCTAATTTTACCCTTGCCAGGACCTTAAAAGGAACTGTTGGTTGATAATGGAGATTTGCAAGGTAAGTTACTTTCTCTTGTAAATCCCAATTTAATACTTTAGTGAAGAAATTTCATAGTTCCCTATGTGTTTGCAATATGTAGATGGAAACAATTGTGATGCAGAACATGACAACCCATGGACAAATCAAGACAAACGTGAACTGATGAAAGAAAAATGTATTACTTGTTTTAATGGAATGTACTGCTTAAGAAAAAGTGAGAAACATGCCAGCATTTTGTTATATGAGACGCTAAAAAAATGCAACAGTTCCTTTGGGTGATATTTCCAAAGCAAAATAAGGAGTAGAATTCAGAGTATTCCCTTTATGCTAAATATTTATGATAGAATTTACTTCAAATCCTAATAACAATTCCTCTAGACTTATCCTTTGGGATCAGATAATGGATAGTAATAGACATTTCCAAAGAAATATGCTGATTGAGTATGATTTTGTAAGGAAATGCTTTATTTTTTTGCAGCTGTTATTTCTGAATAGTTCCAAATTAAATTTTTACAAGTCACACTATTTAAATGTGGTTCTTGGTAGTGAATATTTAATTAAATTACTGTAAGAGCATATTAATGTAAATTTCTAGAACAGCAGTTGGGTTTGTTTAATCAGTGTTGCATATTGCTTTGTAACCATGTTGATGTGTGATAAAGCTTTTCTCCTTTAAATACATGAGACCAACAGATCACCTTCAGGCCATGATGAATGAACACATGGTCAGACTTGAAATATTGCTATTTAGCAAAATCCTAAATAATTATTTAATTATTTCCTTCATTACTGTGATTTGCAAAGTTGTTCTTGTATATGGAAAGTCAGTGGCCAGTGCTTTGTAAATGTTTAATATTTTGACAACAGTATTTAAACTATAATGGCTAATTGCAGAAATCCTTCGTCATCACCCATGAAATAAAAGGATTTTATCTAAATCCATATCATAGTTAGAAGTTCGTTTTTGACAAATATTTGAGGAGTATCTATACCACTTACTTTGTGAGAAAGTGAACAGAAAGAAATGGAATTATTAGATTTTTCTTTTAAAAAAAAGATATATACATGGAGAAAGAAGATATTTCTTTATATAGACCTGTGCTGTTCCATTTATTTCCCAAAGATTCTACCAGGGTGTTCCACCTTTAAATGACACACTACAATGCATCACTGTTCACTGAGCCATTGGAAATCATCTCAACATGGGCACACTTAATTTTAAGCTTTTGTAAAATAGAATTTTTACAACAGCTTTCCTTGTAAAGGAATCTGATAGAAAATGGTGGTCTGCAGACAATGCTAACACAGGTATGACAGAATTGCTGATTTCATGTGGCATCTGTCCTTTCTAGTTGAGGATAAAGGAGTAACACCTTGTTGTTTATGAATGTAGTGAACACAATGCTATATAATTTATGAATACAATGCCAAAAAAAGTGACTAGCTATCCTGAACTTTCCCACTGGGCTATTGAATTGAAGTGTTTAAAAACAAAAGAACAACAAAACCCACCAGTCCAGGATACCTTGAAGTATCAATCTGCTCTTTAAATATCTTTACGAGGTTGGGAATGATTTTATGTAAAGCAAATTTTGTGAAAGTTTAGTGATGACTTTAAGTTACAGTGTCATCCTCTTATGCTGGGAGAAAGAAAGCCAGAGGTGGTGTACGTGTTGAGTTTGAGAGGCTTGGCTGCTCTCCAGATCTCCCAGCAGCTGATGTATTAGACTTACAGTACCAATTAAGCAGCCTATTCAAAATGGCTTTATGCTCCACAAATCTTTGTGGTTTGTGCAATTTAAAAATAAAAATGAAGGGACAAACTTGGCTTTACCATTTTAAATTATGCAGTGCTAAGATTTTTACCTCTCAAAATGAGCACATACAGCTCCGCAATGGCACCATGAGAGTTCCAGTGTCCACAACACAACTGTGAGCTCTTGATTTCACATAGGATCTGTTTATTACTTCATATTTTTCCCTTCTCAAGCTTTTCTATTCCTGTTTTCTCCATATGTCTTTCTTTTTATCTGTATTTTTCTATTGTTTTCTAGTGATGTTGTATTTTATATATAATTAAAAATAATGAGAAAACATATGGCAGGGCAGTTCTGTGAACCAATATAAGGTCGATATTTAAACAGAAATTTCTGCTTCATAAAAGCTCTTGGCAGTTTTTTATTATGAGCTTAATAAAGTGCGATACATATTTAAGGTATATGGGAGCACAATTTCTTTAGGCAGTGCTCAGTTGACTGTTGTGAGGAGACATGAACAAGCTCTGTGTCCTGAACTGGAAGCAGTATTGTCAGGGACAGCTTTCAGGATGTGAACTGGTGTTTCCATATTGAACTTGCAGCATTTGGAACCTCTTATCAAGCTTCCTGTTAGTGATGATCCAGGCTCTTTTGACTCAGGACCTTTAGTAGTTCATTTTTATTAGATTAGGATGAAATACAGATAGTGTTGGCTACAGAGAAGGAAGCAGCTATAGGAAGGCTTGCCTAAGAAGTTATTTACAGTAAATCAGCTAAATACATATTGGCTGAGTTCAAAGTGCACTACTCCTCTTTCACTCCTTTGTTTTTTCATCTTTGCATCGATGGAGTAACAGATTTATTTAAAGGGGAAGACTTCACTACATACAAGACAACTGGCAAAGAACGAGACAAGAGCTGATAAAAGTTAATCAGCATAAATATCCACCTTTACCCTCACTGGGTTGTGTCTTGTGTCCATGTAAATGTCAATGCTGCAGTTAAATTGCATTCCACTTTGGGAAGCATTTGCATTGAAGGTTTTCTCTTTATTGACTGTCGGTAACTGTTGCATTATGTGTGCTTTGTTGTCTCGTTCTGAAGCCTGTAGATTCATTCTGAAAGCCATGAGAGACACCTGCCAAAGCATCTCTGGTGGAAGTTCTACAAAGTTATTGTACTTAATATATCTGAGCACAAATTAGTAAAGAATTCTGTCAAATCCCACTCATTCTCTGTAAACTCATACGATTCCTGCAGGCTAATAGGAGGAGAAGGATGTGAAACTAGTTTTTTTTCTCCCTTAAGTTAATATTTTTTATTTGGAGTGTATGTATGTTTTGAGCAAGATAACACTCTGTAATGATGAAACAGTAATGATGATCTAAGTGTAAATAGCAAATCCAGCCTGCAATATAGAGCAAAGTTAGTATGAAGAGGGAGGTCTGGGACAGAATGAATTACTAAAAGGTTGTTGAGGTTCTGGTCCTTTTCTGAACAAGTTACATAATGTATTTGCTTGTGATAGAAGGCTTGGATGAGAGGTTTTGCACTCCTTTCTGTGTAAGTGTCATCTTTTAATAAGACCATTGTGAATATGTAGAAACTACTTTTTTAGCACTTATTTGATTGACTTCTTGGTAATTCGAAACTACATTGTCAAAGGGGTGATCCTTTGACTGCACAATGGTGCATGACTTGAAAAATTTCAGGGAAGCTGCAGACTTTCTTTCATCTCTGCTTAGTCTGTGCCAAGGAACTTTGTGAAATCACTGGATTTAGCAACTGGCAATTTCAAATTTGTTTGGTAGTCTTCAGCAGAGAATTAATATTAAGTATTTTCTTTCCCATAATTTGGATTAGTTTTATGTTGACTTCAGTCCTGTGAGCCCCAGTTATAACATGCACATAACAGAATTAGTTGCTATTAGTTGCTAGATTGCTATCATTGTGCATGTGGTGAATTAGACTAAGACATTTCTCTAGTACTAGTTCAAGTGACATTCAAGGAGTTCAGATCACTTTGAAAATAAAAAATTGGTGACTAATGCACTGTCTGCTGTTTAAATGTGTTTGCTGCACACATATTGTGTAAATGATGGATTTTGTTGACTCTTCCAGCACATGATTTATTGTTCTTTGAAGTGCCAGAGGTTCATCACCTCCTGCTACACAATTATTATGGGTTTGTTTCACAAAATGTTCAGAGAACACTGACTAAGTCTGCAGTCTGTTTAGGAAAAAGAATAAACTGAGAAGGGGTGGTATTTTATGTGGAAAATCAGAGCCTTATCAACGAGCAGGAATACCAAATAGTCTTCATAGGAAATGCAGAATATGGGACATTATTCTGAGCTAACTGGTGATTGCAAGGAGCTGTTTCTGAGCCTGTCTTATAGAAACTCTTTTACAGGTGTAGCAATAGGGTAACCCTTAGTGAAATTAATAGCTGTTCTTATTTAATCTCAGATAATGGCTTGGGCTACAAAGCTTGAGACAAACTTTTTGCATGACTGTCAAAAATGTTTATAGATGTTGGGAATCATCCTTTTGACAGTTTTACTTGGATTTGCTCTTTTATTACCTCCTTTAACTCTGTTGCTGGTAGAGTTTCCTGTACTCTCAGTTGTGTTGTCCTAAGAGTCAAAACATGAATTTATTGATATTATTATAGCAAGGGCAGCACTGACCAGAGCAAAATGTGGGGTGAGTGGTGACATAGCTTAAAAGTTCCTATTTATTTAAAACAAAATAAAAAACCAAACACAGATTCTGCTCTGTCCAGAATCTGTTGTGCCTTAACTGTTGTGTCTTGATATCCCTAACATTTCTTAAAAATAAAATGCACAGATGTGGCAACATGGAATTATTTTGGCCTCATGTAAAAGGCAATCTGCAAGTACTGAGTATCAGTCTGCCTTCCATCTCAGAGAACAAACTGGATCTCTGGGATGAGATCAGTCTGTGGGTTGGTTCTCCATTTTATTACCTCACTTGGGGCCAGTGAAACTCAGAAAAGTGTATGACAATACTTTAAATTATGAGTAATAATCTGTGCTCTGTCTCTCTGGAATATAGAAGAAATGTGTATTTTTTCCAGTATTTGCAGACTTTGTTCTTGTTCCAGACATCATTATAAAACCATTCCCTTCACAGTTGTACACCTGCATAGCTAAAAAAGGAATTAAGTCCCATTAGCCCAGTATTTTCTATCTCTGGATTGGGCAGAGACTCAGATATTTAGATTGAGGAAAAAGGAAGGCAAAGAAATCAACATAATTTAAAAGAAAAAAAATTATTACAGAGCTAGAAAGCGGCTCTGCATGCATACTAATCAGATCTTATCCTATAGTTACAATTCTGTGTGAGTTTGAAGATAATTTAAGTCCTGCAACTGTGGTTTTCTGCAGGGAAAAGAACAGGCACATCTATAATGAATACAAGAGAAATTATACCAAAACTGTTGGAGGGATATAACTGTTGTCTGTGGTTTCCTCTGGCTTTTATATTACCAAGTTAAGAGTCCACATGGTTAATGTCCTGATAAAGATGGTTTTACTCTTGTTTTGAAAGCCCTTAAGGAAGGTATTGTTTAGTAAAGGTGAAATTATGTTGAATAAGGGTGACCATTCAGATGACCTTTCATTTCAGAACCAGATAAAATTCTGCAAACTGTTTTGAAAAATCGGATCTGTATTCAAATAAATGAATTGCTATATGTCTCTTGCTAGGTACCTAATCTCAGAACCATTTTAAAATTGTATTAGTCCTAAAATTACTTACTTTGATTATTCTGATTCTGTTTATGAAGGAAGACAGCTTGGGCTCCGAAGACAGTTTGTAATGTATTGTCATCACTATTAACTCTCATTGAAGATTAGGATGAAAATCTCAGGATTTGAGTTATATAAATCTGGGGTAAACATTATGTGATCAAAATTCATGTCCTCAGTTTAATTCTTTCATAGAGATTCTTTCACGATTTGTGTATAATAACACAAAATTTAATTCTGTTTAGGATTTTTGTTTTTCCTTGGGCCATTTGTTAAACAAATTGCTCAAATGCTATCAAAAAGAATGGAAGTTTTTATTAACGTGAAATGCTAAAATATATTTGATCCCAATATATGTGATATTGCACGTTAAAAGATAGAAAGATGTTGAGGCAGAGAATAAACAGAACAAAAAAGTAACAAAGGGTAGATGGAAGTTTGTGATCTGTGTTTGTTTTGAAGCAGATTATTGTCACTTTCTCATCACCTGTACATATTAAATAATGAAAACATATCATACTGGATGACAGGTTTGAAAACAAACAGGACAGTTTATAACCAAAAAATACCTTTAGGATTTATTTGCTTGACCTATACAAGTTCCCTCCAGTCTCCATTCTGAATGTTGCCTGGATAGATTTAGCCCTTCCCATAATACAAACATTTGATTCCCACCATGATATAAACATTTGATACCCTTCAATTTATTATGTCACTTGTTTTGCTACAACCTTAAGATTTGAGTCCTTTCTATAGTGAATGGAGTCAGAATAGAACTGTTTTAGCACTTTAGTCATAAAGGGGCTTTATGCTGTATCCTTGACCCAAAATTCATCCTGTCTCTCTTGTGGTGTGTGTTCTTTGTAACAAAGGGTTCTGAATCTTAGTGTACTTACTTGGCCAGAATAAAACTCTATTTTTAACACTGTATAGTAGAATATGTTTACCCCCTTAGTTTTCATTCCCTAAAAAGAGTAGGTTGCCACTTCTCAGGCAGTGGCAATAGTAGATGAGGCACTGGAATAACTGTGACTGCAAAATAACCTCATGTCCCTGACCTGGAGATGGCCTCTGCACGCACTTTCAGCTTTGGAATGGTCTCATCTGAAGTACTAAAGTATGTCAATGCTGCAAAACCAGCATTAACAGCATCATATAAAAGCTGCATTAGCAGCATCATATAAACCCATTTAGAGAGGATAATGCTACTGTCCCTTCATTTAGCCCCTTATTTATCACACAGTCTGGAAACCTTCAGAAAGCAAATTCTTAAAATTGAGGTATTATGAGTGTGCTCTAAAAAGATATTCCTAATTCTCTGACGTGTACTGTTAGTGGAGAGAATGGGCTTTTCTACTCTAATGTTGCAAGAATATTGTAATTAAAAAAATGAAAATGGGAGTGCATTAGTAGATAATTACTTCTAGACCCAATCTGAATTTCAGCTGTCTTGGACAATTAAAAGCTCATTCTTATCATGGAATCAGGATGGTTTTGAGTTGGAAGAGACTTTAAAGACCATCTAGGTCCAGCCCCCCTGCCATGGGCAGGGACATCTTCCACTAGACCAGTTTGCTCAGAACCCCATCTGGCCTGGTCTTTAACCTTTACTGTTAAAGATAATTTTTTAGCATAATGGATGTCATCAAGTAAATTTTTATAAATCGGCTCTTTTCTACATATTTGCAGGTGTTCTGTATTCTTTTTGGCTTCAGTGAATTTAATTTCATTGCTGTATCAGTAACAGTGATTAGCATTTGGCTTGTTCTACAAGAAGCTGACACCAACATCTCTATTGTAACAGCACATCACTGATATGTTATACTCTATATTGTTCTGTTTAAACAGGCATTCACCCTCCCCTATTGAAAGATTTTTTGCCTAATTTACTTATTTTTTGCATGCTTATAAAGTAAAAAATATTTATTAAAGAATAAAAGAAAATTATGTACTTGCTCTCTTTACACATGCTTTTTAAATGGATGCTCTAATGTTGCATAATAATGTTTATAAAGGACACTGTATTTTGTAGTCCACTTGTGCTTAGGTTGGCAGGTTCCTCATTAGAGAAGGAAGTTCTCTATTTTTGTTTCTGCAATTCAACAGTATTAAAAGTTCAGTTGTTAACTATCAGTTTGGGGATATCTGCAAGTCTGCAGTATGACTAAAAAGGTGGTGAGTCCACACTTTTTACAGCAGCTTAGTTTGGTTGGTAAGGTAGCAATTTTGTTTAATAAAAACTCTGTGGGTATTTACAGCATGATGTCTAAGACCAGGCAGTAAAAGCAGCTGGTCATGGCAAATGGCTTTTATGGAGAAATTGTTCATTCTCAAAACATCTTAATTAAGATTTCATATGCAAAAAAAGTAGTAAAATCATCAATTATGTTTGTCGTGTAGCTTTCTTAGCTGTTACTTTCTTGGGATGTAAATTATACTGCTTGTATTTCCAGACTGGCTTCTGGTACATGGAAAGCCCCTTGGATGTGCAGTTGCACTAATTAGTGGACTGTGTTTCTTCAGCTGGGATGTCACATCCAGCACCAGTCTGTCCTGTGTAGTTAAAGCTACACTAAATCTCCCTCATACTTGAGGGCAGAGTAACCTAAGGCTGTGGAGGTTTAGTTGCCTGACAGTAGAATGACAGCTATTGTCAGAAATATTTCTCCTCAGAGGTTCTATGAAAAAATAAATCTGTCTTAATCGTGTGGCGCAGGCCTGTACGCTGCTCGTGCTCCACGAGAACACATTCATTTACCACAGACTGTTCCTGGACACCAAAATCAATCCTGATCGAGTGAGAGGGCAGGGATGAATTAACCACTTTGTGAATGATTGCAGACAGTCTCAGCAAATGTGCCTATTACCAGAGAACGAGCAGGTTTGTGTCTGAGGGAAAGGGGTGCAGGAGCTCTCTGTGTGTGCCGCTTGTGCTGAGGGACAGGCTGGGATGGGGCGCTCGGACACCCGGAGCGGGTACGGGCAGTTCTGGCACCTCGGCATGGCTGACCGGGGTGTTGGGCCTGGGCACAGAGCAAAAGTTGAGGGGTCTGAAATATATCTATATCTATATGTATCTCCACTTTGTTTTCTACTCACTGAGGAGACCAACGGAGTGAGCACATGGTAAGAAATATTAGTTTGTTGTCGCAGACCAGCAGTAATTCACTATATTGTCTCCTGGTGGATTTAGGAATAGAGGGTGGCCTTGGATAGCTTTCCTAGTGACTGTAGGAAATCAATCTATCAGTCAGCACTCTGAATTTTGTATTCACTGCTGCTTCATTTTCCTATGAAAATCTCATAAATAAGGAAGTCTTGATCCCAACTTCAGTCTTTCTCATTAAGCTTCAGACACTTCATATTAGCAAAACCCCAGTGAAATGATGTGAAAGATGGCATTGTCAACTCAGATCGTTAAAAATCACTTGAATAAATACACAGGCATATGCTTAGACTGGCAAAGACTGGAAGACTTTTTCAGCCCAGAAAGCACGAGCATAACTGAGGAATAAAAGAAGCTGTCGCAGATGGTGATAGCAGTGAGAGGCCCGGTGACATGTGCTTCGACTCAAAGTTTGCTACAGGGGAGTTACTGAGGTAGGATAACACACCAGAGGAGCTGCCAAAATATCAGGCTTCAAGAAACCTGCTTATTAACTAATTGAAGTTGCATATTCATAAAGGGAGTGAATCGAATCATGCTGTCCTGTTGAGAGAAGTTCATAAGTGAGAAAGGGAACTGAGAAATGTGTGTCTTTGTCGCAGGAGACGAGTGCCAGAGAGCATCCGGCAGAGATGAGGGAATGAGGATTTCCAAGAGTGAGGCAGCCTGTGGTATTGGCATGGTGCAGCTACTGCCTGCTCAGGGTAAGGAAGAATTACCAATAATGATGTAAAGTGCCTGGGAGGATCAGAAAATACCAGTGCTGTCCTGTAAGGGAGGGCGTTACCTGGGCCACAAGGGAGCTGCCCTGTTTGAAACCCTGACAAGCTGTGCTTGATCTAAAAGCTGAACTAAGAGTGTCCACAGCAAGGCCAGGATTTGGGTTTTCCTCCTCCTGTTCACACCTTAACATGAACTGCCCATGGTTCACTGGCAGCCAGAAAAATAAGCAAGCAGCTGATTCACGGTCAGTGAAATGGAAAGGATAACTTAGGGCTATTTGCACCCACTCCTTTCTGAGTTGCACTGTCCTCTCACCAGCTACACTGGAGTTTTTACACATGTTTTGTCTCATTTCACTAATAGAATAAGTTTCTTTGGTCTGTAACAGTGCCAGTGGCTGAAGAGAGTTTGGCTGCGGTAAACCGAGAATTTATTCTTATACCTTCATACATGAAAGACCATCTCCTTTCAAATGTTACTGTGTTTTCCTGAAAGTGTGGAAAAAAAACCCCTCTCTTTTTCCTGCTCCTGTTCTCTGACAGGTACAGGACTAACTCCTCATGTGCCTGCTGAGGCTGTTGCTATTTTCTCCAAAGCGTTTTTCTTTTGGTGTTGACATTTTTGTCAAATGCTGACCTTTCATTTCTCTCTCCGTGACAATGTTTAGATTTTACCTTTCAGGAGTAAGAACTCAACAATGTTATTAACTGTGTATTATTTCCCCCTATATAGGCTTTTAAATATATTTTTTGCACTCTCTAAGTATCCTGACAATGCCAGAGGCTGTGAGTTTTTAGAAACTCCCTTAAAGATCTGCTTGCAAATGCAAAAATATGCACATTTCATATGTGCAGATATGAAATACATAGCATATCAGATAGCTGAGAGGAAATCAATTGTTAATTAAAGTGAGGCATTGTCTTCTGTGGAAATGTGAGCTTTTTGAGAGTAAATGTAAACAAGAGATACACACAGTGAATACAGCAAGTGCTTGCATTTTGTGATTCATTTCAAAATTTCAGTCTGAATTTTCCTTGTTTATTTGTGAATCAAAGCCAATGTGCAAAATTGGTTTTCTGTGCACAAGAGAACGATCACGAGCAAAGGACAGGCTTTTGTTTTGTCTTGTAGCTGCCTAATTTAGAACTTATATTACCAAGTGTGACTTGTTTATAACTATTTTGAGTTAGCCATTTAAGTCTAATGAGAAGTATTGCAGATATCACCAAATCAGCAAATTATAGATGACATTTTAAATTGTTACAAATTAAAAGAGCTAAGAGAAGCTAAGAGAAGGAGGACTTTCTTTCCAAGGTTTTGCAGCAAGACTTCTTGTACCATTAAGAAAGTGGCTTTAAATTTCTAGGCTGTGTGATACTATGTGATACAGTAATTTTTAGTAGTTTCTAGCTTTTGAGGTTATAGTATGCCTTGTGCTTACCTTAGTTCACCTCATATATAACAGATGTAAAAAGTTTTTCTCTTTTTTTTTTTTTNTGTGTAATTTGTATTGTTTTGCTTGTGAAATGCTCTAATGCTGCCCTTAAGTGAGAGGAGCATGTTTGTTGACTACCTGACCTCTCAGCTCAGAGAAAATCCAGCTCTGATTGAGACTGAATTGCTCCCTACTCCCCCTCATGAGATACATCCCCCCAAAACCATCCTGCTGTTCATGTCAGTGTTTCACTTTTTCAGTGGGAGCTGATGGTGCTGAATACTCCCATGTGGCAGGGATTTCAGCAGCCTGGGCAAAGGATCTCAACTGATCTGGAGGGGAATGTTTTATTTTGGGACACTGCTACCTTTCCTCTCCTGAGTTCACACTTCAGGTCAGGTGTGATGTTGTGCAGAGAGGATTTCTTGAATTTTCAGTTTGCACCTCCCTTTGGTGTCCTTAGGATTCTCTGCTTGCCTTCCTCTTTTTTTTGCTGCTACCTCTCTACTCTTTATAGAGCATCCCAAAAGGCAGCAGAGCACCTGCTATCATGGTGGTGTTCTATTGTATGCAGTCACTGAACTTCAGATAATCACTGTTTCAAGTATGATTTATTACACTAAAATTACGTATTTCTGTTTCACTTTTTTACTAACAGGAGGTTTGACCTGATGTGTATTGCCCTCTGTTCTGTTACAGTGAATATCACACCTAGAAATTATGGGTGCTGTTTGCAAAACAGGACGTGGAATATTCGATAATGAAACTGCTGAGTTACAATTACACTGTGGACTAAAAAGGCACAGCTGTAGTTTCTTAGGGACACATGTCCTCCTGCAGTAGCTATTGTACAGTGTTGACATTTCTCCTACCATGTTCACATATTGATTTAATATCATTATTTAGAAAAAGATATGCACATGATCTGGAATAGTGATCACTTTACAAGATTATATAAATAAAGCAGTGTTCAAACACAGATTTAGCAGGAGAACTGCTGGGGCCTCTGCTCAGTTAGCACCAGCAGCAGTGTAATTTATCTGGGAATACTCTTGTAAATGTTCCATTCCTCTCCAGATTGTATCTGCCTCTCTGGCATGTCAGTAGTTGTCTTTGGTTCATTTGCTGACTGGAAAAATCACAATGAAAAAAAAATCTTGTTTTTTGACCCATAACTAAAGTGACTATCAATGCCATGCAAAATTATGAAAGTAGTTAACTTTGAATCCAATGGAATGTTTTACTAAGTCCAAGTCTTCTAGTTACAGAGGTAACAGAAAAAGACATGGCTCAGAAGGAGATCAGTAACTGAACATCTGGAACTGGTGTCTCCAAATATTTTTCACAGAAGACTGTCATCAAAAGCTGGGGATACTAATAAACCTATTATGTGCTATATTTTTCCTGAAAAAATGTATGTGATTGAATGTTTACTAAAATTCTATGCAACTCAGGCACAGCAGCCAATCCCTCTCAGTGAAAAGAAATATGGACGTTTAAAACCAATTTATATATGTTCAATCCAAAGGACCTTCTTGTTTGTTAGGTTTGTTTAGTGATGCCTCTTCACCACTTTCTGCATTAGACACACCTCTTGCTGCTTCCAGGGATGAATTCCAAAGGAAAAAAAAATCATGTCTCCTTCCTCAATTGTTCATTTTGTAAAAACTACCTGATGTTGGCAGCAAGTGGAATAAAAGCAGCAGGACTAGAGGGATGTGAAGGAATTTCTGAATTTTATGGCAAGGTTCAGCACTCGACAGGAAATCTTTGCAATGCAGTTGTCATCGCTGTAGTAGAACATAACAACTTGGGAGGGTTTGATGCTTTTCTGCTTGGGGTCCTGGTGGGTGAGTGGATGTAAGGAAACACTTTTATAAAGGATTATTAACGTCCTAAAAATTTTTCAGAATTTTGAAGGCCAGAGGCTGTCTAGCAACATACATACTAAGAGGATGCAAATGTGAAAGACAAATGGAAAGAAATCAGGGAATGTGGCACAAAGGGTAATGGATAAACACGGTTGTCCCACACCACTTTAAAGGGAAAATATTCTTCCAGAGTTGATCTTTTTTTTAAAAACTTTTTTCAGCTATAAATGTGAATGCAAAGATGAGAATGTACTTCTTGCAGTAATTGTGTCTGTAATCTTTTGGTTCTTTCATACATAAAATGATTGAAATAGGAGTGAAGAGCAACAAGAATCATACAGGTGCTTTGTCTCATCTTGGGTGCTGGAAATTTATCCTGTAAAATAAACTATAGAAAAATAATACCATTTTTGCTCTGAGAAATCCAGAGCAGTTATTACTTTTTGTACTGTAACAGTGAAATTATCAACTAGCAATTATCAAAATGGCTAGAAGCCAGTCTAAAATTAAAATTACTGCTGCCCATCCATGCTGATACTGCTGTATTACAAACCCCTGAGAACAAGAATACAGTGTGTTCTGTAAGTATTTTCTAAAACCAAACTGTTGGTAGCTCACGGCAGGAAGAGAAAGTTTTGCATATCCCCTCTACTTTTATTAAAGTCTTAGTAATGCAATTACAAAAACAAACTATATCCTGGATTCTATTGAGGTTACATGTGACACTCTTATCAAGGTGAGAGCTTGTCTAAGATATAAATATAATGGTCTCTTTTGACATGTATAAAGGCTAACTCTCATACATTTAATTCCTAAATATAACCTCCTGTCTGTAGTTAGGGATGTGACACAGGCTAGCCCTGCTGTCTGCCCTCAGAGCATTAACCTGGTGGCCTTTAGACAGCGATTGTGGCTTGACGCTGTAAGACTTTAAATGCTCCCAATCCCGTTGCCTCCTCCATCTATAAGGGGTACTCACTAAATCCCATAAGCAGGCATTACATTTAGCAAAATAAGTCCTCCTTCTCTTGTTTTAATCAGTTGAGTTCCTGAATTAGTGACAGCATTTAGAATCCATTAAAAATAAACATTGAAAGGCAGCCGAAAGTTTGTATTCAGTCAGCACAAACCCACGTCTGATTGAAATTTCCAACTTTAGACTAAGCTTGGTTCCCAGTGGCAAATGAAGCTTGTAATTGTATTGTATGAATGACGGAGAAATATGATAATGAAACAGTTTGAATATTTAGACCTGGGAGAGCCTGGAGGCAGCCCCAGTCAGTGTGCACAGCTGCAGCAAGGCAGAGCCCCTGGATGGTAAAATACTCCCTTTCACTTGTTCTTTGCACAGGTTTAAAAAAAAAAAAAAAAGAGTTGATGAAATCCACAATCCTATTATCAGTTTCACCAGCTCTCCCTGTTCCAAGTACCATCAGGGATTAAGTATACTTGTCTATAAGTACTGGTTGCAGGAGAATAGAGACAGGTGTTGTGAGAAGTGCTGAGGTCAGACAGAAGGAGAGAGAATATACATAATGGAAAATGTCAGAAGCAAGGAGAAGGAGAAGACTGCTGAGACCATCAGCCCTCATGATATATGTCACGTCAGATGTGTTTGACATGATGTAGTGAGATAACAAGCATATATATATGATACACTGAAAGTTTCTCTGCTTATATACTCACATATCTGTAGCACAGACTTTTTTTTGGTCATGTTTCATAAAATGGTTTGAGTTGGAAGGAACCTTAAGGATCATCGAGTTCTGACTCCCCTGCCATGGGCAGGGATGTCACCCACTGGTCAGGTTACCCAGGGTCTCATTCAATCTGCCTTCAACAGGGGTGAGGCATCCACAGCTTCTCTGGACAACTTGTGCCAGGGCCTCACTGCCCTCACAGTAAAGAATTTATGGCACTCCCAAGCCCTTCTCTGCAAGGCTGCTCTCAATGTTTGTGATTAAAGTCTCAGGGGAGAAAAAAATAGTTCTCCCATGGACTTTGACAGCCTAAGCCTTCCAAAGAGTCTGCCACAGAACTTGTAGCACAGAGAGCTGGAAATCCATAGGAGCAATAAAGAACCTACAGCAAGGGAAGGCTGACAATTGTAGCTGCGTTGTAAGTAATTCATCACGGCAGAGGCATCTGCCTCTGTTTCCCTGGTATTATGTTTTGTAATAATGTATTTTTCAATAAGTAATAGTTATGTTAAAATGAACAGGCAATTGACATATGCTTGTGCAATTTATATTTTGTCTTCTACTCCACATGCTATCTCTTTTAGTCTGTCTTATGTTATTTTTAATTCTATTGTGTCTTCAGGGAGGTAGATCTGTGTTTGACAGTCTTATGAGACATAGGCAACTATATGAAGCCTGTGCTCCATTAGGACCTTTTCAGGTGTCTGTTCAGGACCATCTAAGAATTGTAATGGTTAAAGGTGTCTCTGCAAGTTGTCCTATGAGCTCATTTTCAATAGAAGCTTTGGTCTGATTTCCTAAAGCTCAAAACCATTTTGTGCCCAGGCTTCAGCAGTTTCTGAACTACATATGAACCTGAACTTCCACTGTGAGAGAGAAAGTTTAAATTGGTAGTAAACAGTGAAGAGTGATTGCCTTGAACTCCACAACTATATTGTATGAACAAAACCTGCAGTAATCCTTTAGCTTTGCATCTCTGTGCACTGCACGTGGTTAGAAAATATTGCCTCCAGCTGCTGCAAGAGACTTTCTGTTCTGAGGCATAAAATTCTTCTGCAGGGATACATTATCTGCACTTATATATACAGCCTGTCAAAAGTCACAATCTAGAGAATTAAACTTTTAAACATTTGTGAACTACCTCGTATAATGAACTTCTTACACTGTTTAAATTAATGAAAAGACTCAGTGAAGTGAGACAATTTTTGTAGAGTGAAATCTTTTTAAGACCAGACAGGAAGAAAATTCAGCATCTGCAGAAACATGACTATTAGAGTATTAAAGCTTTCACTATTGGATGGTCATATTTCAACAACATGCACTCATTTGCAATTAATCACATTATCCATGATGCCTTCCCACGTACATAAGGATGTAAATAGGATGAATACTTCAACTGAAAAGCCACACTATTTGCAAAATTTTGCAGGATTCATGCTACCATGTAATTTTACCCACTGGATGTGTAAAATACCAAACAGACAAAAGTTGCATGGGACACACAGCCTTTTTTCTTAAGACTAAAGGTCTATCACATAATCAAACATGGAAGTAAAAATTCCAGTAAAAACTGGAATTAAATTATTACCCTCTAGAGTTCTAAATCAGCCCTAAAAGTAGTCTGTGGAGGTTTAGTCTCTACAGTCCTCCCCTTACAGTAGATTTCCAGCTCTCAGCATGCAGTCTGGCAGCAGTAAGTGTGCTGTGGCTGGGAGCAGCTGTTCATGATGCTATCCAGCAGCTGAAAAAAACCCCAGGGAGAATGCCAAAAACTGAAGTTTTAAAATCTACTCTAGAAACTCCCCGCCTTCCCCCGCCCCTTCCCCCACCCCTTCCCCTTAGCGGACAATTTATTGACAAAGATAAAAGTTAACTTTGGAGAAAAAGAGAATAAATTAAAATGTAGAGATTTTTTGCCTTTTTTTTTCTCTCCTTTTTTTCCCCTCCTATCTATGTTTATGCACTTTCTGAAACTAGTCAGATGCCTTGGCACACCAGATTGTGGCCATACATATGCTATAAATTCAGGATTCTCTTTCTAAAAGATGTGTGTGATGGGATGTCTCCTGTGAATCTGCTACACCTGGAAAGCCAGGTGCCTCATTCCTCCTAACTCTGTCTTGGTAGTATCTTTAATCTGCTTTTCTTGAAACTAGTAGCTCCCAGGTGTT
Source organism: Scytalopus superciliaris (assembly GCA_013400415.1). Lineage (NCBI taxonomy): Eukaryota > Metazoa > Chordata > Aves > Passeriformes > Rhinocryptidae > Scytalopus > Scytalopus superciliaris. The sequence continues at coordinate 74,045 of VXBX01005828.1, forward strand.
GGATGTATCTTTGCCAGGAAAATGTACTTGTACTGTTGTTGCAGTGTCTTAAACCAATTTGAAGTGCTTGCCAACCTGTATCCTCGTCTTGGAAATTGTAGATGGACTTTGACATTCATTTAAAAGCCGGAGTGGGACTGAATTGTTGATAGAAGGGTTGAAGCTGGAGATGCTCGTAGGTGTGAGCAGCCTGTGTGTCCGTGAGTCACCCTGAAAGGCAACTGTGCACTGTCCCCAGGCCATCTTGTCACTCTGGGAACAGCTGTAGCCTTTTCTTCTGTACACCCTTCCTGGAGGAGCTGAGTTGGGAACGCTCCAGGTACTAGTACAAGCACCTGGAGCACAAATAATCAGCTTCTTTCTCCTGTCCTGTGTAAGCCCAATTTATGTAACCATTATCTGCCTGCTAATACTGTGACTCAGGCTTTGTGTTAAATGGAGGAAGTAAAGGGCACCGCAGTGTGGGGCTGGAACTGAGTCACTGGATGTGCTACTTATAAGACACTAGTGGTTCCTCTAACTTCCTCAAGAGCTTTCTTCAAAGGACTTATTAAATCTGCTTTGCCACAGAGAGAGCTTTGGTCCCCAGATGCATGTGAAGAGTTTCATCTTCTTCAAAGTGTTGTACTTGGCACATATCCATAGAAAATGCAGCTGAAGAGGTGGCCCAGACAGCTCTGTCAGGGTGCAGCTTTCCACAGGGTTCCCTCTGGAAGCTTTTATAACCAATTATATGAATACTGCTGATGGTTTGTAGGTACCAATGACAACAACTATCTGTGGCTAACTTGAATGCTATACTCTGGTCCTAATCTCTATTTTGAACCTGGTTTAATTATTTGAAATAGAAGGAATAGAGTATCCATACTTGACTGTACCTGGCAGTGGATCTTTGCATTCTGCTTATTGGGTTCACATTTAATTAAAAATGTGGCAGAGTATATTCTTAGCTATAGCAAAAACGTCTGAGTAAATGATGGATTTATGGATTTTTCAAATCCAGCCTGTCCATTGATTTTATTTTGACTTTGCTGTATTGCTGTCATAAAAACAATTTTAAAACAGTATTTTTCAATAGAGTACTAATAAAATCTGCAGGCAGCATCAGAAAGCTCGTTGATCCTCTTGTTAGTGGGTCTCACAATGCTGGCTGATTATAATTTTCTTTTTATGAGAAATAATGTATTTCAGTGGAAGCACTCCAAACTTAAACCAACTTGAGAGTTTTAATTAAACATCTTTTGCACTTGGCTGCTGCTGTCTGTGTGTGGAAGAGTGGGATGACACAAATTCTTGGTTCCTTTAGCTGTGCTGTGGTGTCACTGAAAGAAGCTTCCTCTTCGCCTACTGTGAGAAGGAAGACAAAGTAAAATACTTGTTCTTTTGTTGTAGTTGTTCATTCCTTCTGCCTGTGGGGTACATGGGGCTTAGACCACATGAGAGGCAGGAAATAATTAGTATTTAGGAAGGCTGTTGTTAATGCTTGTCCCCAGAGCCTGAATGCACTTCTCAACTAAAGCCTATGATTAGGTCTGTCACTGGATATCAAAAGAACAAAGTTTGTCAATTCTGTTTGCACTTGCTATAAGTTCAATTACTTCCTATGTGCTATGAAGGATATTACAGTATGGGACTCTGTATAAGATTATCTTCTGCAGATTTATAGATTCTTTTTGTATTACATAAATCCAAATACCTACTTTGGTGGGGCTAAGGGGTTTCATCAGATGATCTCCAGAGGCCTATTCCAAACTAAATTATTACATGATTCTATTTCCTTATCCTGAATTTAATCTTTAGTTCCTTTTAAGTGAAGACGTTTTGCATTTAAATAGCAGACCTGAGGTGAGGGAGCACAGCCACCTGCCGTGCATTCCTGCCTGTGAGTCATTCAGTACCTGGATAGGAACTGAGGGACAGTGTTTATGAAGTTGTCCGAGGTTCTTGTTCTGCAGATGCCATCTGTCAAACGACTTTTCCAAACAGTGGGAGTATTTAATCTCCAATATGTCATATAAAGCATGTACTGTGTGATAATCCTGAAACCATTTACTGCAGCACACTGGGTCCTGACTCAGGGAAAAGCAGTGCTGGAGAAATGTGAATGAGCTGGGAATATGAAACACTCAAACCGATAAAGTGAGTAATTAGTTAGCTGAAAGGGAAGAGTATGAAACCCCGTCCCTCCTACTGAACTTGAATGCAAAAACCAAGTCTGTTCAGCACAGGGAGGTGGGAGCCCCATCAGGCTGTTAGGGTTGTCCCTCTTCTTGCTCTTCCTCCTGCTCTGGTCAGGGCCCTTTTGGTCCAGAGCAGGAAGAGGGTCCCCAGGAACAGGCAGTGGCCCCCAAGATGCTCTAATTGCTGATGGCAATGTCACTGTTCCATCAGCTCCTCTTACCGTGTCTGTCACTTTGATTAATTTTTGCAAGGCTGTTCCCCAGCATCAAGGCTGATGATTTAAGATTAGTCTGGGTCAAAGAAACAGAAGTCTCTGACACTTTTCAGGATTGATGGATAGGAGCAATCCTCTTGTGCAGAGAAGAGAGTGGCTCATTAAGGCAATTCCAGCAGAAAGAAATGGTACATTCTGTGTTTGTTATACAAGGCAATAATTTTTAAAATTATAAACTATTTGTTTCAGTATAAGGAGAAAATGACTCTGTTTAATACCTGCTTTCCACTGATATTCCCATTTAAAGAGGGTATATCACCCTCTGCTTTCTAAAAGATAAAAAATAATCAGAATAATGAGGAATGTGCTGATTAGACAATGGGACTTGTTTGCTGGCAAGGTACTAACTGGTGAAAATGTAAAGGCCTGACCTTTAGATTTCTGTTAGGAGTTTTGGATGTGTACCTTTGTTTTGAAATGTAAAATTCTAACATGATTTGTGAGTTGATGAATAGTATGGCTCTAAAGACTAAGGCATGAGTTCTGGCTGTGGAAATTAGGTTTCTGAAGAAATACATATTGTTTCTATGTTTTGTCAGAAGACTATAAACAAGAAATAATTGCAAATGGTATTGGTCCCTCTCCAATTATTTCACTTTACTGACCTTTTGAAAGGTACATTAAAATTTCAGTTGTTATCCACCCATCAGAAACATTTAAAATTGCAGGTAAACTCTGAATTCTTCCTCTAAAATAACTGAACCCTACAGAGTTACTAAATATGTTCAGGAGGATGATTCTACTGATGATTGTTGTCTCCTAGGAGATAATGATCATCTTCATTTTCATGCTTCTAGAAAATTCCTAATACCTTACAGAATCATTGAACTAAGAAATTAAGTTCTATTGCTTGTATGAGAACAACAATGTCTCCAGACTTGCTGTTTTCAAGTAGCCCTTTGAGTCTACATCAATTTGATTTTTTTTCACATGTAAAAGTCTAACAAGAAAACTGGTCACATGCTTCCAGTTCTTGGTTTTCAGCTCTTCCTGTGTTGTAGTTGATTTAGACCATAAATTCTCTGTGTTGTTTCACATCACTTGGTGTAAGTCATTGCAGAGATGCTGTGACAGATCCACACTCACTGAATTTTCTTGCTGTTAACATGAAACTGCCCAGTTCCTGTGTACCTGGAGCAGCCAGGCTCTGTCACTTCTCCTCAACATCATGTTCTTCCCACTCGTATGAATGGTGATACAGGCACTGGCCCCTCTGTGCATCCTTGCTTGAAACCCATAATGAAGCATAACCTTAAACTAACCATTTGTCAGGGCTGGGCTGCAAATTTCAGATAATCTTCTGACTTAGTAGTGTGTCATCCACATAACCATTGAGGTAAAATCTTCAAAAGAATGAAAGCGTGCCTAAAAGGTTAACAGCTTGGAGGGTAAACCTTTTCCTCCAGTGAGTATTTGATGTAAATAATGAATCACATACTACTTCATGAACGGTGCTAGAGATGGGTATTCAGTCCATCCTTCTTGAGAGATCACACATGAGCAGTTCTTCGTTCTCAGTTGCAGGCTTTTTATTCACAATTTTTGAATGGATTCTCATGTAAACATATTTCAGCCTACTGAAGGATTACAAATGTGATGTCAATATTCGGCTTCTGCATGATTTGTCTCTTTCAGGATGTGGTATTGGCTCTCTGTTTTATGGTTGGATGAAAGCAGCTCTACCAAAGCCTTGGGAAATATTATCAGAGCTAAAACCATTTTTTTAAAAGCAGATAGAGGAAGGCTGGCTGAGTAAGGGATCTTTACATATTCTATTCTGGGTTTCCTGAGCTGAACTTTGCTAGAGGCATTGTTACAAGGAGAAAATATCCCGTACAACATTTGATGTGGTGAAACTGAAAGCATATGTATGCGTATGCATTTCTGTGTCAGGACTTAAGCCTCAGGCATTGTGGACATTTCTTCAAGCCCTTCTGTTAAATCCATTAAGCATTAGCCTCTGCAGTGCTCTGTTAATCATCCCCAAGTTTATATAGGTGATAAAACATGAAGGAGAAAAGAGTTTGCCAAGCAAATAAATTTAACTCTGTGGATATAACTCACATATCATGTCACAAATATTGGAATTGTTCTGGTGCTCTTTATGCTCAGACACTTTTGGTATGGATGTTACCTTATTTTGTCTTGGGACAAAATACAGGGAGTAGGAGAAAGATTTCTAATAGGATAAGATATGGTTGATGATGTTGCCAAAAGCTGAGGGAAAGAGATGTGCTAGGATGTACTTGATGAAATTTATAATTTACTGCCAGAAACTCATTCTCCTTGGCTTCCTATACTATTAATATCTCCTTGAATTTATCTGCTTAGAAACTGTATGAAACAATTTGCTCACTGAATTGTTAAATGCAAATTTCTACAGAGCTTTGTATTTTTTTCTCTCCTAATCTGGTGCTGAGGAAACCTGTATTTAAAGGGTAAGTAGAGCCCAGGCTAGATACAACTGTTTGCATATGAACACATGGATTCTTTTAATTTAAAAAAGACCATTTTTTTTCCATTTCCAAGGATGGGGTTTTTTTAACCCTTTTATAACATTTTTGAATATTTGTCACTGCCCAGCCTGTGAAAGACTGAAATTTTTGTGAAGTTGAACATTTCAGGCATATGATCTTTCCTTGAAGACTTTCAGGACTATTATTGTTCACACAACCAGGCTGTGCAGAATTCGTCAAAATATAGTTATTTTGAAAGTTAGATATAGATACTTTTTGAAGAAACTTATAAGAAAAGAGTGTTTCTTTAATTTTTCATGTATTTTTCCTTGCAAAGGTGCTGAGCTTTCCCAAACCCATTGTGAAGGAGTTGCTGTGTTAATTCCTGCAGTGCAATTTGGGCTGTGGATTGCATGACAATGTAACTGGTGCTACGTGGATCAACATTCTAACAATTTGTAGCAATTTATTAGAAGACTTTTCAATGCGATTCCTTTGAAAGCTGTGTCAGAGAAGCTTCTGAGCTACAGATGCATTAAAATGTTAAGAATTTAGAGAAAAATGTACAGGCAAATGTTTCTGTTGGTTTGAATATGAGTGTTAATTGACTACATATGCAGCTTTTAGGTGTGTGTTTCCATTTGCATGTGTAATGTTGAAAGCAGTCATGCTTTGGCAGGCAAAATGAGAGCTACCAACCTAATGATAACAGGTTGTACCATCCTCTTGGAAATGACAAAGCTGTTTGCAGATGCTTCATGAAGCAATGGATTGTTTATTACCTTCTGCTTTTATAGGCCTTTTTATATTCTTCCCATTTTTCTACTGAGAAAATCATGTTATTCCAAGGTTTGTCATCCTACTGAAGATAGCATATATTATAGGATTTGAAATAGAACTGGAAACTAATAGCTTTGCCCAAGATACAGGGACCATTTTCTGAGAAGTTTATCAGTGGTAGGGCACACTGTTTTCAAAGATAAACCTCAGGGAAGCTTCACTACAGAAGACCCAATATGATTCCACTCTAGAAACGTAACCAGCAAGCAAAAGAGCAAATAAGATTGTTACAGAAGGCTTTAGATAAAAAGTGCTGACTAAGTATGATTTATTGCAGTGCTTTATTTCACAGGTTTGAATGATGTCTTTAATTTTGTGTGTTTTATGCAATATCACTCATGTGTTCTTGTTTGAGTAAATCAAGGTAATAAATAGTGAGAATTTTATTGCTTAGAAATAAGTTTTATGTGTGGGATTATTTTTGTTACGTCCTTTCTGTTACTTGTGGTTATCACTGAAATATGTGAATGCTTCACAAATATTTATCTTTGCACACCCTTACCAGATCTCTCTTGACCCTGACAAGGACGGCATTAACCCTGCCTGTTTCAGCATATGAGTGCTGGTACTGGAAGTCATTCTACTCAGGCACTGGAAATCCTGCAAAGTGCATTTTCTAATGGTCTGGCCTGCACTATCTGACACCTTCCCTGGAATCCAGAGGGCCCCGTCCAGACACAGACTGACTTTTCCGACATTTCTGACTTCATAGGATAGCCAAGAAGCAGGGAGATCTTGCACAGAAATGAAGACAAATACTTAAGTCTTTAGCAGCCTGGAATGACTCAGTGACTAGTTGCATTTTTAAAGCATCTGCATTGACCAAAGCTGTCAGAATACACAGCATTATTTATAGTGCATTGCAAAATATTTGTACCTTATGTTACTTCTTCAGGCTCAATTTCTTATTTTTTAAGTGTTATTTTGGTTTTTATTATTATGCACTTGGTGGATGTGTGTGACATCTGGGACAGAATCCTTGATTATTATGAGCTGGAATAATTCCACTGGCAACATCTTGCAGTTTGTACCCCTTTTTAGCTCATATTTCCGTACTGAGAGATGAATCCACAAAATAGGGTAGATCTTTTAACACTTTGTGCATCAACATTTCTACTGGAGAGGGAAATATACAGTATCCCAGAAATGGCTATGTTTAAATACTGGAAGCTTTGATTGTCATTGAACTTATAAATAGCTGTGGGATGCATTTTATTATAATACTCTGGTACACAGAAACAGTGAAGCAACAAATTCCTGTGTAAGTACTTTCTTCCTTTCAAGTGCAAAATGAAATTCTTCTATGCTGTGACTGAGCATATCCCAAACAATTTTAAGCTACTGATTGATTTTCTCTTGCTTCCTGTAGGCTCCTTAGTTTAATAAATAGTTTGAGCAGTGGAATGCAGAGCGACTGATTTTATCCTGTGATTAATCTCATATGTGACAGTTGAGGGATACTTCTGTTTTTTTTCCCCCATATTTTTTCACAAAAACCTTTCATTTATTCATAGCTGTCTCGTAAATGACTAAACAGTTGACTAGATGCTGTTTCTAATATTCCTTCTTCCACAGTGTAGTAAATCCAATAAATCCACTGATAATTACAGGGAGCTTCTGTTATGAATGTTTCTGGAATAATTCAATTGACAGCTGTTCCTCCATCTAGTGGCACCTATTGACAATAGTCCATTTGAAGTGCACATTCTCCCAAGGATCTCAAGAGACAGGGCTGTGCATGCCCTGTTTTGCAGGTAGAGACTCGGGAACAGAGGGATTGATTTCCTAAGGATCATGGAAGTGCACGGCAGAGCAGGCGTTTCAGTATTTTTCTCCAGTTCATAAGCTCTCTTTCTAATCAATGAATTGTTCTGTCTCTCCTGAGTGGTAACTGTGGGTACTGTTTTTAAATCTTTTTCACTTGCAGACCCATGTGTGTTTCCAGTGGAAGAATGAATATTTGCAGAGGGAAATTAGACCTGGCAACTGTGACATTGCTTTTCTCGGTCTCTCTAGATATTATCCATGAATTTTTTTTCATTGCAAATTTTCCCTGGGCTGCAGGTGGAAAATTATTGATGTGGGCTAAGAAGTGATGGTGGTATTTTTGTCTCTGTTTTATACTTTACTACTGCTGTCTGGATGGCTCTATAATTATTTGGACATTCTGGTTCGGTTATTGGCCCTGACTCATTTGTTCCTTTGCAGTAAATTGTTACTTCAACCTTAACCTTTATTACCCTTACAGTAAAATTTAATTCCTTTATACAGTTGGTTATCTAATTTGACCACTAGTGCGTGGCAAGAAATGAGATGAGGTCTTCTCCAATAAATCATCTATCTCTGAGAGTAACTATCTGCCAGCTCATCAGAAACCACACTGCTTCCTGTAACTTCACACTTACTCATCTTTGCAGAATCATCCCACTGAAAACAGACAGTAGAATTTTGGATAGTTTTAATTAGTGATAGAAAAAACTAGCCTAAGATCTACTTAGACTGCAGAATCTGGAGGTGTGCAACAGTTGCCCATCTTGCACACAAGACTTTCCACCAGTCCACTTTAAAGTCTGTCCTTGAGCTACTTGCCCTTTTTGTACTCTCAGGTATCTTGTTTGGCCTGGACTTCCTATCTGGAACCACATCAGTGCAGCACCAAGGAGTGAAAAGCAAAGCAAATGTCTCCTGCTTTGCTGCCCACCTTCCTCAGATTGCTCCTTCTGTCAGCCTCCTACTCCAAGTTGTAGCAGACTTGTGAACCAGAATGAGGAAAAAGGGCAGAATTGGAGAAAATTAGCAGCAAATACAAACATAATTTCAATCAAAATCAACTTGTATGTTATTTGTTACAAGAATGGATATACATTCTCCCTCTGCATAATTTTCATACATCTTCAGCAATTCCACCACAACTTCATTCTGACAAGAATGATACTTAAATCAATGTGATTAGGTTCAGCCCTTGGCTCTGCTACAATCTATCTGTGAAACTTTGCCCAGATTCTTATTGTTTCCATTTGTCACCTCTAAGAGGACAGTGATAACTATTTGCTCATTTACAAATTAGAATTTCAAATGTGACAGACTTTTTAGGAGCTGGAGCTACATTTAGAACATAATTCCTGTTAGATATTTGCCAAGTTTTTGTTTGCCAAAAGATGCAGATAGGGGTCAGTGATATTTTGAAACCTATCTACACAGATTAGGTTGCTGATCCTAAAGAAAGTTGTAGAGCTAGTAATTTGGTGATTGTGTAAATACTGCAAAGCATCATCTTTAGGCACTTAATGAAGTGGGACTAAGGTTCAGACAGAAATAAATTGCTTCAGCTGTAGGAAAACACTACGTGTCTGCTCATCTACCCCAGGGATCAATACTGGACCAATACTGTTAAGCACCTTCATTAATGACCTGGTTGATGGGCCACAGTGAGCTCAGCAAGACTGCAGACACACAATTGGAAGGAGAGACTGGGTCACCAAATGATTGTGTCATTCAGAGGGATCTCAAGAGTTTGGAAAAATTGGGCTGCTGAGGTCAACAAAGGGAACTGCAAAGTCCTGCACCTGGTGAGGAATAACCCCCTGCACCAGTACAGGCATTGGGGTGTTCAGCAAAAAGCAGCTTGGCAGAACAGGGCCTGGAGGTTCCTGGTGGGCACCAAATTGAATATGAACCAGCAACATGCCCTCGTGGCAGAGAAATCCAGCAGCCTTCTGTTCTTGCATTGGGAAAATCATATCCAGCAAATGGAGGTAGGTGTACCTTTCCCTCTACTCAGCCCCAGTGACACCATATCTGAAGTGCCTTATCCAGTCCTGGGCTCCCCAGGATGAGAGAGGCATGAACACACTGGAGTGAGTCCAGCAAAAGGCAATGAAGAGACTGGAGAGTCTTAAATATGAGAGAGCTGGGATTATTTAATCTGGGATTTTGTTAATGTGCATAAATCCCTCATAGGGAAAGAAGACTGAGACAGACTCCTCTCAGCTGTCCCTAGTGAAAGGACTAGAGGCAGTAAGAGCAAACTGAAATACATGAAGTTCCATTTAAGCATAAGGAAGAATATTTTTGTAAAAGGATGATTGAATGCCAGAACAGGTTGCCTTGAGAGATTGTGGACTCTCCATCCTTGGAGATATTCAAAATCCCAGTGGGCACCATCTTTGGCAGCTTGTTTTTGTTAACTCTTCTCTCAGCAGAGAAAATCTAGATGATCTCTAGAGGTTCCTCCAACATCATCAGTTACGTGAGTCTGTGAAACTCATGAATAATGGCTGAAGGAACTTGAGTTGTTTTGTACTGGTGCAGTCTAGGAGAGGGAATCCTTACTGTCTGGTGGGTTAACTTGTGACAATTTCATATATCTAAGACCACAGTGTCATTTATTATGTAGTTACTTTCGACAAATTTATCTAAAGTCTTTGAGTGTGGGAATGCTATTTTTTTCTTTATTTGTGGGGAATATGGCTCCAAACCCTCACTTAACAGTTCACTGACACTTCCTCTCAAACTGTCAGATTTTATTGTGATTAGCAAGTCCAAATCCTAATACATTCTCATGTTTATTTTGAAAATGTGCATGTTAGCTTTGAAAGGTTTAAATTTCTGTTTTGTATGTACAGTACAGCAGATTCAGTGTGTAAACAGTGGTAGACAGGCAGAACTCAATGTGTAAGTGTGACCACTGGGGTATTCTGCTTTTGCATTCTGCAAGAATGTATTTCCCTGTTGGAATACCTAATCCAGTTGTGTTTGCAAAACAAATTGAGAGGCTCAGATGGAAGGTGAAACAAAGGTGCGAAGTGTTATACTTACATGATATTTACACTCAAGCTAAAGGGCTCTGAACAGAGGAACCCAGGGGATCTTTTTTTTTATGGCAGAAGGAACATTTCATTCCAGGGTTTTTACTAGGCTTAAACATCTCATATCTGAACATTTTGCAGGCCTTGCTGGTATAATTGCATCTGCAGATGATGAAAAGAAACAACTTTTCCTGTTGAGAATATCATAAACAGATGCTGAATTCACAGTAGATTACAATACACTGAGCTTTTGCAGTTTTTACCAAAGAGGACAAGAAATTGCTGAGTATTATGTTGGAAAAAGCATAGAAGGAATACATATTTTCCACAGTTGTGAGTTTATTCTCCTAAGACAGCTGCAGGCTATATACTGAAATATATCCATTCTGCTAAAAAAAAAAAAAAAATTATACCAAACTTTCTAATTTACATTAATTTTCAGCTAAAACGTTGTTATGTGAATTCTCCTAATGCACATAGTGCAAACTTTGGCCATACAGGATTGTCTATGAAGACTGAGTTTGGCCACAAAAGACAAAACTGCATATTTCCAATCCTAATTAAGGCTGTCTGTTGATCTGCTGTAGAAGAGTTTGACTCAAATGCTGCCTTTTTCGATTCACATCAAGATTGGCTATTGATTTCAGCTCAACGACAGAGAACAACAAAGGCAGTCTTAAAGCAGCTGTCTGCTGTACACGTGCATGTGCCTGCAGCTGGTCAGGAACCCAACAGCACAGGGGCTGCAAGCTTTGGATCTTGGCACCAGGTGCAGGGTCAGGAAAGCACAGATTGAAGCTGGAAGCCAGTGGGTGATTATGAGAAGATACTTCAAAGGCTGAAAAAATTTTAAAAGTGATATCCAAAAGCCATACCAACTTAGCTGTGCTCAGCCTGTACTTATAGAAACATTGTGCATGAAGCTATGGAGATAACATTTGTTCTGCATATTAAACATTCATGCTTCCTATATTGCAATAAATCTGATACAACTTTCCACAACATGGTAATTTGTGTTTATCAGCATCCCTGTCCCCTCCAACAAGAGGTGCCTTACTTTATGTACCTATAACAAGAAAGAGGTGAGAACTTAAAAGACTGTTCTAGATTAAAGCCCAGTATAAATTAGCATGCTCAAAGACACCAGAAGTCACCTGCTTCTTGCAGCTTTTGTTAGGAAGCAGATCCCTCTTTGGAATGCAGATTGGGTAGTGGCTAATTAGTTTATGTAGCTAATCTTTTACACAGTCTTTCAGGTTATGAAGATAAACTAAACAGGATGAATAGGCAAAAACATCTACAGCACACTAATAATAATCAATCCCTAGATATTTCCCCAGTTCAATGTACATTGAGACATCTTTCAAAGCCAAATACCATTGGAACAGCTGAGAGAAGCTGCAGAAAAGCCTTGAGCGGTGATTCACATCTGACTACTTTGGAGTTAAGTACAGGAGGGCTGTGTACTGTAAGATGCTTTTCAGTGCTGGAATTGGGGGTTAGGAGGGATCAGATCAGAGGAAAAAAGTGATCCAGGCAATTGTGGGGAGGGAAAAAGTAACCTGATTAGTCTGTCCTGTGGTGTCATGGCAAGAATGAAATAGGGCACTGTAGCTGCATTCCCCTCTGTGGAGGCAATTTTCTGAGTGAGATGTGGATGTGCAAAAGCCCATTTTACAGTGAAAAAGATCAGAAGAGATTTTTTTCAGGCTGCTGTTACTTAGATTTACATGGCAGCAGTCAGGATTTAATGAATATTCTCTTTATCAAAATATTTTGTTGCTTTAATAACTTAACTCTTCAGTCACTAAATTTAAAGGTATTTGTGCCTTTATTTTTAAAAGAAAATAAGATCTATTTTTTTCAGTGTGTTTTATCTATAGTTCAAGTGCAGTAAATTAAATCAGCTTAAATATGACTGTTTGGGTTTCTTTCAAAAACCCAAACCAAACCAAACAGACAAGTTTTATTTTTGTATGTGCTTAAGCATTCTAGGAGTATATTTATAGTTCCCTTTGCACACACAAGTATTTTCAACCTGAGAAGTTTTATACTCTCAAGTTCTTGAACTTGTTCTACTTTCAGGTCTCTGTCTTCTGAAAATTTGCTCTCTGAAGAGAAAATAGCAAGTTTAGATTGAGTGTTGTCCTAATATGGCACTGAAAGTCGAGAATTTCTGAATTCTTTAGAAAATATGAACCAACTAATTATAAATAATGTGATAGCAAAAATAAAACTGTCAATTATTCTACTTGCTTTGTAGCTTGTTAAGTCTTTACATTTTAAAGTTTCTCTCAACAGCCATAAAACCTAAATACATTTTTCCAAAACCAGGAGAGAGCTTTAGATATAATCCTGTGGCTCTAGGGGCTGGCTGGTTTAGAAAGAACAGAACGAGACCAGAAAGCAAACTGGTGAAAATGGAAAATGCCTCAGTAACAGTAAAAAAGAAATGTATGGAAGAGAGCTGCTTTCTGTGGCACATGGAAATCAACTGGAATTCATTGTGCGTGGATATTTTGTTTGTTAGAGGAGCACGTGTACAGGAAAGGGGCAACTGATGCGGATGATACGAGCGAGGAAGTGACAGTTGTGTGTAAGAACTTGCATTCCATTTCTGGTTTATTGAATGCTGTCAGTAGAAGGCTCAGTGAATGGCAGAGCATCTGTCTTTTTTAACAAAATGGAATTCTCGCTGATTTGCATCTGATTCGTTCTCCTGATAATAAGCTGTTCTGCGGCCATGACATCATCCACTGAAATGGTTTGGAACGTTGCACGATTATTAATATATTATCACTAAATTGATATTGAATGGTTTTCCAAGTCATAAAAAGAGGGACCAGGTTATTTTACAATAAAAGAGATGTAAAATAGCTAATTACTTAGGCTGGATTGCCTAAATGACTTTATTCTGCACTTTGTGTGTTAAACACTGACAAATGAGGGCAATTAATACCATACTAAAGTTCAGAGTGTGCAACACACAGCACTAAGTGCCAGGGGAAGTTATGTCTTCTCCCTGGTGCAGCTGTATTTCACAGAGGCTCTCAGGTATTAGTGCCCACCTCTTACCATTCCAGCCTAGATTACAACAACATATGTGTTACCATGATTTTATTGTGCCTGTACTTGCCCATATGTGTTGTCTGTGTCATATCTCATGTGGCACTTGCTGCTTGTGTTGGAAAGCTTGTCAGTGCTCGCGAGACCTTCTGCCCTGTTACGTGGCTTTGCAGGAAGATGGTCCATATTCCTCACCACTTTACACAGTCTCCAGAATCGAGTCAATGGGTTAGTTATTATTCAAATTTGTTAAATATTAATTATATATTGTATACATGTCCTCTTCTATGCATTGCCTTTCTCTTGTGACAATTTCCTTTAGGTAGGCAAATTTTAGATACAAAAAGTCTACTCTAGTCACATAAGTTCTAAATTTAATTTACCTAATTAAATGCTGACTTGCCCCAAGAGCTTCCAAATAACGTAAAGGCTCTTTGGTATTTTTTTTGGTGAAGAAAGGAGGTTCTTACACTAAAATTAATTATTTTGCAGTTTCCCAGTTACCTAAAGTTTGGCTTCTGGATGCCTCCATCTTCATGGTACTGTCTCATGTTGCATCTGTAAGATTCATGAAATAAATGTTCTTGTGTCTATTTTTTATCAAAGCAACTCTGCTTTGTGTGGAATAAATGTTTTTCAGTAGACTGGAGAAAACCCTGTTTATCAATATAGAGAAAGCCCAGTGGGAGGGTAAACTAAGGGGGGAATATTCTGAGTTTCAGCCCTTCCCTCTACTGGACATTTCATTTTTTATTTTCAAATGATCAGCAAAAGAAAGACTAAAATGAAGGTGTTTTTTCTTTCCAGCATGACTACTTTGGCCGCTGGGCTATATCCAAGTTTGCTTTTATCCCTTTTTTGACTGGTGCTATGAATATTTAATCAACTCCATGCACAGTGGAGCAAATTCGGCAGGAAGGAATGAAAATTCCATTAATACAGCAGATTGTCCTACATCTGCTTGTTTGGGGACACCTTGAAGGTGGCAGATGTTGTTTTGGATTGTGCAGACATGCTCTGGAAGGGGATATCTCCCTTCTGGAGCCCAAGAGCTGGACAGGGCACTGCTGCTCCTCCGTTTTCAGTGCTTTGGGAGGGGGGACTTGGGCCACTTCAGTTTCTTAACAGCAACATGTTGGGTTTCAGATTCCTGGGAAGGGCTCTACAGAAGTAATTTCTGTGGCCCAGTAATAAGCAAAGCAGCCTCTTCTGAGCAGTGGATTTCTTAAGCAGCTCCTGCTCCAGCTATTAATGACTGTGAATGGTGATTTCATGCACACATTCACCTCAGGTGCCTGGGGCTCAGCTGGAGGTTTCAGGACACAGTGTGATACTTCTGAGTTAGGTGTTGCCCTGTTCAGCACCACAGTGCTTCTGTGCCTCTCCTGCCCTGACCAGGTACTTGATGGAAAGATTAGAATCCTAATGAGCAAGTGTTCTGCAAAAATTCCATCTCTACTCTCTCTTGATTTTTCAGCTTAAAGTGTTTTTTCATCCACAACAATTTCCAGAATATTCACAACAATAATAAAATAAAATGGTTGCTCAAATGATCAAAATTACTGCCAATAGTACATGAGAAAGTCAAGCTGTGTTTTTAATGATGCAATTTGAAAAGCATATGTCAAAACACAAATGAAACTGCTCACTAAAGATCACACCAGCTAGGGGAGCAAAGCACAGTCCTGTCAGATGAAAGGCTGTGAATAAAGAGCTCTGACTTCTGTCTTCCTTGTTAAGCAGCACTTCACATGACCTTCTCCAGTACCTGAGCTGCAAAGCCACAGTAACACTTGCAGGTACAGTAAAGAACTATTTTGGTCCTGTTTTACAGATGGGATAATTCAAAGCAAAGAGAAGTAAAAGTACAAAAGCAGAGGAGATATAGAAATATCCTGTGTTTCATTTAGCTCACAGGCAAACTCTAATCCTGATACCATTAATCCCAGTATGTGTATGACAATAAGGGCAGACAAGAGCTGGGAAGTGTGGCCATATTAATTTCTGATACCGTTTTACAGTAAACCCAGGTAAGATCACACCTATCTGAGCTGAGTGAACCTGTCTCTGTTCCAAACCAGACACAATGTTTTTCTTTTTCCTTAGTAGCCTCTAGAGGCACTTGAAACACACTGCCATCTCCCTCAGTATTTCAGGCAGTGTCTCATTACAAGGTGATAAATAACTTGCCTGCGGTTTCTGCAGCTCACTAATACCAGAGACAGAAATAAAACCAGCCAGAACTTTTCTCCCTATTCATTTTCAGCTTAATGAATACTGAACAGAAACATTTTCTATTAATGAACTTTGATGGAAGCTGAAGCCTGGACAGTATGGAAAGGAAATAGAGAACAGTGTCACCCTCTGTACACGGTGACACTCTCCACATTTCTGCCATGCAGTCCTACAGTTGTCAGCTTTGTCACCCTTTCTTCTTTCACCTGCATCACTTTCTTTTTCTGCAGCTTTGTGTGCTTAGGATGATCTTTCTGACATAGGCTGCAAAGCCTCTAGCCCTTCTCTGTCTAAATGCTGCTCCCAGGAAGGAGTTTTCTAGCAAGAGAGTCAGGAAGAATTAGAAGAAAGCAAAGTCTTGTACTTGACACAGATGAGTGAAAACATGGTGCAATGATCAGAGCTGCACTTTATTTGCTTGCTGTACTTCATCCAGTAAATGGCTGGTTCTTCAGGACTTTCACATTTAATTAGCTGTAAATTCATTAGGATAATTTTGATTGACACTGCTGAGTTGTTTTTCTGCTGCTTATAAAAAATCATGTATTCTTGCTTAGTTGTACAGTTACATTTTGCTGTGGAAAAAATCTAATTGTAAGCTATCAGTGGCATTGCCAGGACTCACCACAGAGGCCAGACTCCACTTGTTAATGGGATTGCTGTCTGGTATTTTCTATACTCTCATCATTTCTCTCTACTCTCATCAATTTATAAATCTTTCTTACACATCTTAGCATTCAGGCAGCCTGGCTTTATTTCTCTCCTGACCTTTCCCTACTGGTCTCAGCAGTTTCTCTCTAGTCTTGCTTGGCTCCTGCTCCTTCTCTTCAAGTGCAGGTTCTGTACTGTTAGATCTTTAAATAGTGAAGCTACGTGATGGCCTTTTATTCACTGCACTCAGTCTGTCACAGTCCCAGCAACAAACCACACCTGGATATCTCCCACAAGTTGTTTTCATAGTCTTTCTAACAGGAACTGGGAGATGAACCAGGCCATGTAAGGCAATGGCGTTTCACCATTTATCTTACCTGTCTAGTAAACATTACTGGTAAGAGTATCTTTGCTTTTGTATGGAAAGTTTAGAGTAACTATTGCTTTTGTAAGAGTTGTGAGTAGCAGTGACAGAGACTGCCAGGTCTCTGAGGAGTGATGAGGATGGGAGGGGAAGGAAGAGAGGGTTAGAAGAAAGTGTGTGCTTTCCCCCCCCCTTTTCTTGACCAAGGCATTTCATTTGGTTTCACGTGGAAGTTTGGCATTTCAAATTAAATAAAGAAACCTTCAACATACCTCTCTTCTTACTCAGTTCCACAGTTATTTCATAATGGCATTGTTATCAATGTAATAAGATTACATTAAAATTGCCTGTATTGAGTTAGATTTTGCTGAAGAAAGCAATCTGTACCCAAAAGCATGTTTGCTTTTTCAAGCTGTATCAGCTAATCTAATAAAAGATACCATTTTTACAAAACTGTCTTTGCTTATGCCCATTCCTCATATCCTCCTAAATCAATAAATAAAGTTAAGGGTATCTAAAAATAAACTGGGCTTGCTTTGTGGCAGGTTCCCAAGCACACCATGCAAAATACCTTAAGAATCTGGCTATGCATTTTCTCAGCAGTGCTTCATTTGGGAGACAACTGCTAGGAAGAAAACTAAGGGAGAGATGAGGACCTGAAATTGTTTTTAGAATGTAACTTTTCTCATTTTGCATGAAAGACTTATCTATATCCAGACACTGAATCCTTGAGCCATGCAAAGTGGCTTGGTAAATTGTTTACTTCTCAGTGAACCCTTTCCTATGAGCGTAACTGCTTAGAATGGTACAATTTCACACACCACCTGATACTGCAGATGTATTTCATCCTTGTTTGCTTGATTTGTGCTGGACACTTTTGTGTTGCTGTACATTAATGAAATACATGGCAGGTAAAGAGATTAGAAGCACATTTCCTCAGGGTATGCTGGTGGCTTTCAAACAAATATATCTAAATGATGTGTTGACTAAACTATGTTCCTGCAGTTAGTAAGGCAATATTTTATTGAATATTTTAATACAATGTCATGAAAATATTCATAAATAAATGTAACTATTAGCTCCTCATCTGAACATTTAGGGTTCTGAGATGTGATTATAATCTTACAAATGCTTATTCTATAATTATTTGTATGGAAAAGAAATCAGGAGTTCACACATTTTACTCTTTTTTCCTCTTTTTACCCACCCTCCCTTCTTCAGCTTCTTAACTGAAGTGGAACCTTCTAAGAGAATGTCAGAAATTTCATCAGTCATTGAAATGCTTCATTCCCCACTGTTGATTTAGTGTCCATTATTTGAAATCAAAGTACTTCTATGGTACCATAGTAAAAAAGAGATCAGTGTGGTACTGGGAATGCTCTTTATCACCAGGAACTGTGAAGTATTTCATAGAACTGGGACCTGAAATTTCTTTTGGGTCACACACT
Organism: Scytalopus superciliaris; assembly: GCA_013400415.1. Taxonomy (NCBI): domain Eukaryota; kingdom Metazoa; phylum Chordata; class Aves; order Passeriformes; family Rhinocryptidae; genus Scytalopus; species Scytalopus superciliaris. The sequence continues at coordinate 92,368 of VXBX01005828.1, forward strand.
GCCATGTGAAGTGAGAGAGACACCCATTAAATGTCATTGCTGGAGATTTGGCAGAATATCTGTTGGAAGATTTTTTTTTTTTAATCTCCCTAGCATGTTATTATTACAGATTGTCCTGTTATCCAGAGATTTTGTTTTGCTTGAGAGATACAGGTGGAATATTGTCCTTACATGTGGTGTTTCAGGCTCTGAAATTCTTAGCTTTTCTTCACTAGTTGGTACTTAAGAACTCACAATTCTGGCAATTACAGTTTGAGTGTAACTAGTCAGCATTCAAATTAGCAAATGAAGACTTTTTCAGATTTTCATTTTGCATTGACCACTTAAGTTACTTCGTTAGTAAGAATTTAAAGATGTAACCACTTTTATCCTCAAAAAAGATCTTGAAACACTGTTTCCCCTAACAATATTCCAACTAGAAGACAAAAAAAAAAACCTCTTACAAAACAGCTTGATTCATGAAGTTGCTTGTGCTTTTTTTTGTTTGTACATGTTCTGAGATAATCAAACCCCTCTGAGAAGGCAGGTTATCACCTTCCCACATGAAGAGTAGTTTTATGTCTTTAATCTTTCTTGTCTATGTGAAAAGCAGGCAACCTGGAGGGAAAACAACCTGCCTTTCCTGGTGTCAGAACCAATCATTTACACTAGTGCTTGAAGACTGATCTACGTTTTCAGTTTTCTCCAGCAGGATTCAGACTTCTGTGAAGTTGAATAAGCTCAGTAGGGAAAAACATAAGCTTAGAATGTGTCAACTGTACCTTTTCGTCTTTCAAATCTACCCAAGTGTACAGTAGGAGGAGAAACTTTTCCATAAAATAAGAGAAAATAGTATTTACATGAACATTGTAATTAAAATTATAGCTCTCTCTCATTTTTTTCTGTGACAAACTATTTGGAACCCTTTGGAAAAGGTTCCTCTAGACATTAAATATTACACTGATGCAAATCAAGCTTATACTGCAGTATACAGAGCATTTGATAACTCCTCTGTGACAGCTTTCAGGGATATTGCCTTCAGATTGTGTTTAACATAAATGATGGTAAATAAAGCTCTGTCCTGGTTGCACCCAGTGTCTCCAGAATATAGAGCATGTCTATAGAAGAAACCTCTATAATCTGTTTTCTAATGATAAACCACACAAGTCAGTGGACTTGTTGGGGATTTTGAGTGGTGTGAGTCTGACCTGTAAGAAGCAGCTGGACTGAGGTCACTGTACTTCACCTGTTTTGTGTGATTCCTGCCAGACTAGGAAGCAAAAAGCTGTAAGTGCCTTTTCTTCCCTGCCACGTGACCCGGAAACCTGTTGTGCTGTAAAATACAAGATAGTCACAGTGTGGGGAGGGGAAAGCCCAAACTATCAGTGCCTATTCTCAAATGACTCGTTCCTCTCTGTTCCCTGTTCTGTGGCTCCAACATGCACAAGGAAAGAAAGAAAACATGGGGCATGGGTAGTGACCATCAGAAGCAGACCCTGTGCTACCAAAGCTTTAGTTCTCACTTATTAACAGCAGTGACTCAATGGTCAGATAGCAGAATTTGCATGAGTTCCCCCCCATCCTGCTCATTCCCCTGTGATTAGCACTCCTGAAGCAACTCACTGTCCTTTGCTGCACATCCAAAATACAATGTTCCCATTTAACCAGCAAGGCATATGGAGCTCTTTGCATAAACATTGTTAGGTGCCTGTATGCACTTAGAAAGCGATAATCTGACTGCAGTTATTATCCAATTAAACAAGACAGAACATGACAGGAATAATAAAATCAGTGTAATAACTCCAAGGGAGAAAGTGTTAGTTAAACACCGTCTATATCCCAAATACTTTTAAAATTTCAAGAGTTAAGGGGATTTTAATTTTATGCTTCTCATATTTTAGGAATTACTTGCGATGGTAAGGTGTAAGTCAGATACCACTGCTACAGTTTGCAAACACCAATGAAGTCCTGTAATCAAGATTATGTAAAATAAGTCCTGATCAAAGTGAATTTTCCTTCTTTTATCTTTGTTTTTTTGCTTTTCCAAAAGTGAGTTTTGATCAAAAACAAATGATCAAATAACACAGATTTTGATCCACTCCTACAGCATGAGATGATACTAATTATGGCATTTGTGACATTTATGTAAGAGTGGAGCTCATAGTGTTGTGTAAGGGCCAGGTTGATTAACAGTGTGGTATGTGAGATTATTTTTATTGCTGTGCTGAGCAGACCAATTTGGAAGGCAATTGGGTTTGCACTGGGCTTCCAATTTAGAAATCTGCCAGTGAATTGTGCTAGAGAGGAAACTGTAATTGAGAAACTGCAGTTAGGTGACTGTGTTTGGATACATCTAGACAGCTTTCTTTAAAAGGGACTGGGGAGAACATAAGGGGAAAGGGCTTCCCTTTGTATTTTTTTTTTCTTCTCCTCTCTAAAACAGCACTTCTGAACTGATCTACAAACTTTAGATCAATGGAAAAATTCTGAGTTTAGCTTGTAGCACCCACCTGTTTCAAACACTCTTTATGTGCCTGTACTGTTTCTGCACAGCATTGTTCCTTGCAATGAACCATCCAAATTCCTTTTAGTGTGCAAAGATTACTCTAGGTTTAGGACTGCTTTTCTCCTCATATTGGACTCTCCCTCCTCAGGATCTCAAACTGATCCTGAGTCCAAAGATCTGGAGCACTGTATGCCAGTCTAGACAGTAAAAAGAATGGTGCAGGTTTTCCAAAACATCACTTGTGAAGCTCTCAAAAGCTGCTGTATGCTGAAGTTGGACTTATGACCAAAGTAGATACAAGTGTCCCTTTATGTATTTAGGACTTTTCTCATCCTCTTGCCTTAGCACAGATTGTCTCTGATACATGGTCGAGTACAGTATTATCAAGAGTTTGCATAAATATTAAATAAGCAGCTCAATGATCTGTTGTAAATGACTGTTTAAGGGAACAAAGCCTCATTTTGATGGATTTTCTGGCTTGCAGTGACAGATCTGATGTTGCTCTATGCTAGAGTAGTTACATTATTTCATGCTGCTGGCACTGAGAGAACCCAAGCACTTCCATCAGTAGGGAAGGGAGTTTGGCAGGAATAGCTTGGAGAGCTCTGATGTTCCCTACAGTGTTAAATTAGATTGGACCCCTTGGACACCTGTTTGTGTTGTTTGTCTGTTTGTTTTTGGAATATGACTGTGTTGACAGTAGGATTACCTAACAGCTGAGAGTGAGATGCAGTCTTGCAAGGTGGTAACCTCAAAGTGTTTGTTGGTAACAGGGTTTGGGCACAGAAAGCAGAAGCTAATCCTCACTAGTAAGAATAATTGTTTTTAGTTGACATAACAAGCAGATATTTGGAGACAATCACTCTTTATATACATAGTCTATTACAGACACATTTTTAAAAAACATATATCACCTTTAAATCTCCAATATTCGTGTAATATCAGTGTTTTCCAGATGAGAACTATGTAGGGAATAAACTCTCATTGTGTCCTGCTCTGAAGAAAAGATATGTCAAATAAATTCCTAGTGACAAATCTGCAACAAGCACTAGACTGCCTCTGATTTTTTCAGAAAGCACCATTTATTTTTTTGACAAAAGAAACTGCTGAGAATGGCTAGGACAGCAAAACACACACATCGCCCAGAGACATCAGCACAGTCTACCTGCCCTTTGCAGACTGCTCGTTTTCAAATAATTCTGCATATTTTTGCATAATGAGCATGCTGCAAATTCTATTAATGCCTTTTCAGTTTTGGGAATTTAAAATCAAAATACCTTCTCTCTTCTAGTTACGACAAGCTTCTTCCTAAGTCATTATCACCACGCAGTTAGTCCTGGGTTATACAATTAGGAGTAACTAATTAGACAAAGCAGGTTACAGTGCTGAAAACACTCCAACCACGGGCATTTGAAGTGAAGTGCTGCATCCTGTTTAACTGGGAATGTACTGAGGAATGCAGTAACTTGTCTGCCTCTTGTCAAGGTCGCCTGGCTTTCAGAAAGATGTTCTGGACATGGCTTTTTGGACTTGACTGAGGAATGGGAGTCTCATCCTATGGTTTGTGCTGCTGAACTGCCAGTGGAAGTGATCACTGTCCTCTGCCACCTTCTGAATCATGCCTGGGAATCGTTTGGAAGACTGCAAGCTAACATGGGCTGAATGCATGTCAGGGACCATTATGGCAACTTAACAGTACAAATTATTACAGTCTAGTGTCCAGCAACTCTCCCTGACCTTTCACTGGCACAAATATAACCTGTAGGGGAACAGCATTTAGCTTAATTTCTCAGACTTTGTGCTTGGGGTTGTTAGCAATGTAAGAGTTATTATTTTAAAAAGAGGCTGTATTTTGAAAAATTAAGCTATCGAGCCCTTTGAGTGTACTTTAATATTACTACTTTCTACATGTGAGAGGTAGGAAAAAGCTGTGTGTTATGCTACTTCCTCTGCTCACATTTCTGGATTACTCTCCATGTCTTTGTGTTTGTGAACCACTTTTAAAGCAGACAATGTGTTTCATAAAGATTTATGGTACAAGTGCAGCATCTTGGAGCATCAGAATGAAAAGGCAGCAATGTTAAGATTTGTAATAGAAAATGTAACTTGTCCATTTCATTAAAATTGCTGACCACAAGATGTTTTGTACTCTAAAAACACAAATTTGTTAGACAAATTGTTGCTTCATGGGGGACTGCAGGAGTTTTCTGTAGATGAGCCTCACACACATATGGCATGGGCTTACTGAAATTGCAAATGCCACATTTCCTTCAGGCACTGATTCTTGGAAGAGAGAAGGAATTGAATGAAGGAAAAAGGCAGCATTACTGAGTGGGATTGGGAAGTCAGTGGATGGATTCTTCTATAACACAGCATTAGGCACTTTGCTGGCCCAGGAATGGGGACAGCCTGTATTTGCTCTCACAGGGAGCCTGCTGATTTCAAAGGCACCCAGGGACCTAATTTAGATACTGAAATTTAGGTATACAAGTTCTGAGATGTTTTCCCTCTCAGTCAGCTGTGCAGAATTGAAAAGTGACTTCTTTCTTTACCTTTTACTGCTTATGAGATGGAGATAAAACTACTGACCCAGTTTCCAATGACATTCTGGAATTAAGTGAGAATTGGTTTAGATACTGTACTGATAAAGCCACTACATGTGTAAGGACAGCAGGTACAACTCTTGTCTCTGCAGCACCCTCAGTGTGGCTGGGTGATTTCTAACCAGAGTTGCCATTCACCCCTTAGTCCTGTGAGCATTTTAAGGCAAAGCTCTTTGACCACTCTTACACTTGCCCTTCTCTGCCTGAGTATGAATGAGATGGGGTCTGTATTTGTCATTCCTTTCTAAGTCATTATGGAGATACTGGTAAAAAGGGAAGAATTAATGGCATTGAAAACTCACAACAAACCCACAGCCCAACAGAACTGGGGAGGGCTTGCTTCTCCTGATCCAGGGGCCTGAGTCCCCAAAAAACTTGGAGGAGACCATGTTAGTGAATCCAGGTCATCTGCCTGTAAATCTATCAGCTATGGTAAAATTTCGCAATAATTTTCCTGTTGATTACAATCTGTATTGAGGCTTGCCATGTGTTTTTTTTAAAAAAGACACTAAATCTTAGGCAATTTATTTTTTCTTGAAAGTGTAAAAAACAAGCAGGGTTTTGCAGTTTACTGATGGGTGCCTGCAAACCTGGGAGAAGTGGAGTTAGATAAAGAGATTCCCTCTACAGCTTTCTCAAGCTAATGTCTCACCCCAACTTTCATTTTGTTTTTCTCTCTCAGTATCTCTTTGCTCACTACTGCCAGCCAGGAAAACAGGCTGAAGCTCACTGAGATGAAGTAGCTAGGTCATCCTGCAGAAAGTGCTGATGTGAGCTGTTTCTTAACAGGTTGAACCATTTTCCCACACAACCCTGTGGATGTGCTGAAACAATAGATTTTTCTTCGTGTATATATGTATATTCATCTTGAACTAGGGCTATAGATGTACAGAATAATTTTTAATAGTGCAGGATTTAGTGTTTCCTGTCCTATGCCTTCAAAAATAAATAACTTGCTGTATTATAATAGTTAAGAAGTCCCACTATTTCAAGGATTATTTCAGATTATACAAACAAAACCCTGGTATAAAGCAGTCCGAAACTTCACTGCACATTAAAATGCCATGAGATTTAAATGGTGTGCTAAAGGGATTAAATATTTACAGTAAGACAGCAATGGACAAGACATGTGATGGCAGGTCTGAATGGTTTTCCGAGCATAATTCTACACTGACCAGGTAGTGCAGGGCTTTGCCTTGATTTCTTTTTCATACGTATGCATTAAGTGGAGTGGTTAAATTTGTCATGACAGAAAGACTCCAAAAACTAAAAAATGTGGTTAGAACAGTGAATGAGTCAGGTAATTCCTACATTTTGTGTGGGGATTTAGAAGGCAGGAAATGGACTTGAGAAAGTTAATTCTCAGGTGAAAGGCTTGACAAGAGGCCGAAAGAGAATTTTAAATGACGACATAAAAACTGGAAAATGGGAAAGGGTGATAGACATTTCACTGGCAGCTATGTGGAGCCTTGCTTTAATTACAAAAAACAGGAAAGAAAAAAAATTCTGTTTTGCATATAAGAGAAGGATGGTCCCTATGCATGCTTTTTGGGAAGCTGGTCTGTTTTCTACCTCACTATCTAATTCCTACCTTTAGTACATAATACCTACCTTTTCTACCTTAGAACACCTAATTTGCCAGTATTTCTTACAGTATTGTTTCCCTGTTACACCCTTATTTTTATCCAAGGATCTCTAGATCCTTGATAGGCACCAGTGAATTTAACCACATGACAGATCTCAGTGAGGTAGTTTGGTACTGTCCCTGAAGTATTTTTATAAAGAGAGGAACTGAGGCACAGAGAACCTCAGAAAACACAGGACTGCATTTACAGGCAGAGTGAACCACATGCCCAGTAATATCCTCCAGAGTGCTGGCACTTTTCAAATACCTTGGGATCCTAATAGAAGATCTTTGGCTGACAACATACCAAAAAATACTGGTGTGAAATGTTTACTGTTGATTTACTAACCCTGTGGTCTGTATGGAATAACTTCCACCACAACACTAAAGGTTTGTGTTCAGGACAAAGGGGTTAATAAGAAAATGTTGGAGTCCATACACACAGAGCAAGAATTTTAGAATTCTTTTGGAGGTGATAGTCTGGTGTTTGCTGGCAGTTTTGCACTAATATCATCTATCTCCTTTAATTCTATTTTTCTGGTTATGCATCTAAAAGTACACATATAAATAAAAGCTTGCTTTGCCAAAATGCACTTAGAGTTTTAGCCTTAGTGATTACCTCCAGTGAAGAGACAGCTATTGATTTTCTGGGGACAAGAGTACTCTTACTACGTAGAGGTTATGGTCCTGCAAATTTTCATAATATCACAAAATATTGTTTCATTATAAGTCTGGTAGGAAGTCAAAATGGAATTTTTTTTGCCCTCTCTTTCTGTGTCCTTCCAAATGATTGTTTCGTCCTCTGTTTCTCTGCCCAAAGTATTAGTTTTACAGGTTGACTCTTTAGAAAAACTCAGTTCTTTATTTCTTGTGTATACAAATGATCTCAACTTCGTGTGAAAACAGATTGTGATTGATTTCTATAGTTCATTCTTAAATCTATCATTGGAGATTAGTAGTCACAGAGTTAAAAAACACCTTTCCTAAGAAAATACAGCTGTAGAGCTGAGCATGTTCCAAAGTACACTGTTTGGAAAAGGTTCCTCATAATCTAACACAAATATCTTTATTTCCCACAAGGGTCACATTATCTTCTGCAGTAATTTGGCCATAAATGCTCGTTTTACAGGAAAACCTGCTTTCTTAAATGCATTTCATATTTTAGATAAAGTGAGCAGTCATTCAAGATGCTTGAACTTCAGGTGGCTGTATTGATAAAATACGGAAAGATTTATTTTAAGAAGTTACAGAGCAAGCACAGCCTCTGCAGAGTGACCTGCAGCAGTTGTGGCCTTGCCCGCTCACTGCCATGAGCTCCGATGTGCAGATCGATGCCAACTACCAGAAAGTTCCCACAGCCTCAGACTGGCAAAAAGAGTTTAGTGCTCAGTGTTGACATGTTTTAAAAAATTATTATCTTACTTCTGGCATCTGCCCATTCTATTTTTTCTTTAGTGCTTAGAGCATAAAATATACAGGATCCACAGCTTCAAGGGAAAGATAAAAGACTGTGTCTCATGGCAGGGTGTTCCAGCTATTTTGTTGGAGCCATTGGAAATTTGTTGTTTCTCTCCACTGTGTTGTCACTGTCTGATATATTGGTAAGTCTCAGGCACTGGATTAACTTCCCCTCATAGTTGCTCCACACAGAAAGCACTTTAGACACTATTTTTTGTGGGCGGTGATGAGTGAAAGGGGAGTAAAAGTTCTTAAAAAAAGCATGTATTGTTACTCAGTAAAGGTAATTGGTTTTTTTTTTTTTTTTTTTTTTTTTTTTTTTTTTTAAGAATGGCTGTGGCTTCTTAACTTGTACACAGCTCTGTGCAGTGAGCTCTGAGTGAGTTACACAGGGCTGTGTGGTAGAACCCCACAAGTCTGACATGTGGGGAATCACAAGTATTTCACATACTGTCTGGGTTACTGATGTATCCTGTCCAGTTTCTGTGAAAACTTGTCAGATAACTTGGTATGTTGGACTGTCAAAATGTTATTTAAATAATACTGACAGATGGCATTTAGAAGACAGGCTTCCCTTAAGCAGGATCTCTGGCACTCAGTATTGATAAAGCTTTTAATTATTTTATCTTTTAGTAATTCAATTTCCCATACTTCTAACTGTAATTTCATCCCTAATGGTAATAAAGTAAGCTTTTTTTAAAAAGGGGTATCCTTCCCTGGGAATTTCCAGCTAACAACTGACACTGTTCTCCATGTGGACCCCCAGCTGCAGTTCCCAGCTGGAACTGGTTGCAGGGCAGGACATGGACTGACACCTACACTGTGCTCAGTGGGATATATTGGGAAGAGCTGTGCTACCAAAGCAAAAGCTCAGGCATTAAGGAGCTTCTCCATCAGCTTCCAAACAAGGGCTCAACAGGCACAGAACAAACAACACTTGTCTTGGTGAGTACTCAGGGGACCCAGGGGAATTTTAACTCAGATAAATGTGACACTGATGCCCCATCCCAATGAATCCAGTTTGCTCTGCCAGTTCACTGCCCTTCTAGTCTGAGGCTTTGCTGCTGGCGTTCCCAGCTGAGGGGATCCAAGTGGATTTGCTCACACACAGCGAGCAGAATGATGTGTCTTGATTAGGGCTCATTCGAATGGCTTTGTTTTGAGTAAATACAGCTGCAAGGCAAAGGTGCAGGCACAGAAGCTTGTCGGTGAATTATTAAGTATCAACTTTTGCTGCTGAATAAATATAAATAAAGTACTTGTGAGAAAAAAAGTTATTGGTCAAAATGTTAGAAATTCAAGGTAAGGTGCTGCTTTAGCTAAGTAGGGCTGACAGCAGCCAGGCAGAGATTCATTGCACTACCTGAGGTCTGCTGAGACTGTTCTAAATAAAACAAATAGCTTTGCTTCATAAACAAGTGGATTCCCTATAGGGGGATTTTTTTTGTCTTTGTATAGTCATGTGGGAATAATAAAAACATCTCTGGAGTCCTAATCCAGCATTAAAAAAATATATGGTAGGTGTATTTTTGTTTGAATTAATGATATTGAACAATTTCTGTGAAAGGAACTAGATATCATAGTGTCCAAAATATGTAAGTTTCTATAATGCAATATTTTCTACCTGACTAATCTAGGCAAATATTCTAGGATTTAGTAATGTATTTTGCAGGCAAGGTCACTCCATTTCTGTTTTACTTGTACACAAAACATTTCCAAATCAGTGCACTTCATTTCCGTATTAGTTTCACAGAAATTACTACTATTTGTGTTAATAAATGAGAAGGGAATTAATACAAGAAATTGGTGTCTTCATGGAGTTAATACGACAGAATGAATCCAGTGAAAGCAACTGGAAAGCATGAAATAGTGTTGTTAAGTGCTGGGCTTGGTTATCATAAATGATAAGCAGCGGGGGCGGGTGGTATTCTATACAATATTTCTCCTTTCCACTGAGTAGGGAAACAAGAGGTTTGTAGTGAAGTCAATCCACTTGCTTTCTGACCCGTGTTTGCTACCCTGATTTACCAGCACAATGCAATTTCTTCTTTCAGCTTTCCTCTGGTCTTTTCTTGGCTTCTAACGTTCTTTTGCAGAGAGGATTGTCTGCAGCTGTAGTCTGCTCAGTGTCTTTAAATATTGATTATTCTTCTTCCCAAATCAGGACACATGCTAACCTATTTCTTTCACTGACAAGTACAAACTTCTTTGTCTTTGGCTTCCATTCTTAGTGTGGGTAAAAATGGTTCTTTCATGTTTTGCAACTGGTTGAATAATCTTATTACCTTTCCATGTATAAGGAAGAGAGGAGTTTCTTATCTGTAGCCTTGTCCAGATTACTGTTAGAATTGTTTTCAGGCTTAGAGACTGTCACTCCCTGTTGTGTAAATTGGACTCTGAAAATTCTCATTGCCAGGAACTTTCTGAGAAAACGCTAAAATAGAAGTATGATTAAACTACCTCAGAGTAGGTAGACTGCATTTTGCTTACTGTAATATAGAGATACAAACTCCTGACATATACACATGAATAGATTTAAAATTTGCTCGACAAAACAGCCTCCCTGTTTTGTGACCCAGCTGTTTACTTAAAGTTGATCACAATTCGCTCCCACAAGAGGAGAGGTGAAATCCCGGTTCCTCCAAAGGCAATGGAAACTTCTACATTGTAAGATAATTTTGTGCCATTTATAGCACGAGGCTGCTGCTGCCTTGAGGGCTTTTCCTCCAACTCCTCCAACTGCCACTTTTGTCCACTGTAAGTGAACTGAAATGTGGCGCTGGGAACAACAAAACACTTCTAACTCATTCTTTCATGTGCTTTTTTACACAGGTTCTGAGTTAGCTGCACTATCCATACCTATAAATATGATTTCAAACCTTTTCCTTATAATGAAAAGCTTTGAACAATCTGGAGAATCACTACTGGAATATCTTAAGCGAGTTAGAGTAGATTTCCCAACACTTCAGTCTTTAAGCTTAAACTGGGTGTTTTTCCAGAGGATATGCTGTTCTCATTCAAACACTGATCCTGAAGATCATGTCAAGTGTGTGAAGTCCATCAGACTGCATTATGTTACAGTTCCTGTGACATGACAATAAGTGGATCCGTCGAGCCTCAAAACCTGTCAAGGTATTAGAACACATATTTTTTGGTAACTGAAAGTGTGGCCCAAATGTCAAAAACCTTTGCTAGTTTTACTATTAGTTGTGCACCTCAGTATATGTTTATTTATGATTTTGTCATTGGTACAATATTGTAGTGCAATAAGAGCTTCTGCCTGGTTTTGTCTGTAGCTGTTCATGAAACATTTGTATACAGCTAAAAACTTAAAATTGTTCAAACTTCTGTATGATCTGCTTCATTTTTCATGTTACCATGAGGCTGAGGTTCTAGAGTAACTAATATTTCCTCATTTCCCTTATAGCTGTTGTTAAATTGGATTAGAATTTAATTTGGAACTCTTTTGTGTTTTTTCCTTTGGGATCAACCATGTGGAAAATCATAAAATAAAATACCTTGCTTGCAGCAATGAAATAACTTTCAATAAAACACAAAATATTGAAGCAACTTTACTAAGTGACTGAAATTGTTCAAATGAATTACAAATGATACCAAAATGAAATTTTAGAAGAGACTGTCTAGACTTACTGAAAAAGAACATGTCAAATGAAGCTCTACCACTCAGCAGAGTAGAGCAGAGTACCACTCTAATCAAAGAACAGTCGATTCATTCACTCTTCTACATGTCAAATGATTGACTTGAAAAGAAATTCCTCCATGAGGATGAATGGTATGAAAAGGAAAACAGTAAGTAATGGGGTTTTTTTTTGTTGGGTTTTTTTTTTTTTTTTTTGTATCAAGCAGAAGTTTCCAGCGAGAGAAATATGTGATTGCTCTAGAGAATAAACCACAAGTAAACAGGAAGTGGTGAGTGAGGGCTGGTTTATGGCACCCTTACTCCAAGAAAAATCTTACTCCATTAGCAGCACCATTAAATCCAGCAGTGTTACTCTTACAAAAAGCTCATATTATGTTCTTATAAGTTGTCACAATCTGACACTACAGGAATATAGTTTATGAGACAGCAATGAAACGTTTCCCATGGCTGCTCCTCTGCACATTCATAATACATCTGAAATACCTTGTTGGGTTTTTTTTTGTTCCTTTTTCAAGGTCTGTATCTGTTCTTGGCTATGAGGTTTTGCTACAGAATTCACACATCCTGCATCCCTGATGTTTTGCATGGTTTTGTTCCTACCGCTCCCCAACCTTAACTGTCTGTGCGGACAATTTCTTTACACAGATCTAAGCACTGACGTGGTCAAAAGGTTAATACATTGCAGGGAAAGAGGAAAGGGTTCCCAAAAGGTTATGAGCCTCCCTAAGGACTTCATAGCAGCCATGATATCTATATTCCTCTTAGATGGTAGTATTTGGCAATACACTTGCATGCTTAAATTATTAGATACGCAATTTACATTCCCCTAGTTTGCTCTCAAAGCCTCGCCTTTCTGAAGCAATTCACTGCTCGCTGACAGAAGATCCAGATTTCACTGCTCAGCCTCTGAGTGTCTCGAAATGATCCTCTTTTCTCAAAGGTGGGAAATCACTCTGATCCCTGTACCTTATAGTCCCTCCTGCAAGCTCCCTGTTTCTGACTCCCTTTTGCATTTAGTCTCTTTACCACAAAATACAACATCCTCTTAACATTTTTCCCCCCCAAACTTACCTTGCAGTATTTTGGTAGCATGATATTAGCTCGCCCTGGACTTTCTTCCCCGGAGCCTGGCATCAGGGTCCAAAGGAGGTCATTAATCTAAGGAAGTGTGGTGGTCTCATGCTAGCCTTGGTGAGGAGCGGGCGCCTCGCTCGGTCCCGTCCCTGTTCCCGTGTGCTCCGCAGCCTCTGCCTGGGAGCAAAGCTCAGGGCTCCCACAGCAGGATCCGCTAATGGTCAGGAGTGCACAGCTCCAGCAGTGCTGTGTCAGTATCAGGAAGCTTTTACTGTGCCTGGGTTCCTGTCAGTGCTACTAATTCAATCACTTACATATGCAATAAATTCACATGAAAAATTAACAAATACCTAGCCAGCGGCACTGCCCTCTGGTCATTCTTTTATTTCCTAAAAAAACCTGGGTAGCTTTCTCTTAAAATGATTGTGTTTAAGGGTTTCTGGAGGTTTTCAGCATGTTCTGTATTTCAGCACTTGGTGAAAAAAAAAAACTATTCCTAAATAGCTGCCCAATACTAATCCATGACATTATGTTATTTAGATGTTCTTTCTTGTATGTTATATATTTCTAACATATATATTTCTAATATTTCTAACATCTTCTATCAGGTTCTCTTCTAATTACATCTGTATCATCCCTCTGCAGATGTCAGGGTGGGGTATAGCTCAGCAGTTTGCAGTAATCTATTCCACTCAGCTCAAGATCTATTTGATTATAGTCTATTTTTCAGCTCTAAGATCCACTACAGATAATTTTTGGTATCATTAGTAGTAATAGCTCTAAAGGCAGCTCAGCATAAGGAGGAAAAAGGACTCAGGACTCCTTTCTCTTCCTAAAAAACAATCTCTAGGCAACTGAGGTCCAAGTATCACATCTTTCCTTATTAACTCTTTGGAGAGATTGGTAATCTTCCCTGGAGAGCTGGTCTGGGGTTCTACAAGCAGTAGCCTACAGCTCACATTGTCTAATGACACAGAATTACCTTCAAAACTGAGAACTACTTAAGGCAAAAGCTACAGCCTTTAGCAGCAGGTTTTGTTGAAACTGTCTTCCCTGAGAAAAGAGGTGGAAGTGAATGTGTACACCCTCCTCTGCCCATGGGGCAGCTGAGATTTATAGCAGCTGTTATAGCAGCTGGTGACCACAGTGATATCTAGGATGCCTTTGGCATATTCCTCCTCCTGTAGAAGTGCTCCAGCAGTCAGGGCCATGTGTCTCAGTGCTGTCTCAAGTGGCTGGCCCCCTCTCACAGCTGCTTTTTGACACCATAATAAACCAAGAATCACATGGGCAAGGATGTGCTCCAGGTAATATAAAGGCATTGATCTTAAATTCCTGTGTTCACTGAAGTGTTTCACCTGAATGTAGTTATGGAGACTAAAATATCTTAATTGTCTTGAAAATGTCTCTTTCTGAAGCCTTTAACTCTTTCATCAGGTATCAGTCACTGAGAGGTTATCCCGTGATGCTCTTCAAAGTTTCCAGTGGATGTGTGTGCTAATTGTGTTAGGATCCCTTCCACACTCCAAGTAGTTTTCTGTTGTTTTTAACAATACCCCCCTCTGTGGCCTTTTCATCAAACTTATTCTACTGCTTTGAATGAACTTTTTAACTTCATAGCTTTTCACAACTGAAAAATTTTGTCTTGAAAAGCCATTTTGAAAAATGTGTCAGTACAATAGCTGGTTTTTTTTGCATCCAGTTGCTGATTACCACTCTGTTCCTTGTCCTCTTATAATTATCATATTATGTGTTATTAGACTTAGAAAGCCACTCTGAAAACAAATAACCTTGTTTCAGGAAAAATGCTAGGTGTACTACATTGTTATTTTTCTGTATTATATACAAAAAATGAAGACACCAGAATAATCTTTCACTGTAAACAACATTAATAAGAGACTTTTCAACCAAAGCAAGAAATCTTGGCTTGTTCCTGAAAACCGTATTATTTCCTGGTGTGATCCAGTGCAGCAAATTGATTTGTGGAAATCATGAGTGGTCTCACTATTCCATTTAATCTATTTCTTTTGTTATGAATTTTGAGCATACCACAGTTATGCATTAATGCATTCAATGAATTGCATTACAGTTGATTACCCAGACATCATTAGACCGGGACACTGTGATGTAAAAACATTGTAGTTTCCTAGAACCAATGGATAAAAACACAGGGAGTTCCTGTGCTATCTGATAAAACCTGTTTAACCAGCTCCTCTCCTGAAACTCTGACCCCTCTCTCGGGTTCTGAGCCTGGTTCAGAAAGAGATTTTCCTTCTCCTCACCCACTGTGGTTGGGGGTTCAGTTGTGCCATCCTATTTCCCCTGGTCAGTGCTGTGAGCTCTTACTGGGCAGGTCACTCCCAACTGGACTTTGTTTCAGAGTTCCTTTATTGTTTTTAGTTTTTCTTAACCATTTGTGGTTCTCTGTTATTGTAGTACTCATCTGCTTCTCTTCTCTTACATGAATCATTGTTCTGTCCATGTCTTATCAGCAATATCCCAGAAGGAAGAGTTAAATTTACTTGGCCACGTTTCTGTGTTTTGAATAGGAACCTCATGTATTTGGGATTGCATTATCAGTACGTATCTTTCAGCTCCCTTACCAGTTCAGTTATGTGGAGGACACTGAATTCTGTAGCATGCTGTTACACTGTAACTTCAGTGTGAAAACCAGCAAAAAGCTTGGATTCAAATCTAAAAGTTATTTTAAAAATTATTTTGTATTTTTGTAAGAATAAAAAATTGGCTAAGGAATTAAAATTGAAAGTGGTCTCCATAACTGGGTGAACATGTGTTTCTGTATGCTTTAATACGTCTGGATAACACCCTGTGCCAATGGAAGTGCTTTTAGTCCTGTGTTACTGATGGAGAACAGAGGCACATCGACAGTAAGTGCCCTGTACAAGTTCTTGTAGAAAATCTATTGCAGTGGCAAAGAAGGAGCTTAACCCCAGATCCCTCTGTAGCACTACCATAAACTTTGGAGGTTGCTCGTGGATCCGGAAAGTTACAGGACAGAACTTGCATGTACCACATACAGAGGGCAAACAGTTACAAACCCTCAAAGTAAAATTTAATCTATTTCTATACCAGCTGTTTCTCTGTGCTCACAGAATGAAGATATCCCTTTTAAGACTACTTTGAGGCAAGGAACAGTGATTCTTACTGTGACAGATTCTTAACAAAATCCTAACTGCACTGAAGTTAATGGTATCTTTATTATTGATTTCACTGGAAGCAAGACTTCAGGATTTCACTGGATGGGGAGTAGATGAACAGAGAGTAGCATCTTCATAAATGAATCTTGCAGTACAGGAGTACATGCTGCCATGGTCCTCTGCCAGTACTTAAGTTTTAATAAAAAGGTGGCATAGGACAGAAATCTGTAATGGATTTCTTCTGGAAATTATGCTTCTCATATTTCAGAAATTATTTTGTTGTCCATAAACACAAATTCTGATTGACTAAAGCTGGAGAAAAACAAATGGTAACCAGACACACTAAATAAATGCTTCTCCTATTAATTAGTGAGAACCTGTAAATGTAAGTCAGAGCAGAATTAAGTGTAATGTCTGCAATAGATTTATTTTTCCTTTATGAAAATGATTTGAGAAGAAACAAATGACAAGTGTAGTTGAACCCTTAAGCAGTAATTCTGTTGCTTTTCAAAATGTGTCAGCTCTAAAGAATAGAAAAAAACTTCATAAAAAAACCCCTCATTGAACACATAATTGTCTCTGACTAGTAAACTGAGAGTATTCTGTAAAGTATTAGCAGGTCTTTCACTGGTGTGTATTTAATTGTCAGCTGAAGTGGAATGACAGTCCAGCCATCATCTCACTGGTTTCAAAATAAAACATAATCCAGAATGTGTTATATAAATGTAATGGAAAAAATGAACAGTGCTGAGTTTTTGCCTGTAGATGAGTGTAAATGTTTCTTTTGCACTCCTTGTGGACTGCTGTCCAAAAGAATGTACAGTTGAAGCAACTACTTTCTTGTCATCACCAGCCGTTACATCTCCTGAAATGCTAGGTGGGATTTTCATTTTTAGAACTGTTGATTTAGTGAGAAAGACCAGAAATCAAAGACAGCCTGTTGGTAGTGTTGTATCAAAAGCACCATGCAGGCATCAAACCCATCATAGTTGAAAAATAGTGTTGACTGTTTATTGTGTGTTAGTGTAAGCTGAGAATTCTATTTCCTTGTGAACAGAGCTGTACAAAAACCAGTAAAAACCTTACTATTCCTGTGTTTTGTATTTGCAGTTCTCCAGCCAACTGCAACTGTCCATGGGCACACTGTACACACATTTTAGCCATGTGACAAATTTTGGTTTGCTATATGTGGTCTGTCTAGTCTCTGTCTATCCTGTCTGCTTGGCCATTTCAGTTACATCTACTCTCTAAATCTGCAAACGACACTTCAACAGGATGAAACATGAGCACATTGTTTGTGTGCAAGAAGAAACAGTAAATTCTCTTGTTTGTAAATTCACTTAAAATTGGTTTGCTTGGTGCTTAGCAAATACACAGAATATATATGCAACAACCTGATTAATGAGTCTGAGTTAATTACTTGGAATTCTCTTTGACATTTTAATTATAATATTTGTGAGGGACTACTTGAGAAAAAGGAGTGAAATTTCGTTACTCTTTGAAAACTGTAAAACACTCTGGAAATAATTTTTTGTGTACAGGTAGGAAAAAGTGCTTAATTCATCAAGCCATCACCTTGTTTGTCCGCACAGTAATTTAGTGATATGCTTTTCCATCTTTGTCTAGCCAATATCCAGTGATTTCACCTATTTGGAACCTTTTTGCTGGTGTGACTCCTGAAATTCTGAAATCTGAGTAGCAGAGTGATGCTCAGCAAACTGCACTGCAGCAACTGCCACCAACCAAGAGCTGCAAGGCTGTAAGGATGTTATCAAACTGTGATGGAGTGTTCCTGGACATCTGTCTGCCTGATACATCGTAGGATGCAAATCACAGCCATCATGATCTGAGATGGGGCAGGAACTCCAGCAGTCAGATCCTGGAGTAGTTTCATGAGCCTGAATCAACCCAGAAATAAATTTCTGACTAGCAGGGATGTAGGACTGACTCTAAAACGTGGCTTTGTGAGTCTTTCAAAGAGAGCATTCCAAAGTGAGTTCAGTAGTTTTTCCTGACTGGAACTGCAAAACAGAGAACCGAGTTCTCTTATTTAAGACCACAGGCTCTAAACACTAACTGTTGCATTTATTTTTGGAGCTCAGGAGAGTATGGAGCAAGAGCTGTCTCCCGGCTCTTCTGAGGTCAGGGAAAATATCCCTCCTAGTTCTGATGGATTCTAGTTTAGATCCTCATGCACACACACTTTGGCTATTATTGAAATAAATTTAAGCTTACTGTTACACAGTGTTAACACAGCTGGTGATTTCAAACCCTCAGTGCCTGCCTGCAGGAACATGAATACAAGATGGTGAAAAGCTTCAATGTTTCTAGCACGAACCATTGAGTTTAGCTGCATGGGGGAAATACATTTCCTCTGATTATTAAGGTTTTCTATGAAGCAAAACTATGAGTTCAGTTGAGTGGGAGACTTGATAAGGAAGCTGGCAGAGAGAGTATTCAAACTGTAGAGCTCAGCTCTACAAGTACTCAAAATGACGTTTTGGACGAGGCAAAGTGAGACTAATTTGTTGCTGCCTGTGTGGCTCTCTTAGCAGGAGGTTACTGAAGCTGTGAAGACAGTCAGGCTCTCCAAAGCCATAATAGGAAGACTTTTGACTTCTTGAAGTTGAGTATTTTGGTCTTTCTGAACAAGAGTCAGGGTTTGTTTCTGCTGAAGTCAGAGAAATTTGAGAAGACTTCTGAAAGGCTTCTGTGGATGACTTCAGAGAGGCAACTGAGAGGGGACCTCATTAATTTGTATAAATATGTGAAGGGTGGGTTTCAAGAGGGTGGAGCCAGGCAATAGAACAACAAGCAACGGCAAAAACTGATGCACAGGAAGTTCCACCTGAGCACGAGGAAGAACTTCTTTACTGTGCAGAGACCACACACTGGAATGGATTGCTCAGAGAGGGTGTGGAGTCTCCTCACTGGAGATATCCCAGCATCATCTAGATGCAACCTTGTGCCGTGTACTCTGGATGACCTGCTGGATCAGGGAGGTTGGACCAGGTGACCCACTGTGGTCCCTTCCACCCTGACCCAATCTGAGACTCTGTGAACACAAGGAGGGTGTTGTTGCTGGGTTATTGAGGTTCAATCTTCTGGTCCCATAGGCAGCATGTCATACCAAATCTCTCATAAATTGATTGTGTTTCATCTTTAAAGTAATTAGGTTTTTTGCCTCCACTATTCCAGTTGGAAGGCTATTGGAAGTCTTGATTGCTGTAATGATCAGAAACCTTCTTCTAATTTCCAACCTAAATTTATTCACAGCCAGTTAATATCCATTTGTTCCTGTGCCAGTTTTGTCCTTAGCTAATTTAGGTTCTTCCATATCTGGTGTTTATCTCCCTGATGCATTTACATGCTGTGATTATGGTCCTGCTGAGCTGTCATTTTGCTCAACAAAACAAGCCAAAATCTTTTGGTCTAGTCTCTTAAGATACACTTCTCCTTCATCATCCTTCTTTGGACCTGTTTTCATGCCTTTCTTTCCATGCAAGATTCTCAACTGAAAATTTGCTAATGGCATTGTCAACTGGCATTGACATTTCCCTGACTATTCTGGAAAAAACCCTTGTATAAAACTAAGAACTGCATCTGTCTTTTTTATGGATATATCATATTGACAACTTAAAGCCATCTTGTGTGTGCAAGTCTTTCTTCTTAATAATTTCTGTATGATAGTTCATGGCTTAGGGAAGACTTTTTTGTTATTGATGATCAGCAGTATATTGTACTGTTAAACTTAATCGTATTTGTATTGTTGAAGTACAGACAGTTCCCTCTGTACAGTGACCCAAAACTCATCAGTACTGGAGATGTTTCCCAATATTAACGATGTTTCCCAGCACTGAGTAATCAACCAATGCAGTCACTGTCTTCCTGTTTCTGGGACATTTATGTGTGAAACATCAGACATCAGTTCCAACAGTCATCCACAAAGACCTTCCCTATTAAACTTTTTTCAGTCTGACAGTCCTTTCTTTAATGCTCTATTTTTCATTTCCCCCTGAATGAGTTTCTTGCCCTTTTTACAGATTTACTACTATTCTTTACTTTCTCCAGGTTCAATAATTTCTTTTGCAGCACCATAACAAATGTTTACCAAAGATCATATAGATCAAGGCAGTTACACCTCCCTTGCCTAAAACCCAGTTACAAAACCAGAAAATACTGTCAAGTTAACCTGACCTTATCTTCTCTTGATAAATGTAAATAGCATTTTTTCCATTTTGTTGTTGTTGTTGTATGTCTATGTTGGTTTAATTTCCCTTAAAGTCTGTTCCCTAAAACCTTGAAGATTATGGATAGCCATTTGGGTATCTAGGTTGCTAGTTGCCTTACCATTTTTCTCACATTATCTTAAATCTGGATATATTTGTTCTGTTCAGATTCGTAACTAGACTATAGCATATTTTCTACAAAGTCTTCCATTTAACATGCCAGCTGCATCAGCAGTTTGGGATGGAAGCTGTATGGGGTGCCTCTGCATGAGCTGCTTTACACACTTGTAAAACTTGCAGAACTCATACCCTTGAAACCATTTTGGGTTTGCACCATAAATTAGGTTATCCACAACACAAATGCCACTTGGAATATGTTTTGCTTCTCTGCCCCCTTCTTCATCACACAACTGAAAAACTTTCAATGGTTGTTTTAATATACTTTAAAGATCTAAGTAAGTTTTATTTTAGGCAACTTGTACTTTTTCCTTCTGCCTTTTAGGAACACTTTCTCTCCATTCCCTGTGTGTTCCTGGCATAGCCTTAACCATTGACAATATTAGTTCTGAAGCTTCTCACAAAATGTTTCCTCATATTGTTGGGATCCAGGTCCCTAATACAACCAACACCTTTGGTTTTCTGTCTTTGCTAAACAGCAAATAATCTTTTACTGTGAGTGCTGCTGAGGGACAATTGTTCTTTCATTATTTCCATGGAGTATCCATGTGTTTTCTAATAATTCAGATTTCTTTGTTTTATTGCACAGGTTCAGGCAATCCTGTGCATCCCTTCCAGTTGTACATACCTTGCCACGTTGTGTACATTCCCTGGACTGAGTATAGTGGTAATATTAAAAATGTTTTCTACTGTTCAGAACAAAACCAGCACTTCCTGCCTTCCTGCCTTCCTAGTTTCCATCCTTTTGCATTGTTTTTTTCTGTTGTACATTACAATTTTCCTCTATTCTTTTATCTAATGTTCTTCCTTGCATTCCTTTTTCAAAGCCTTCTTAAAATTGTCCTGGTTCTTGAACAGCGTCAGACAACAAATAGCAAAAGATGAAAGATCTCATCTACATCTGAAGCCTGCAACTGAAAAATTATATTCCGTGTTAGACTTCCATGAATGACAGCAGAAATACCTGTCACTTTGATGAGACACATGTCAAACTATTTTTTTTATTTCATTAATTGTTTCTGTGACATTTCTGTCATTACTCCTATGACAACAGTGTCCAAGGCCATAGTGAAGATTAAGGCCATCCTTCTACTTAACATAAGCAATATGAATCTGTTCTTCTGTATAAAATAACAAATACAGACCTTTTCTGTCAGGTCTTCCTATTAGGATTTTAAAAGATTCTGACAGGTTACTATCATATCAAAATATGATGTTTACTCTCGGTTTTACACAATACTCAAAAAAGCTTTTATTTATTTTAGTCTTTGCTTATTCCTCTATTAATATTAGCCAAATTTACTTTAGTTAACTCTGTGAAGTTAAACCCTAGTGTTCAGTGTTACTTATTGAGAAATATGTCCCTGTATTTCAGGGTAGGCTTAAAAGGTCAAGTATTACCCCTCAACTGATTTTTAACGAGCAGTGAATAAGAGTTCCTCAACCTTTTTATTCATGTATCTACTAGTTAGAAAATGTTGAATTTGAATGCTGAAAATGCATTTTGTGACAGCTCTCCTGCCCCTATCCAGGACATGTGTATTCCCTACTTGACACTGTAACTTTCAACCTGACTGGTGACATTAGGAAAACAGAGATTAATGTGGAAAAGGCTTGGAAGCAAATGATTGGTTTTTTAACATGAGTGTAATTTTCTACTTACGTTCACTCATGTAAAGGTAAGATACAGTTGGCTCTAATATTAGTAAGGCAAATTTTAGTTTGTTTCTTCAGCTTTTGAAAACTATTGAAGTCTATAAAGCCAAATGATTGATAGTAAATGCATGGAAAAATAACTCTGAAGGTCTGATTTCTAAATGTCAGGGATAAGAGTATTTGAATTTCTTTTATGTATCTCATAACAGAAAACAAGTCTTCATGTAATCATGAAGGATTATCCGAATTCATTGCACAGTACTTTCCTTATCACATATGCTTTTGTTGCTCTAAATGCATAGCTGTTATTTTGTATGTTTATTGAAAAATGCTGTTCAGAGGTGTTGGTAATTTGTATTGACTTCAGTATCCGTGTAAGGACAAGAGGTGCTTTAAGGAAATGACAGGAAATTAACAGTCCAAATTATGAGAAGACAGCAGACTGCTTTAAGACAAGTGAACATGAAGCAGCAGAGTGTTCCATATTTTACAGAGAAAGTCACAGAGACTGTAATGTGGTTCTTTTCCTCTAGGGATTGCCAAAATAGATAAGCATGTGAGAAAAGTGACTTCATGGACATAGGTCCACCCAGCCAACACCTTGTAGTGACTGTAGGCAAAAAGTCAGGTTGTTTTTTTAAAAGCCGGCTGCTTCCCTTTTCGTGGTGTTCTGCTATTGTCTCCTACTCCAGATACAGTGTGTGAGCTGTGCTGGTAACAAAGCCCTGCACCATCAGTTGGCTTCCCTCTACTCATGGCAGGGAACTTCACCGTGGGGCACCTTTGTGGCCAAGGGTGCTGGGAGGGGACTCAGAGCCTGCAGCGGCAGCCGCCGTGACCCGGCTGAGCTTGGCTGCCCGACTGCTGGCAGCAGAAACGAAACCACAGCCAAGAGTGGCAGGAGGCAAAGCATTTCATGAAAGCCTTTGGACTCGGGTAAGGAGGAGAAAAGGAACAAACAGGACACTGAGAGAAGCAACAGTGGCAAACTTGTGTGTGTGTCATGGTAGGCTTATTTATGGAAGTTTGGTAGGGAATATTTGGGAGGAACTGCAGTAATGTTGAGACACGTGCAAATTCTGGGAAAATCACACTCAGGGACTAACGTTAAGCTTTGGGTTGTGTTTTCTGTTCCTGGGCATAGGTAATCTGATGAGACGTGGACTTTTTTCATTCAGTATAATAAGCTCCTGTTACTTGATATTTCAGAATTTACTTTATTTATATGCAAATAAACCATTGGAAGTAAAACTCATGAACCAATGACTCAGAATTTCAAAAGCCTGAGAGGAAAGCAATGAAATATTAGACTGTTCATTACAATTCCAACCCGGCAGAAGAATTTGCTGAATATGGTCTTTATGATCCTTAGGCATTTTGTTAATAATGCTATTGGACAATGAAGAAAATGCACAACTACTGAAAGTAACCTCCCAATTTACATGCCATGACACCTGATTTGGAAGAAAAGTACTTCTTCCAGTTTTGCAGGATCAGCTGTTTCTGAAATAAACTGTGCAAACTTTAGATTCTGTGATACAAATAACTAGTACACAGTTCCTGTGCTGAGTAGATTCATTCTAAGTGCTATTCCAATGTTTTTACCATTTTTATTTTGAACTATTGCAAAAAGGGGAGCAAATTAAGCTGAATAGCTGGTTTTAACCAGACCCGGTTTATACATACTTTTNGGAAAATCAGCTTGCTTAGAAACAAGATTTATTATAACTTACGAATTATTCTACAGCGGAGTTTATGAGACTGCATTTCCTAAAGGGAACTCTAAACTTCTCTGTGTGGTTACCTTATTTTTATCATCCCTTCACACACCTTGTTCTATTTGGACAATTCATCCTGATTTAGCTTGTGGACTTTATCCCAACTTTTTGTCCTCCTCTTTTGCATGGAAGATTGTTACAATAGTGGTACATTAAAAAAAATAAATGACAAGATTCTTGAGGAAACAGTGCCTCTTTGATGAAAGCTATATACTGGGTTTAGACTAACATTTATATAAATATATGTCAGTGCTAGAGACTGTTGTTTTTCTATGTTTTGAATGAATTTAATTCCAGAATAGAGGGGTGGATCCTTAGTTAGTAAGAGTTCCTCTCAATTTACATCCAGTAAAAATATACCATGTGCCAAGAATTGCTGAGCCTTTGAAAGATTTCCTGCTAGGCTCTTGTAAAACTGCCTAACAGCTTCAAGGAACACTTCTCTGCACCAGCATTACAAATGCTCACAATTTGTGCAGTTTCGGAATGCGCCTTTGCCAAACGCAGTATATCACTTACTTTCTTTGAATGAACTTCTCTCTGTGAAAGTGAGCTCATTATTTTTAGCTTTTTTTTTAGTTTATAAGCAGTTCATAATCTGCTGCTCAAAACTTGTAAAGCTGCTAATGAAGTAACAGGACAATATGAAGACAAAATGGAAAATGCATTACCATAAACACCGCCCTACTGTTGTATTTTTAGACAAGAGTTGTAAAAATAAAGAATTATCAGTTTATCATAAAGGAATTTTACCTAGCCTAGGAGTTATGGTTCATTGACATTAGCAGGGGTCAGTCAGCATTCCAGCAACATGCCCAGGTTTTTGGAATTTTGTAGCTAGATGTTATTAAGTTTATGTTGAACTTCACAGCTGAGCAGAGATTCAGTTTAGCACTGAATTCCATTTTTCATTGTGTGTATTCTTTGTGAGCTGTTTTATTAATTCAAAAATGCATATGACTTTTTTTAATTCATAACTAATTAATAGCTTGGGGTTTATTTATTTTAGGTAGCAGTGTAACTAACAACATTACAGTATTTTTAATAGGTTAAGCTGAAATGGGACTTGCATCTGCAGTCAGTTTTGGACTGTTCTGCTTCTCTTTTCCAAGTGACTTAGCTGTGTCTTAAGTGTTGAGAAATCAGTGCAAAAATGTTTTTTATAAAATATTTAGCCACACTTTTCAGGCCCACTAAGACATGTGAAGCCCTTGAGGTTTCATCTTGCAAGAATGTGCATGTGTACATAGTTATTTTTCTGTAGACCCACTACGATCATAGGTAGTGTTTGAACTGAAATCTTACTGAAACGTGAATGATTAATATGGGTTATTTCATGCAAATATGAAATGCCAATTGTAGAATGTTAAATATCTTTGATAATAAAAAACTCAACACACGAATTAAGGATATGAAGTTGATTGCCTATGCAATTAAAAGTTTAGGAGATAAACTCTCTAATCTGGAACTTGGCCAAAGCATCGTGACTAACAAGCCTGTTCTTGCGAAAAAGTGCCAGAGGAACTCTGATGGCCATGTGTGGTCAAGATTTGTGCTTTGTCTAAATCAAGCCATCTTGAAACATAACACTGCCACATATAAGATCCCATGCCAACATTTGGCAAATCATTTCTTCTGTTCAAGCATTTGTGCTGGGGAAAGCTGACTATTTACAGCATCAAGGCAAACAGTTTTGAAGGCATTTGTTTTGAATTTCATAGGAAGCCAAATGCCACTGAAAACCCCATTCTATCATCATAATTTACCCTCCATCCATTTATAGAACTCTCATAAAGTCAATAGGAGGGACTGGCACAGGTATAGAAGGTGCTGTAAAAACTTTAAAATATCTTATTTTATTGTTGGCTATTAAAATGACAGGCATTTTAGCGCAGTGATTGGGCGTTGAACTCAGCTT
This sequence comes from Scytalopus superciliaris, assembly GCA_013400415.1. Lineage (NCBI taxonomy): Eukaryota > Metazoa > Chordata > Aves > Passeriformes > Rhinocryptidae > Scytalopus > Scytalopus superciliaris. The sequence goes on from VXBX01005828.1 coordinate 118,189, forward strand.
ATGTTCTGCTTCCATCTGGTCTGCTACTGCTTTGTGAAGATGGAAAACAGCACACACTGGATTGCACACATTGTCCCAAGAGAGAAACATTCTTTCTTTCACCTTGTACAGTTTAGAATTTAGACCTGGTTCTTTTGCCTTATCTGTGAATCCCAGGGTGTGCTCTCGTATCCATCAGGTTTCATCCTGTCAGAGCCTACATTTACTGAATTAAACAGGACTTCTTACATAACTGAAGTTGTATGTATGTAGACAAACAATCCATGCATCTCATCTGAAGTTCTTTCTGATGCTAAAGCCTCACCTCCAGGGCTCAGGTTTCAGGAGACAGCTCGTGCCTTAGGACTGGTGTCAGTCCCTGCTCTGCTTCAGACTGTTACTGTGTAAACCGAAGTGGTTGGTAAATACAGCTAAATCAGATGCTTAAGCTTATTATGATGGTGAAACAGCTTTGAAAGAGCTCCCATGGCACTGTGCTGCATCTTGTCTCTGGTGTGGTGCTGGCTCTGTGGAAGGCAGCTTCACCTTCCTCCTCGTGTTTTACCTGAAAGCATGTGGTGCACAAGTAACACGAAAGCTGATCCTACAGGAAGGTACCTGGAAATGTTAAGACAGGACATACCTGCTTTTTAGATTCTTTTTAACTATCTTTGGAATTTGAGCCTAGAACTCTCTAGTATTTCTGTGTTGTGAGGCTTCATTTATAAAGGAGTAAGAGGGAAATCTAAACATATGTCTTTGGAATAAACAAAGGGACTTTCTGGGATTCGGGGGAAAAAACCAAATGATAAACCGAATCTGTACTATAAACTAAAAATTAACAAGAGATACACACATAATGTCCTGATGGAGTAAAGTACTTTAGGTGCTGGCCTCCAGCAGTGTTTAAATGCAAAGTATGCTTCATGTAGCCTTGCAGAATATATTAAGCTTAGTCAGAAATTCCCCACTGAAGCTGATAATGCTTGATGCCTAGCCAAGACAGGTAAATTCTCAATCTCTGTAATTACACTTATTACCTTGTTACATTTGTTAATGTTCTCCCCTTTCAGAAGTATTCCGAGAATTAGCTGAGTTAAAGCAAGTTATTAGTAAAACATGGGCTCTGCAAACATCTTTTAAAATAACTGGACTATGGAATTCTTTCTGCAGATTTTACTTTTACATCTGAGAGCAAAACACTACAAAAAAGGGAAAGCATGATTGGCAGATTCTACATTTGATCACTATACCTTTCAAGAGTGTAGGATCAGACATTATATATTGGCACATCCTTTTGCATTAGGATGTATAAAGTTAGATGCTTAAGTACCCAGGTAGGGTCAAGGTAAACATTCCAGTTTGCCTCAAAGAAGTGTAAGTTCTGTAAGTGTTCAGAGCTTTAAAAATGAGATTACTTTTGTTTAGGAGTCCAGGTACTGACTTATGTGTCTGATTTGCTCTACCCAAATTTTGATGGTTTTATGGTTCACCTTATTTTAGACTGGCTGGTAATTGCAATTAGTTTTACAAGAAGTCTCAGATAGCGAGAAAGGGCTTGTAATGCTTAGAATGTGCCTACATTTTTATTAGTGTGTGGTTTGATACTGCATTTGTATGGTAACTTTGATAGTTTATGTTCCAACATGGTTTAACAAACATTACAGTAGATCATTTCATTGCACAGAAATTAGCTCTTTATTGCCTTTGTTTGACTCACTTAAATGCTCTAATTAAGGATATACTAAACATGAAAATCTCTCCTAGGCTTTCTTTAGGTTTTCTAGGTGTTATCTGAATGACATTAATGCTTCCTGTTAGGACACAGATATATTAAAATGCTTGGGTGATGAACTCAGGTGGGTTTTTATTATTAACAATGACAAGTGTACTCAATAGGAATAGTATTTTTAGTTCAGCAAACCTTTTAAGAGAATTTGGTTAGAATTTGATTATATTTGGGCCAGACAAATCAAAATATTTTGAAAGAAAAAAATTGAATTACACCAGTCACAACATATTTGCACATTTGGACCTTATTTTCCTATTGCAAGTTTGATTTAAACCTTTTAATGACTCAGAACACTTAAAGTGCTGCCAGACACCTTAAGATTCCATTAGATTTCCTTTTGTAAAGTGTAGTACATTTGTTGCAATCTATAACTTACAGCAAAGAACTTCTGCTTTCTTAAATATCTACTTGGCAATGTCCAACTCAGTATGATTAGTTATAAGACTGTATTTGTGTTTTAACCTTATGTTCAGAAATAAGTGGTAATATGTATACTCCCTGCATTGATTATATTTCTTGTTAAAACCTGTTTCCTCTCCTATTACAAGCAGTATTATGACACATTATTTATCACTGTTGCAACAAGATAACACCAACATGAAAGAGTAACTGGTATAATTCAGTTCTGGAAAGCAGTGGTGAATCAGAGTCCTCGCTTAACTCACGAATATCATACACAGCCCTGTGTCTGACATTGACTGAAGTTTAATGTCCCTGATGATCATTCAGCAGATATTTAAATGCTGTGCACAATCACACCAAACAGAAGTGGTCAGCTTGCACTTGGTAAAGCTGCAGTTTCTCTGTAAACAGCCTTAGTACAAACAACACCACATGCAAGGCTGGTGCCACTGAACGTGATAAAAGCATTTGATCGTTCCTGGCAGTGAACACAAAGCCAGACTGGGTCCAAAGCAAAGAAAAGATTTTGGGAGATCAGCGTAAACCATCACTCCACTTTGGCACTTCATCCTTCAAAACAAGCTTGGCTTTCCAAGGAAGAGCCATGTGAAGGAGAGCGGGAGTCAAGGTTAAAGCCATCACATCCAAGGCGGTCGTATGTTTTTATCAGGAGAAGGCGTATTCCGCCAAGGCGATGTAGATCAATAGCATCATGAGACAAGATTTCTGCCTAAAATGTTGAAGTGTCTTAGCCATGTGTTTGAATTCATTCTACAAAGTCATTCTGGGGCTTAGCAAAATCAATCCCCATCCCGTGCTGGGAGGGAAGAACACAAATCCATCACCTTTAAACACAACGCACTGTGCAAATCGACGAGTTTAGTGTGGTGTGAAACCTTTACAGATTTTGCAAGGCAAGTGCTCTGTCTTTTCCCTTGTTTGCCCTTCACTTGACATACAGGAAGAGATGCATCAAGAGGATGGCAGGAGACATGTGTCACTTAAAGCATGCCATAACAATGTTTGCCCTGGAATACTCCCTTGAATCTGTTTGAACAAGCAGGCATCATACATGAATAAATACACACAGAACTTCACCTAGTTACAAAGTTGACAGAAGCCCTTTGCCATCCTCCCCCCTGAGCAGCGTCAGCCCCAGGCAAGCTGCTCCCTTTGGCCCGGTCACACTGCACCAGGTCACTTGTTGCTCAGTGCCAGGGTGGCATCTCCCCTCCGCTCAACCCTCTGAAACTTCACAGAGCCGCGTTTCAGCGGAGCCCGTTCCGAGGCTTCCCCTCTCCATCCATCCTGCTCGGAGCCGCTTACCTGCATGTGTCCCTGGTACATCCTGCTCTGGCTGCTTCAGCTGCCCCTCAGCCCGACAGGTTGGGTGTGCGCCGGGGTTGGGGCACTTCTGGGCGCTCGACTATAAGAAAGAAAA
>VXBX01005828.1:122585-246599 GCA_013400415.1 Scytalopus superciliaris
GCTGCCGGCTCCTCCGCAGACATTTAAAAAAGGGGAAAAAAACCCAACCAAACAAAAAAAAACCACCAAACCCACAAAACAAAACCATACGGAAAAAAAAAAAAAAACCACCAAAAAATCCCCCAAACCTACTAAAGCATAACAGCAAAAAAAAACAGCCCCGGAGCGTCCCGGAGCCCGGACACGGCAGAGCGCGGCTCTGGCGCTCGGAGCCGCGAGTTTCGCGGAACGGGAGCGGGCGCGCAGGGAGCGCGCTCCGGGCGCATCCCGGGAATGTGCGCTGAGCTCCCGGCCCGCTCCCACCGCGGCCGCAATTAGCCGCATTTCAGCAAAACGCTCGGGGCAGGCCCTACCTTGTGCTGCGCGTATGGAGAGCAAACGTGATGGGTTGTGATTCCCAGAAAATATCAGGAGACGCTTATTCCGGCTCGGTAGCATTGCTTGGTAGCGTTTTTCAACGCTTACCGAAGACACTGTTATATAGGCAAAAATCTGGCACTGGCCCGTACATGCAAAATTCTGACCTTGCAAACTGGCACACCAGGCCTGGCTAAATCCTGAAGGAGACACCTGCATCATCTTGGAACCAGCTTTTTTCTCCTCTCCCTCAGCTCAAACCTTAAACTTCTAATCTGCTAAAAGGAGCAGCTGCTTCAATTTCATTGCAAATTTCTGTCTTACCCAGTCTATCTATATTCAGTAGAATAGAAAACATCTAGCGCCTGGAATTTGCTATATTTTATAATTCCTTGGCTCAGAGCTCTCAAGTTTTACTATTAAGCTACACAAAACTTTACGATGCTTTTGGTAGATCAGAGCAATCCAATCTTAAGCATGTTCCGGTACTAGAGCAATGCAAAATAGATTTCTTATTCCTGAAACCAGCACATTTGTATCATCACAGCTCTCATTTCAGCTGACTAAATAAGCCTTTTTGAACTGTTCCCATTCAGCTAAAAAATGGGGTTTTGCAGAACATGAGTTCGTAAAGTCGTCAGTGATGGCACAAGCAAAATCTATCTCATTATTTTTTTTCACTTAAGCTTAAGGGTTTTATCTTTTAGATAGATAGCAAAAGTGACAGTTCTCTTACATGCAATGAATATATATCCAGCTCACTGAGATTTTCAGAGCAGCCAAGGAGTTTAGCCATGTATCGGTGATAAAAGGAAATAAGAAATGAGTATTTTTTTGTCTAAATCCCTTAAGCCGCTTTGAAAACCTCAATTAAGGACTGATGAGCTTAAAATACTTCTTTGGGATTGTCCATACATGTTAGACATAAAACTGTAAAACTTCACTGTGTAATACAAAAGGTGACTGCACTTAAATGGAAGTATCAGATATAAATTACTGGGATTTCACTTAAAATACAAATTGCAGAGAACATATTTTTGCAGATGTAAATGTCCAGCTGCCTTTGTACTCAATTTAGAAGAAAATTGAGGTCTAGATGAAAAAAAAACAAAAAACCAAGTCTTGTTTAAACTTGGAGACATTGTGCCTTTGCTATTTGTTGGACAGAGATTTATTAGACTCTTAAGCTTTTAGTAATCTTGAAGGTGCACTTTTTCACTCTGGCTACAGTAGATCCAGATTACCCACTCCTGTGTTGGCGTGCAAGTTTTCTGTTGTAGCTGAATGTTTCTAAGGCACATGAAAATGTCTTTTTGTTGTTGTTGTTGTTTTGAGTACAAGGCTCTTGTGTTTTTCTCAGTGAGGAAGCTGGGGGAAATTTGTCACCAGTATGTAGCAATATCTGTTTTTTCTAAATTTAAGTATATGCACCATGGTTTAAATTTTTCCTACAGATTATGAAAAAGTACACTTGTAGTAAGAAGCGTTGTTAATTCAGGAGTGATTATTCATGCTATTTTGTTATTCATACTATGTTATTTGTGAGTAGAATTTAGCAAGATCCAAATGTTAGATATGAGATTAATAGTATAGTGTGTATTGGAATAAGCACTTTTCCTAATGCATCAGAAACAAGTGCATTCTTTTTACAATTTGTTGATGCAATGGCATGTTGATGTCACATTTTGGCAGGATCTGACAGATCCAGTAAGGCCAGATAGATCCAGCTTTTGCCTTTTTCCTTAGCATGGGCTGAATCACTTGGCACTGGTCAGTCAGAAAGCTGGCAAAGCAGCAGCTGGTGCAGAGGAGAGATGGAGAGAGATGTGTGCATAGATGGATGGATGGCAGGGTTTCTGCTTCAGGAGCTGCTCTTCAAATATATTTCATCCAAGCCACCCTCACAGTGCTGTCCTTCCACAGGTGTAAACTCTGCCTTTGTTCTCACCCTTCACAAGAAGCTTCAGTGAGATTGTTTTGCTTTCCATCTAGTTCTGGTCTGGAATCAATGCATTGTATTTACTGCTCAGTTACAGTGCAATTTAAAAAATGTAATGATGGGTGGCACAGAAAGAATTAATGTGTAACTCTGTACCATAAATATAAAGGCAAGTTCTTTACAGCATAGAAAAAGATGAGTGCCAGGACCCATGCTCTTTGTGGCTCTGCTCCGTTTATGAATGTGATAGTCTGTTTTGTTACAGTGCATATTTAATCACACAAGGTTCACTTGCTGAAACTGCTTTGAAAACATTTTTCTATTGTGGTCCCTTTTGGTCTGTCTGTGTGGTTGCATTAATATTTGAACCAGTGATGTGTGTGTGCTGTGAGCTCTCTAAGATTTGTTGTTTGTTATGGCAAAAATGGGAAAAATCATGGTAGCAAATATGAAAGTCATAATGTTTGTTAAGAGAAAGAAGACTCACCATATGGCTCAACAGATTTTAATTAATATTAAATTGCCAGGGGAAATTTTGAAGAAAGTCAAGTAAAAATCCTTTATTTCACAAATAAATGCTCAGATTTTGTTTTCAAATACATTTCTGGGGCAATTAGGACTATTCAGAATTCTGAAGAGAGTAATGGGAGTACAGGGGCATTTTCAGAAATACAAAGTGCACAAGGCGTTTTTGGAGAATCTGGCAGCTACTGAGTTACTGTCAAAACCCTGACACTAAACTCCCCCTGGGAGGTGGTAGATCCTGCATTCCTTTAGGCCTTACTGATACCTATATCATCCTCCAAATTTTAAAACAAATGGTTTTAATTCACTGCCTCTGAAACTGCACAAGACAACACATATAGATTCCAAGTTAACAACAGCTGTTCTAGTATTCTTTGTTAACACAGTGATTGGAATGGCAAGGTCTGTGGTTCCCATGCCAAGAAACCACATGGCAAGGACAAGTCATGATTTTTAATAAGAAAATCATGCAATGGTACACAGACCTGCCCATTCCATGTAGAAAAGTGAATATATATATATACTCACTTTGTTGTATGCAATGAAGTGTTCAGTGAAAGAGTCTTAAATGCCAATTGAGGGTGATGATTTGTGTCATTGGAGGCAGCCACAGCCCATGATGTGCTTTATTCCTGCAGCTTCAGAAGTGAGACTTGGAGGGATCACTTTGGGGAACTTGGGCCCTGAATAGTTGTTATATCCATCACTCTCTGGTGCTTCTCAGATCTCTCTGAATCTCTTGGTGTTTCTCATGTGTGATGGCTGGTTGTGTTGTCAGCACCCAATGATAGCTCAGGTTTGGTCATAAAGACACAGATTTGCTGCTTTGTTCAATAATAGCTTAATGTTCTGGTGCATATGCCTTGTATAAAACATCAGTCTATTAGCTCATGTAACCATGGAGATAAGTAATTTGCATACATGGAAACTATTTGAGTTCATTTAGGCCTAATGCCTATATTTTATTAAGAAATAGATCTTTACAAACATTAATGCTAATAAATATTTTCATTAATACTGTTTTCTCCTAACTGAGAATAATTGGTCTAATTTGTGAAAACATGGAGCTGATTAAAAATTAACTACTGAAAATAACTTAGCTTATTCTTAGCCTCCAGTGAGGTGCAAAAACTGTGAAAATTAATGTATTAATAGTCATAAATTTTAATAATAATATAGAATTAAGGATTTTTAATATTGTTAGTTCTGACAGATTCTAATTACACTTTATACTTTGTTTTCTAATTGCAGTTGTAAGGTATGAATGGTACAACCACACATCAATGAAAGTGCTAATTATATTATGTGTATTTACACATTGCTTTTATATGCTAACGTGATTTATATGTGTTTAGGGACTGCATGTAAAGGAGGTTTTTGAGATGCTTTACATACTTTAATGAATAATAAATTTGAACAACACACAATCCAAAGTTAATTTTAAAAAGCTAGAAGTTTTGCTAATGATGCATATAAAACATTTAATTAAAAAGACTCAATGTAGAAACCACCAGTCACAGTAAAAAATAGCGATTAGATTGTAAATAGCATGAGTAGAATACTAACAGGGTGATTTTTTATGTCACACTCACACCACTTTTGTGCATGTGTAACTCTGTGTCTGTCAGTAAATACCAGCCTAGAACTTATCAACAGAATGAAGAGTAATACCACATTATTACAGATTATAACTAGCATAACTGCAAAGTCCCATTCTGATTTCAGTTGAACTTTCCCTGGTTGTTGCCCTAGTTTCTGTGTAGCGTGTCCATTGTTGCCCCAGGTTTGTGTGCAGAGTAAGTGCTGTGAGTGGGCAGAGGAGGAGCAGTCCAGCTATTCCTGGTCAGCTCATGTGGTACGTGTTGGAGCAAGGTTATTTACTGCTGCTACTGCACAGAGTCCCAGAGTTGTCAAGGTTGGAAGGGACCTCTGCAGTCTGTGGCTGTTTGAGAGTTCCTTTTAATGCCTCTGAGATGCTTCTGTCTCTGCTCACGGTATCTGAGGGTGAAGTTGAGGGGGAATTTCTGAACGCGACTAACTACCCTAAATACTTCCAAGCCCGTGTTTTCCCGTCACTGGTGTTAGGTCTCTTACACTTCTGATCACAGCTGGCCGCTTTAGGTAGTCAAAATCTAGGTTTTTTTCAGGTAGCAGTAATATTTTAACTGCATGTAGCTCATTGGGTGTTCCAAAACATGTTCCAGAAGCTGCAGGCATTTATGTACTCCAAGCTCCTGATGCCTGTGGCCCTGCAGGTGACAGAATCCAGCCTGGCCTTGATTGAAAGCTAGCTTTGGTATATCTGCACTGCATTACCATTACATCAGTGAGTGCAATGTAAACACATCAATTCACCTTAAATTAGGAAAAAATGCTTATATAGGGTACTTGCTTATAAGGTTCATGAAATTCTGGTTTACTGCTGCTAAAAACGTTTAGGCTGTACTAGTACAAAACATGCTAGCCCTCAAATGAAAAGTAGATTTGAAAGAATTTGCTTCTGATAAGTTTTTCTCTTGAGTACAAAAATGCTCTACAGATCTCAAAGTAAAAATCTGGCCTTTTAATTAGATTTTGTCCACTTGTGATTACTGGTAATATAGAATGACACATAGTCCTCTTACCCTATTAGCTACTTCACTGTTTGTTGTACTTGACAAGCCTTGAGAAATTACTGGATTCAGTGAAGCATCCATTTAGAGTGACTCCACATGGGCACTTCCCAGCAGCAGAAGGTTTAATGTTGCCATATAAATTCTGGGTAGGCAGAATGGAAGAGATACACAAGGATGCTTTATACCTCAGGTCCTGTTCAATAAAAAAGAATGAAGGATTTTTTTTTAAAGTAGGAATATTCTTCATCATTGGAGAGATACTGCAACACAGAGGAGTTGGAAAACTCAGATACTTAGCTCATACAAATTGTCTTTAAACTACTGATCTTGAAGCATTTTGGGAGTAAGTGCCGTTATTGACATTTTGTGGAGGTAGAGATAGGGATTAGGAAATTTCCATCACTAACTGTGGAGGTTGTTAAACAGCTACTGCTCAAGTTAAGACATTTTATGATGAGCAGCTCCAACAACATTCATCAGGGAGTATTCAAGGAACTGCTTAAGAATGTCTCTGGACTGTTAATGTTGTTTTTTATTAATTGATACAGCACTGGGAAGGCAAATACTGTGCCAGAATTTTAAATGGGATGGCTTCATAATTACAGGCCTTTCAGACTGGTGCCAATCCCTGGCAAAATAATGGAAGACTGATATGGGACATTATTAGTAAAGTAATAATCAGGAATAATGTAATTTATGGCAGTTCTCATTGGTTTATGGAAAATATATCTTGTCTGACTAACTCAATAGCTTTCCTATGATAAATGAGGGTTGGTCGATGGATGTTGTAGTGCTGATGTAATGGACTTTCTTAGGACATTTGTCATGGTACCACACAACCTTTGATTAAGAAATGAGAATAATGCAAATTCAACTGGGCAATACATTAAAAAGACCTAAAACTGCTTTTCTGGTAGTCTTAATATGCAAAGTGGGAATCATTATCTAATAGGCTCCCTTAGGGATTGTTGGGTCATGCTCTGTTTCCCATTTCTTTTAATGACTGAAAAATTATTAAAAAATAATTAATGGTAGATGGGAAAATGCTTGGGATTTTGGAAATAAATTTAGTCTATTAAGTGATTCATAAATCATACACACATCAGTAAAACTGAAGATAAACCCAAATACCATACATGTATTTTGGTTGGGGTTATTTGACTTTTTGGGGGGTTTTGGGGTTTTGTTTTGTTCATTTGTTTTGTTTTTTTTTTAAACTTTTGTGTTTGTTGCTTGGTTTTGTTTGTGGACTTTTTTGTTTTGGTTTTGTTTGATTGTGGATTTTTTTGAGTTTTTTAAAATACATAAACATGGGGTTGTACTGTGCAGGACAAGGAGCTGGACTTTGATAATCCCTATGGGTTCCTTCCAGCTCAGGATATTCTATGATCCTAAATAAATTAGCTTACATTTGTAGGATCGATGCCCCTCTCCTAAGAAATAATAACAGAAAAGTGTTTGGGAGATCATGATAGATAATTGGTGGAATTACAGTGAGGTTTCACTGTCACACAGTGGCCAAAGGCATGAAGACTAAAGAGAAATTTCAAACAGAAATGAAGTTATGCTGCTCCTGTGTCAGTAGTGATGCGATAACTTCCCAAATAGCCGAATTCATGTGAAGATTCACATTCATATTTCAAAAGGAATAATAAGTTGGTGAAGGCTTAGGGAATGATGGATTGGACATTCTGTGCAGCAAGATCCTCAAGGACTTGAACCTATTTAGTTTAAGCAAAGGTAATTTGTCCCAGTCTATATCTATATAAGGCACAGAATATGAGGCTGGAAACTTGGGCATAGTAGTGATAAAGGAATAAAATGGTGTAAAGTTGGAAGTTAGGCAAAGCTAGACTCCAGGTGCACATTTTTTAATAAACTGTTGAATTTGTTTTTAAAGGATCATTGTTAGTTCTCTGTCTGGAGTTTTTAAAGTCAAGATTCCTTGGGTTTTATTTTTTCTGAAAAATATTTTCTGCTTCAAGTAGGAATTGATTTAGACTGGACCTATAGTAGTGTTATTGGAACAAACTATTAATCAGTGTAACTATTGGTTTTGTCATCTCTAAAGTGATTTACTCAAGACTACCCAGTGGGATGCTGACAGGATAGTACCTGCTCTTACTGACTCCTTTACACCAAACAACTTCCTACTAAATAATAGAAAGGCTGGAATTTCTTAAATATATGTTTCTTTGCACACATATGTGTGTGAGAGAATCCTGCTTTCGTGCTCACTGTGGGAGGTTAAAGGCAGCTTTTTTCCCCATCTGTGCACCTTGTCCAGAAACAGTTCTCAAGCTGTGCCTTGTGTTGTGTGAGTGCAGCAGAGTGGAAACCCTACACGTGACCCACCTGAACCTCAGCCCCTTTGCTCTAGACAGCTGATGTCACTCTGGGAGAGCTCTTGTGGGAAGCCAGGGCTAATCTCCCCCGTCCCCCCCCATATCAGATGGAGAATGTGCTTTCCTCAGTTCCATTGGAGCCATCAGAGCTTTTTCATTACAGTTTTTGGCCTCCCTACACTGCACTGGCTCCCAAGTCATTACTTTTTCTGCTGAGTGAGAAGTTCATGTTTAAATGCTGATTTTTCATAATTCATGCTCAATTTCAACCCATAAGAATATTTATAACTAACGATGAATTTCTTTTTTTATTTTATTTTATTTTTACTGAAATATGTGTGTTGGTTAAAAAGTTCCTGGCACACTGATCAGGAACTGTGGAACTGTTTGCTGACTCACAGAAAACGTGTACCACTGAAAAGGGAGGATATAAGGAAAGAGACCTCTGAGACCTCACTTTGTGGCATCCTGAACATGTGTCTGTCCCAGCAGCTCAGTAGACCAAACGTCCTTGCTCAGGTGCTTGAATATGAGAGATGCTCTGAACTGTTTCAGTCCAGCTGGGCCAGTTCCCGAGTGATTCAGTGTCACTCCTTAAGTCATTTGGTATTCGTTATGTGGAGAGGCAGCACAATGATCTCTGTATTTTACAGCATTTCACAGCAAGAAGGCAGCCATGCAGAGAAGTGTGTACATCGCCTGGCTGATAAGAGAACACATCCTGATTTGATCCCACACAGGCTGGTGGAGGGAGCTGTGATGGGCACCTGGCAAGGTCATGAGCTGTGTTAATGCACCAGCATCACTTCATCTTTTCTTACAAAAATGGCAAGATGGGATTAATAGCAAGGAAGTAACTTTTAAATAGCAAGAGTTTTTAAATGTCAGACTCAGCGTGTCAGACTAATCTGCCACAAACAAATTCTGATGCATTTTTCCTTTTGGATCTTCTGTTATTCACAAGTAATCTGTGTTTCAGGCTCATGATTTAATGATTCTCTGCATATTCATAAAAGAAATATTAATTTTGACTACACAGAGGGGGGGAAAAGCATTTTATCTTTTCTGCAATTACTAATAAAATAGTATCTATCTTAATTTTTGGATATGTAGATGGTAACAGACAAAATTTGACTGGGATTCATTGGCACAGAATGAAAAGTTCACTCTGGATTTCAATGTTCTGTAAAGAATGCACATCAGCATCATCATCAATTTAATAGGCTGAGATAGGGTAAGAATAATCAATTGTATCTTACGTTATATGAGAAATGTCTCTGCTTTCACACCTGTGAAACAAGTGATTAAAGTGCACCATTGGGCTTTGAATTCTGCCTTTTGATAAACTTTGAAAACTGCCCTCTAGTTTATCAGTGGCAGGTAAACCAGTTTCATTTTAGGATTTCTTTCTTGTTTTTTGATAATGTAAGACTCCAACATGAGAAATATTTTTACTTTGACTTTGGACCAGTTTGACTAACTCTGTCCTGATTGTCAACAACAGTAAAAACTCCATTGGATTAAGAAGAGGTCATTTTCAAAACAAACATGAGTAATACAATAACACAAGTCTCAGAGAAAGACACAGGATTTGCACTTAGAAATCTCTTGGGATTTCTGCAAATCTCATCCAAAAAAATAAGCCTGCTCATTTCAAACAACTACATAAAAGATACTTTTTGGAGTTCTGCAAGTGAATAAAGAATAAATATAAAGCTTTAAAGCAAGGCTGTTACAAGTTTTCAATATTCACTTTCAAAGTGAATACTTCATTCTTGGTAATGATGAATTTTTATAGTTTTAAAAAGAAATAGTTCAAGGATGTTATCTGGTCAGGTAAGCTAAGGATGTAGACCAGGGATTTATATCATCTAATCTTCCCTAGCACTTTTTCTCTTTTAAATTGTCACTAGCACAGCCTCCCTATTGCTGTTTTCTCAGTTGTAATCTGGGGCAGGGTGTGTGCATGACATTACCCGCACATGTCCCAGAGCCAGCAGAGCTTTATAAACTCTGATAAAAAGCTGTTACTGACAACTCTTCTTAATGGGGGATTTCAGATTCAGAAAGGAACAAGAGCAGATGTGATTAGGAAAAAAACCCACAATGACTAACAGATATCAAATCATGGAGTTATAAATACAAACAAATCATTGTGTTATGCTTGCTTTCATCATGACAGACAGCCTTTTGCTACAACAATACATACACAGCATTAAAAGCTGGAGAATCCTGGTGCAGATCCTCAGCAGGGATGAATTCTCATAGCTCCATGACAAGAGCGTTATGGTAATTTACACCTGACAAAAGCCTGCTCTTTATGGAACAACTCCACCTCTTTTGAGATGAAGTCATCTTTTTGGGGAAAGGTATTTACCTCCTCTGGTGTAGGTTTAGCAAGTAAATCCTACATGAAGGACTGGAAGGTAAATAGGTCTTGTGCTGCATCAGAGTATTTCACCTGCTGTGTTGTGGCATTGTTAAGATGAATGATCTGGCCTCCGAAGAATTCCTAATAAGAAAGGCTTTGCTAACTAATGTGGAAATCAGCTGGTGTCCCTTGAGATGCTATAATTAAGATACAGCAGATGTTGGAACTTTTCTTGAGAAAGTACTAATGATTAAGATATCGTGTGCAGCAGACATGCATTTGCTTACATAGGAGGGAGAATATAGGGAATATGGGAGATCATGAGACAAGGAGGAAGATGCAGAATGTGCTGGGATATTTGGTTAGACAAGTTCATGGCAAAAGCATTAACTGGGGAAGTGTCTGGCTGATTAAGAGCAAAAACACTGCTGACGTTTGGAAGCTGGAGGGCATGTAGAGAATTTGTACTTTGGCAAAAATACTACTTGGTGGGTCCAAGGAGGAGACAACAGCCTAATTTTTTTAATGCATTCCCCTTTACTCACTTTATTTGGATTACTGCATGTCATCCTTCTTTGCTCTGTAACCAAATGCATAGATGGAGACACTTCAGAGAACAGTTTGGATCCTGTCTTTCTCCATTGCAAGCTCTCAAATCTCCTGCCTGTCTCTGAAGTATGGAGTGATTTCCATCTCAATTTGCATTATTGCTTGCCTGCTGTTTCCTTTTGCTAAAGATACCTTGACTAGTGTGCATCTGCTCCTTGTGATACACAGGGTATCTCTTTCTGATGTGCTGAAAATCCTTCCAGCAGCTGATTCTGGAATATTGATGTTGCGGTCTGGGCGTCTCTTCACAAAACAGAGCAAGGAAACTGCTGCTTAAGCACTGTTTATGCAAACTTTGGTTCAAAAACTGAGTGGTGTTTCCATTAAGGATTCAGAAAATGCACTTAGACTGTATAATATTGAAGCCTTTGCTCCAGTGATGGATAAAGAGACTTTAATGTGTTCAATTAAAGCTTCACGATTCTTTTCATGGTAACAGGTTGTGTTATCACCCTGTGAGAACTGTGAAGTGAGTTAGTAGTGATCAAAATATCTACTGTACCTGCATCTCAGTTTTCTAACATTACTGGCATGTTAGCTCTGCTGTCTTGTCTAAATTCTGGTTAAACAATTATGTTCTGCCCACTGTAATTCCAGCTCCTTCCCAAGCACTCAGCACTTCTGTCGGCTCCCATCCTTATCCTTTATTTCTGCTCTAGCCTAACTGTTGAGCAGTTATTGTGAGCTGTCAAGATGTGAAGATCTAGTCATGATTCCCACGAATAAAATACAAGTTAATTTTCACAGGACTTTCTTAGGACAAAAGGCAGCATAGCAGTTACTCCTTCCTCATATGTATTAGGAATACAATTTGCTGTACTAGCTGTATAATTTCAGATAAAAAGCTGAAGGACTAATGTCAGCTAAGCCAGTGTTTTTGGGAGCTGTATTGGCACTGTGCATTCCATGTGCTTTATACATGTGCCAGTTGCAGTAAATAAATTAAAATGTTTTCAGAGCTGAAAAACATTTACAAAATATTACAAAACCACCTGTAATCTCTCCAAAGTGTGAACTGCAGTTCAATAAAGGTCTCACTCTTGAGCTAATTAGTATAGCAAAAATACTTTCAAATTTTGTAACATATTTCTCTTAAGCACTGCAAAACATTTTATAAATTTTAATGAATTTAGACTTGAAATATGATGATATGAGTGATCATCGTCTTCGTTTGACAGAGGAATGTGCTGAATCTCAGAGGAAAGTTAAATGACTTGGAGAGGAAACTGAAGTACTGACAACTTCAACTTTGAAATCATCTTCTCAGAAATATAAGATCATTCATCATTTAACTAAAATAGTGTTCTCAAAATGCAATTTGCAATTTCCAGAGGGAGTCAGAAGAGTGTTTATATAGGCCCAAAACCACCTAAACATCTCAGGAATGGCTGAAGCCATTTCTTTAGGCTGGGGAGTGACTAATCACTTCCTGCCATAAATACTTAGAACCAATTCTCTCTTGGCCCTAGTGTAGGAACTGAGTTGTTATTAGAAATAAAAGGTGATGAACTGTATCCTGTAAACACATGAGCAGATATAGATTGAAACTGCATTGTTACCTCTTGAGATTTTTTTTTACTTTGTGGATTTTTCTGGTTTTGTTTTTTTGGTTTTGTTTTTTTGGTTTTTTTTACTACATTAACATAATGGCTTTCTGATCTATAACCAAGTCTCCTAAGCTGGAGTGAAATGTTTCTGGTTTTCTCATGCCCACAAATAGAAAGCCTAATTAATGACTGGCAGAAGAAATACATCTCACCTCAAACCAAAGTTGCTCTTGTCGGTTCAGTCGGGAGCTTAGGAGAGGATTAACAGTGTTGAATTTTAGCTTCAAAACCAGGTAAATTGCATTTATTCCTCCACCAGCTGGAATTTCCCTCACAATTTTAAATCTTAGTCACAAAGTTAAGGATGGAACTTAGAAGAAGAGACTATATCCTCTACTTTCTGTATATCTAGAACAGGACTTTGCCTCCAACCTTGCTCTGTGGACTTGGACTTCCTCTGTAGCCAAAACACTATCAGAAAGTTAATTCCTCCTTATAGTTAACCTCCTCTTTCTTTTCTTGTCCATATTTTACTTTATAGACTGTATTAATGTGCTACAAAAAAATCACGTCTTAAGTGATTCTGCTACAAGGTGCAACAATGTCCTGCTGGAGTCACAAAGCAAAGCTGACCCTGAGATACAAATGGTCTTTGTTGCAGAATAATAAGGAGAATGAAATGCAATAATGTGGTTATCTAGGGCACTGATATGGCCTCCTGTAGTGCTGTGCAACTTAGCAACTGATGTGAGATCTTGAGGATAACAACCAGTGGCTTTGGAAAGAAGATCAATTTTTTTTCTAGAAAGAAGGAAGAGCACAATTGCATATCTGGGAATAGGCGTGGGACATTGGGAAATTTCCTTTCCCTTTTGCTAGTCACACTCGCATGTTCTGTAAACCAGAAGCTCCCTCTCCTAGAAGGCCTTGATGTGCTTTTAAAGTTTCCTGCTGTTTCAGACCTCAGGACAAGTTGGCACACCTGAAAGCCCCTCTAGTTTTTACAGCTACCCTGAGAAAAAAAGCTAACTGCTTTTCATCACAGATGCTCATGGCTGTAACAGTGTTTAATCAATTGTTTGTCAGTTTTAGTGTTGAGAATTTCAAGCACATGGGGTTTTCTCAGCAGCATAACTTCTCAGAAGTTAGAAAATTCAAACTTATTGAAAACTTGAAATGCTTGCACGAAGAGCAAGATAGTCTCAAAGTCTTAGGTAAAGGTTTTAACTTCTGGTTGTCATGGGATGAACTGCTCATCAGCCAGTGTAAAAAGAGTGGTGAAAAATCAATTCTGCATCTTCATCATCTTCATTGGCATATCAGAGAATAGTAAAAAAGGCCATTGACTGGATTTAATGAGGTGTCACTGGCACTCAGACATGGATTGAATGAACAAGTTCACAGATCTGTAAGTTATATTTATAGACCTATAGTGCATTTGAACCAAATACCCAGTGTGTGCTGGCGAATTTCACCTTAAAAGTGCAAAGGAAATTAGACTTCATGCTCTGCAATGCAGCTTTGTGTCACAGTCGTTTTTCAAGTTCTTTATTCAGATTTCAGTGAGCAGCTGTAAGGACAAATCAGCATCTAAACACACATTATAGATGTGTACCAAGCTGTGATATAGACATCAGCTTTACTGTACTGAAATAATGCAATGGAAAGCATGGGAAAGAAGGATTAAGGTTTTGCAGTAACAAATGAGGCCTGTGAGGTCTTGGGTTTTTTTGACCAGCAGTGGACTGGGACAGACTGTTAACTTTTCTACTGCTTGTTCTGTGATGTAACAATAAAGAACACTTCAAAGGAGAAGAGCCCACATGCTTCTGATCACAAATCCTAAGCTTTTCGGGGCAGGGACCTGGAATATTTGTTTTGTGAAGAATGAGGAACACATGGCACTTTGTAAATAATAAATGATAGAAATAAAGCATGAGTAACCATGCTGTAAAAAGAGAGCAGCAAATGCATTGAGAAATATCAACCATAGGACAAAGATTACCTAATGAGCTATAATTTATTAATTGTTATTCAACTTCAGAGTTCTAGCTCTAGAAAGAAACTTTTTGGTTTTATTGTTCTGCTACATCCCATTGGTACTTCATCTTTACCTTCAAAGTCTGGTGACTTGGAATGTGTGTTACATGTATAACAAGATGTAATCTCTGTGTGTCTATCTATCTGTCTATCTATCTATCTATCTATCTATCTATCTATCTATCTATCTATCCATTAAAACAGGAGAGAAAGAGTAAAGGAAAGAAGATAGTGATTGGCACTGTGAATAATTATATTTTCTGTGACAAAATTTAGCACATTATTTACAGGCAAATCTATCCTGTTGAGTCTTGACAGGGGGATATGTCAGCAGCATTTCCCCAGAACTGTTTGGTACCCACAAAGTGATCCATCTGCAGATGATGCACCTGATGCTTTTGAAGACACATAACAGTGGGGTGATGTTCTTTTTCCTGCAGAAGTTTCCTATGGAAGTTTTAGAACAGCAGCTTTAAGAATATTGCCAGCAAATTCACTATATTTCTATCCTCATACAAGACCATACTAATGGTAGAGAACTGCTTTGTTCTATGAAAAGTACTTCCAGGTAATGGCTTTAGTCACAGTGACAGGCAATTGCAATGATCCAGAAATAATTCTCAGCGCTGTAAATTTTTTTGCAACAATTAGCAGGAGTCTGCAGAACTCTTTGCAAAGGGTTAGAACCAGAAAAAGCAGAGCTGACTAATGGAGCAGTGTGAAAGAAGTGATATAGAGGTCATCTACCTACAGAGAATTAGGAAATGGTGTTCCACATTCTTTTAGCAGAGCAGCGTTTTAGAGAAGAGTCAGGTATTTTTCCACCAGATTATCATTAATATTCCAGAGCATGAGTTTTGCTTCTGACTTTGAAATATTTGATTATGGGACATATATATTTATTTCACTGTCTCCCACGGAAAGCTGGGAACACTCAGAATGTGCAAGACCCTCAGCAGCTGCTGCCATCTGACAGGAGGCTGCTGGAGCACCGTTCTCCTGAGTGTGTGATGGTCACTGTTGGAGAGGAGCAGCGTCACACAGTGAGACGGACCTGCAAAGTGATGGGGTTCATTTGCAGGTCAGTCCTCACCTATTTTGCCTCAGCCTTGTGCCACTGCTCTTCTCACTGTTGGAAAAACTGGCAGGAGAGACCCTGAAAGCTTTAATAGGAGGTTGCCTTGGACTGTAGGAAAGTTGCAGTGATGTGCTGGTGGGAGAAAGCTTAAAGAGCAAGAAGCACTATGACAGCTATTTCAGTCCTAGACAAGCTTGCTCTTTACACCTTTCAGCCCCAGAGCTGTACCTAAAATAGCTGTTTGCATGTTCCAGGCAGAAAGTACTTTTGAGTTTGGTGATGAGCTGAGGGGCTGACATTTTTCCCTGTTTTTCTGATTTTGTGCTGCAAAGGAGTGAGTCCTGGTAGGCACATGGCACAGTGGCCCAGTCCCCAGTTTGGTGATAATTGGTGGTAATCCACCTGCTAAGGAAATGAGTAATAAAAAGTAAGGGAGAAAAGGCAGATGAAATAAAAATAATCAGTGACTTTGGGACAGTTCTAGACAAAAGACCAAAAACTTAAATGTGTGGGATCTCACTAGGGTTATATTACCCTCCTTCTTACAGTGCAGGGGCACAGAAATCAGATATGAACTAGATGTTAAATTAATGAAGGTTAAAACCAACAGTTTCAGCTGATCTAATTTTTCATTACATAATACAGCAAGTCTCTCTTTTGGGGTGTTCTTTTGAAGATGAGCAAGGGAAGTGGAATGAGCTGTGTCCCTGAGGTTTCTGATAGCAAACCTTGAAGGCTTTATATACATTCGTCTAAGATGTACAGTGGTGCTTTTTCCAATAGCAAATACCAGGAGATGTGAATGCAAAATAGAAAGTTTCGTTAAGTAACTAAAAGTTAGACAATTGTTCAAACTCAAAAAAGACTAAAATTGCAGAAGAGTGAATGTAATTAATGGGAAGATCCTGCTCTGTGATAAGTGCAAAACCAAATCTAAGTGCTAGACCTGTCATTTCAAGCAAATAGAACAATGAGAAATAAAAGGAGAATTCAACCATGAAAGTCAGGAAATAGAATTGGAGATGAACCAGAGTGAAAAACAGGATCATGTAAGGAAACACAAGAGAACACAGATGAAAAGTGATAAGTAAATACAGTTTACAGTATCATTGTTCTGAACAAAATCTGGAAGGACAAAGTCTGGATCACATCATATGAAAATTGCAGTAGGTTTCATAGTCCTTTGCTCTGTGAAGGATGTGACTAACACAACAACAAAGATGTTACTTTAAATGATTAAGATTCTAAGTGCAAGTCTGTTTTTTAATCTGCCTCAGTGTTTGCTTGTTCCTGCAGAAGCATACAAATTCAAACCAGCCCGTGTCTGAGCAGGAGTCTCAAGCAAGTGCAAATGTAATTGTTATAAATTGTTGTTACAATATTGTTAATCCAGCATTTTAACTCTGAAAATGCTGTACTAGATGCTTTATCAGAGGGGCCAAGGAACATTTCTGTGGCTAATTGTGGAATAACTTGATCAAAGCAAGTCCCCTCCTAATCAACTCTGTTAGAGATTGAGTAAGACCCTGAGTTATATGGGTTTATAGAATCATCTTTTCAAGCCCAGAGGCATGAGAAATCAGGCATCCTGTTTAAGACAAGCTGGAGAACCTAATTTAATAATTTCTGTATGAAGCCTACAAATATTTAAGTATAAGCATATATAATTAAAGACAGAAAGTAGTTATTTTAAAATGACAGGAGGAAGAAGCAGCCAACTGCAATTTTTTACTTACAGGATTGCTGTGAGCATTTTGCTAGTATTTTTTCAAGTTATAATGGATATCTATGCCACTGGTTATAATTACTATTCCCTTCTAAATTTCTGATTTACCCTCAACCATTTATTTGATGTAATCAGTCCTTAAAGAAATGCAATTTACCTCATTATTTTATCATGCAAGTGAGTATGCACAGAACACATTCATGCACAGTCCAGAACATGCACCAGCTCTGGATCAGGAGACTTGGCATTGGCAGGACTTTAAAACTGTTCCATTCTCAGTAACTTCTTTTTGTGACAAAAGAACATGATGGGAGGTTTGAAGGGTTTTAAAAAGCCCAAATTTTTCTGAACGCAGACAAAATTTGAAAAATTGCAGCAAGTCTCTTAAAAGTTCCAATTCTTAGTTTTCTTGTCAGTTAAATGGAGTTACAATTTATGACATATTTTCTGGCTCAGTGGATCTTCACTTATACCGAGAATTAGACAGGTTCTGAACAAAACCCAATGATTAATGTTTCAAGAAAAGAAATAATTGCCAAGTATTATTAATTTATTTTCTCCACAGTATTTATAGACATTATTTTTCATAATTCTGAATCAGATCTCTTTTCATATAGAAAAGCTATGCAGGAGACAGAAATAATGACATACTTCACAAACATACTTTCTTAATATATGCAAATTATCGTGTTTTTAGAAATTACACACAGCCACTGCAATCTTACAAAAACCTGTAAATTAAAATGAAAGAAAATTACTTTAAAACTGCCTTGTTCATTGAGCATTTATCTTTCTACCAGACAAGAATATAAAGTAAAAAATAACTCAAAAAGGCTGGAGGCATCAGCAGAACTTCTTATCATAACAAACGATCCAACTACACGAGATACTAGTTCTGAAAATCAATGAAAAGTGACAATATCTGTTAAGAAAATTGCAACACTTAATATTAAGTTTTCTTATCTTCCTAAGGGCCAAATCCTGGCTCTTGGTAAAATCACTGAGAGTTTTTTTAATGCCTCTAATGAGAGCACGATCAAACCTCAAGAGCCTAATTTGAAAGCATATTGGTTTTTTGAGTGTTACCAAGAACAAGTTCAAATTAGCTGCACCACACTATGGAATGAAAATCTGTACTCACATTTGTCTCTTTGTGTCTGTATAAAGGCACATTCAGTTCTATAAAATATAATATGTTTTCAGTGCAAAAAAGCTAAGGCATCTTGAACAGCAAGGGGGAACTGGTTAGGCAATCAGTTAAGCTCTCTGTTGATATCCTACAGCTTTTTGTCAGTTTTAGCAGGCAAATGTGCCCCACAGTGCAGTTTATTGTTTATTTTACACAGAATTATCATCCTTAGAAGCTGTGCCTTTGATGTGATATATCTTGACTTTATGGGAGGAGGATGTGTGTCTGGATTCTGTTCTTGTGGCTTCCCTCTTTATGGATGGGTGAAATAATCTGAAATGCTAACAAATTCAAAGAACTAACTTTATATAGTTGTATATATATGGGACAATAAGCTAACTGCTTTGTTTTCAGAAGGGTCTTTGAATTCCTCTTTGACAGAGAGCCTCACGTGTCTTGGACACAGACTGGTTTGACAGTCTGAGAGCTCTGATTGCATGGGCAGTGGCTGTTCTTTCTTGGTGGAATAGTTTGCCTATTTAATTCCTGTGATCCTACAAGGACATTACAAGGCAGATCTATACAAAATCAAGCCAAAAATTGCTTTTCTTACAGTAAATTGTGAGGAGCTCATCAATGAAGCAGTTGTCAATGATGTCTAAACATTTAGTCTTGACATAACATCTGTCATCAATATGTTCCCCATTTAACTAGTGTTTCCTGCTCTTGTAGCCCTTCAGCATGACAGTCCATCACCACTGTGGTCAGGTGAATAGTAATACAGTATTAGTGTTGTACTTTGCCCATTTGACCACGGAATTTAAATCCACAGGGATTCTGCCTTACCTTAGGACATGGTTAACTTTTTGCTCTTAACTGAAAAAGAGTTTTCTTTAATGGACAGTGCAATTCTTTCCTCAGCTTGGCTTTCCTGTATAGTTTACTACAGTATCTAAATCTTTTCTATGGGTCTCTCTGGTGCCTTTTATATCACTGTCTTTCTTTAAAGCTGGGTATTCTAGTCTTTGCAAAGTTCTGCTAAACTTTTGCCAAATGCTTTCTATGCCATATTGGAAGATGCAATGTTCCCATTACTTCATCCCAGAAATTGGAACAACCAAAAAAATGTGTTATTTTGCCCCAGCTTTAAACTCTACTTTAAAGGTTTCTGTCACCAGTAACAAGGGTTCCATCTTGTTTAGGTGATGTCAGATTCATCCTGTATAAACTCCCTCCCCAAGTCTGAAATGCCAGTCATTTTCTCATCTCTACATAGGCATTTTGCTTCCATGTTTGACCCCACATGAGGTACAGGGAGCATTTCAGAAAATCCTGCAATGGAGATTCCCTATCTTCAGTTTCCTGCCTAACACCCTAAATTTTGCCATGGGAGGCTGTATATTAGTCTTCCTTATGAAAATGATGTCCATAGGAACTGTGACCCTCTTAGTCTCTCCAGCATTTCCTAGAGCACAGTCCTGATGCCTGCAGAGGTGCCACACCCCAGCTCAGGCCTTCAGCTTGAGAGTCACTGTGCCTAGTCCAGTCACAGTTCACTTACATAAACCTAATGAATATTTGCAGCTGTTCATATAAAGGGAGCATTTTTTAGAGCTCAAAATTAAGAACCAGATAAAGTGAGCTGTGTAGTGATGATCTTCACAAATGAGCTATTTGGTGACAGTATTCTAGGTTAAGGTTGGAGAAGTGCATCATGCACAGATTTTAAGATTAAATATATTGAATTCCAGAATTAATTGGAAAAAAAGTTTTCAGTGAAGACAGTGTTGCTTGAAGCCATGGAGGAATCATAGAGATACTTCTTGGTGTGAACTGCTGTGGAGTCAAAGCTCTATTTCATATTCACTTTACATGTGCCTGATGTTATATAAGAAAGATCTATTTTAGAAAGGCTACAACGTTTTAATATGCAGTACAACACAGGAGAAATCCAGAATGATTAAAGAGGGATCACTATTTGTAAACAAGTTGTGAGTATCGTTACAGCCTTTGCAGCAATTAAAAGGTTATATTGCTCTACAGACTTGTAGGGAGGATGTGTTACATAAGGGGAGACTCCTCAGTGCTTTCACTCTGTCAGTCTGTGTATTTCCTCTCTTGCTGCATCTGTAGGGAACTGATTGGCATATGAACTGATTTTTCATGCTTTCCCTCTTTTGTGGCTATTACAGGCTCCCTGTGGATGAGTGTGCACTGCAGTTCAGGGGTCTAGGCAAAAAGATTGCTCCTGGCTTAAGGACCATGAAATGAGGATGGATGGATGTAACTGCTTAGTTTGCATGCATAAAAGTGCAAATCAGAAGCTGCTCTATTTTATGCATCTTCTTTTGTCCTCAGAGAGGCATTTTGTCATTTGTAACTTCCTCCTGAGAAGTGCCCCACATGCATTTCTTAACCACATACCCTGAAGCAAAGAGAGATGCCCAAGAAAGGATGGGAATCTTAAGAAATGCTCAACAGCTCCAAGCTTTCCAGGAACTTTTCTACATGGGGAAATCCTGCAGACTTTTAGGATTGATTTCTTTCACCAGAACAACATCCACTTTCTCTCGTGCATTTCTGAAGTGGAATATCAGAATATCTGAATGAGGCTGAGCTGCTGCAGACACGTGTATGTGAGGGACATGGTGTGTATTGCCACTAAAGGCAGGTTGCATTACAATCTGCCTGGTGACCCACATGTGTCCAATAACTGTTCACCCCTGCACAATGTGCATGTTTCTAGCAGCATGGTAACCGATGGAAATCAGAGATCAGAAACTGTCATTCTGAAAGAGCAGAGAGTAATTGAAATCTACCTGAGGCTGGTTCCTGACGATTGTGTGCTTCCACTCCTTCAGCAACCTAATACTCAGTGCACCACACCAAAATGCCACATTACTGTTCGTGTCAGTGGGAATTACGTGTGCAGTAATGAGAAATCAGTGTTACAAATGTGGCTTTTCAGTGGGGGCTTCTGGGGCTTTACTATTCTATTTCATATCCACAGACAAAGTTAAGATCTGTTCTGCATAAGAGTTTGTTTTACCGAGAGGCAAGAATTGGACTGGACCCTTATATTATCTATCATAAAAGGCATTAAGTAGTCAATTTTATTAATGCACAATAGATAGAACCTGCCACCAAATTTGAATAGTTATGCTTTGTGTTCATTTTGTCCAATTATAAATGGCTAAAGAACATTTACAGCAACAGAGAATCACAGATCAGATGTTTACATTACTGAATATGGACAGACTGTGAAAACAACTTCCAAACTGATTAGCAAATGAGTGCATTATGATGGGTAATACTTTATGAGTGTCTATGATTTCAGAATAGAGTCAAATTGCTGGCATTCCTAGTTTTTCTGGGGAAAATTGCTTCAAAAAATAGGAACTCTGATTCAAGGCTAAAGTTTTCCAAAGATTCATCTGATTGCATGTCTTGTATCAGTGAAATCCACTGTGGCACAGCTTGTCCCATAAGGTTTGTATGATGAAAACAAGGAAAGTTTCCACAATCTCATCATCTCCCAAATTTATAGGGACTTTACCATTTGTGTGGCATATGAATATTCAGGTCTCTTCCCCAATGTGTCAGAATATGCTATGAATAATTTATAGCTGTAGACTGAAGTCTTGTCCTTTCAGCTTTGAAAATGTATGCATCAACACAGACGTCTCTATTTCATAGTATTGAAATTAGATCCTAAATATCCTTTGTTCTAAATTGCCAACTTAGCTGTGGAGGCCCAGGACATCAACATATATATGCACTTGGTGATAATAGTGAGTCTCAAAAGGGAATTTAATACTTCATGTAAATTGTTATCTGAAAAACCAGAATCCTTCCCATGCTTGGTTTCTGCAGCAGGGAGTAGTAAAGATATTATTTATATGACCTGCTGAAAGAGGGTTCTAAAGCACATTAAGCTACATGGAAAATATTCTTGGTTTCGAGATGAAGTTACTACATTTGAATCTCTCCCATCAGACATGAACTGGACTGTTTCATCACACTTTTTTTTTTTCTTTATTTCTAGAAACATGTTTCTGTTTCATACATAGAAATTT
Source organism: Scytalopus superciliaris (assembly GCA_013400415.1). Classification (NCBI taxonomy): domain Eukaryota; kingdom Metazoa; phylum Chordata; class Aves; order Passeriformes; family Rhinocryptidae; genus Scytalopus; species Scytalopus superciliaris. Next base: position 144,943 of record VXBX01005828.1, read on the forward strand.
CTGTTTCAAGACACTATTAAAATGTGAAGTATTTTTATACTTGCATGTGTACTTGTATACTTGTTCCAACTGAGCTTTAATTGTAATAGGCAACCGTAAGACTAAGATTCTAGAAAGGTGCTGCTCAGAATAGTCCTGGCCTTTCTTGTTGCTCTTACAGAATATATAGGTTGTACCATATTTTATTCTACATATAATTTTGACATTAATGAAGTTTCCTTTCAGAAGAATTTGTGGTAGAGTTTTTTACACAGAAAAATAGCTTTTAGGAGAGAACTAGAAGAATGGCCCAGCAGTTTTCTTCCTTTAATAAATGTAAAATAAACATTGTTACAATAATATCCAGTATACATGAATTACCTGAGCACCTCTGGACTGTTTTGTTTTGTGGTTATCTCAGCTGCACTTCCAGTTGCAATATTGTATTTAACAGCACAATGCTTTATTTTCAATTCATAAAGAAATCTGTGAGACATTTCTGGAATCATGGTTTTATTCTGATATTAGAAAACAACAAAATTATCTCAACAGACTAATGAATATTTGCTTAGTTGAAGACACAAATGCTTTCTTCTGGTGATTCAAAAAGAGTCTATTTAAAAAAAAATCAAAAAAATGAATAAATATTAAGCCTTTATGGTATTATTCAAAACAGTGAGAGTGTGAACACAGCATAACCTCAAGGTCCTGAACCCACAAGTTAATTAAAATTATAACTGAAACTTTTTATCAGGACGTTCTTGGGAATGCCGTTGCAGCACTAAGTGGCTCTGCAGTGTGGAGAGACGCTATAGAGGGTCAGTGTGTGGAAGGAGCAGGCAGTGTAGTGATGGCCAAGCCAATGCACCTGGATTTCACCCGGGGAAATCAAACTCAACAACACTCCACAGGTGGAGTGCATTCAATCCCAGATGAGAGTACATGAAGGTGGCCACAGTGAGGCCATGCAGGGCTTGTTCTGCCAGGTTGGTCCCCTGGGTATGTTATCCAAACTGGGAGAGCTCATGATGCAGCTGGAGCCTTCAGGGGGGATTTCTGTGATGTTGCTGGACTTTATCCCTTTGAGCATGGGGCAGCATCAAGGACTGGTCCCCGAGCAACTGGCTGTGGCTCCAGGAGGAAGTGCAGCTCCAGCTGCCCTGTGTTGTTGTGGAAACTAAGGGTTCCACCTGAGGAAGTTCTCTTGCTTCCTTGTCCTTCTTCTCTATCCCACTGACCAGCTTATTTGGATGGAGAAATCAGGAAGGGCAGGGTAAATGGGGCTTAGCCACGCATCTTGGCTTGGGTTAAAGAACAGAGGAAGTTGCTGGAGGAAGGAGATGCATAATCTTGGAGGTTTTGGAACAATTTTACCAGAACTGAGAAAGGAGAACAAGGTTTGTGTGGGAAAGCTCTGACACATATCCAGTTTGAGATGTTTGGAGGATCACATCAGTTTCCTTTGGATTTACCCACGGAATCTGAAGATTGGCTTTCTGTTTTCTGTTACATGCATGTTCCATTTTTATCTTTCTGCTCTTTCCTTAGGAGCTCTTTTATACTATATACTCTGTCTTCTTGTTTCTCCTCAAGTTTGCGGTTTTTGTGTTTTAAAGGGCTAAATAAGGATGAAAATGCTACAGTATAAATTGGACTTAGGAAACTGCTGCAGGTGTGAGGGGCTCAGTGCTCTGAACAGGGATAAGTAACAAGCAGTTTAATGAAGAGGAGGAAACCAATGTTGAATCTCTGACATGAGGAAACTATTGAAGTTTGATTTTTGTATTATTCAATCTGAAGCCCTAAGGAAATATAATATAAATGCTAATTCTGTACTTAATGGATTTAATAATTATTGCTTTCAAATTGATTATTGGCTCTCCAGTTGAAATCAACTCTATTTTGGTCACTGCAATAACATACATCTGAGAAAGAAAGAAAAGTGAGATCAAAGACTTTGAGACTTGAGATCACCTGCACAGATAAGTTTTCTCTATGTTGTTGCACAATGCCTATAAGATGGTTCTAAGGCCAGTGTTGCATATCTACCTGAGCAGAGGAAAAGGAAATACTGCCTGCCTAAATGTTCACTTTCCTTCCCTTTCATGCTTTCAATAAGGTAATTTAGGTTAAAAACCCTGCGTAAACAAGAGGCCACATCCAAGGAGAAAAGATTTCCCTGTGTATGATTTCCTGTAGGCTGCGGCTCAGTTTGCCAGTTGTCAGTTGCATGTTTTTGGGCAGGATCAGAACTGCCATCTTTTGCAGCCCATAACATTTACAGTGCTGTGCCTGTGCTTGGTGGCTGTGGGAGGTACCCTGTTGGCAGTGGGAACCGGCAGCAGGGCTGGGAGCATCTGCAGGAGGGTGGGCAAAGCTGGCGTGCAGCACTCTGCTTGGAGTCAACTTGTACCAACAGGGAGACTGTTCTGAGTCAGATGCAAACCACAGGAGGCAGTGCCTTCCCTGAGGACCCTTCCTTACCAGCCTCCTTGGATGATGCTCGAGTAAAGACCTTCTACCTTCCAGAAGGGTATGTGCTTCTTTGATTTCTTATTATCTAATACCCAATCTCATATTCTAGTCTCTGTAGTCATCAAAGCTATCACATTTTGAGACAAAGTTGTTTACTGAAAACTTTATAATATTGACTGTGTCTGAATAAAAATGTCAGAATTTCTAAATAAGTTATGTAACTGCAGGATTTCAGTTTCAAATTCCAATATCTACGATTGACATTTTCTGAAACAATTACATTTGTACTTTCAATAGAGACGAGGTGCTCTGTGTACTCTGAACCTCAGCCAGGACCCAGTAGATTCTGTTATGAAGAGGAATCTTTTTTGCTTCCCTTGAGTCAGGGCATCAAATATATTTCTGATATGATGAATCGCAATAGATGTTTACTCCATCATTTTGCTTGATACCTGCTGCAAGAAACATGTAAAGAGAGAGGGCAGGTTTAGGAGAAAACATTAAAAGTAAATGAACACAATTAGTTCAGAAAGTAGATTTGAAACTTCAACAAGAACATGACCAGGCCAAAAGCTGTTGAATGAAGCATATGACTGGGTAGATCTGCAACTGGAGCAGGTTATCACAGTCCATTTTCATTTCAGGCCTGTGACAAATTATCACAGCTGGGGTGATGTTCAATGTTCTGCAGGTGTAGCTGAAAGCACATCCATCAGACTGGTTGGTCCCCTCTGGGTCTCCTTGTTCTAGCAGGAAAGAAGATCAAAATGGTGAAATGAAGGCAAATAAGCCTGTCTGTCAAATTAATTATAGATGCCATCCATACCTAAAGCTCTCATTCTCTTTGCTGCTGATCTCTTAATTTATGATGGTTTGACAGATGGAAAGGTCATTGTGCAGGTTTTATTTAAGAGGTTCATGCCATGGTAGATTTTCTGCCAAGGGTAATCAGTTGCATTAAGGAATTTGCCAGAAAGAACCAATCTGTCTTATTTATAATTAGCTAAGTTCTAATTATTTCTCCCAAATGGGCAGTCAGATAATAATGTGTAAACATAAAATAAGCAGAGAACTGCAATGGCTACACAGAAGATGACTTCTCCCATGCTGGGCAATATTTTCAGGGTTTGCAATGTTACAGAGCAAAACCACTCAAATTGGACAGACCACAAGCCTGTCTCAATTTTAAATCATCTGTTTTCCCCTGTCATGCAAAGGAATGATGGGCTCTTTTTCTACATTGATTTACCTCAGCACCTTATATCATGGTAAATGGATCACCAGTGCACAGATCTGGTACTTGTAACCCTGAAAACAAACCTTGAATTTTATCTTCAGCTCTCTGTAGGATTAATACACCAAAGCACAAGCTAAACACAATAAATGCCAGAGGAGAGATTTCTGGTTAAAGAAAGCTGGCTGAAACACCTGATGTACTTGGTGTGCCAAGCTCCCAGTGTAGTTTTGTTTGCATTGATGGACACTTGAAAAGCTGATATCAGCTGTAATTGATTCCTCCCCACACCTGGCCTCAGTGATTCCAAGTGTGACAGTCTGTGCTGCCATCAGCGAGATCACTCTGTGGGTTGCCCAGGCACTCTCTGCCTGTTGCCAGAAATGTGCAAAGCTGTCTGCCTTTTCTGGATTTCACATGAATGGAACATAAAGCATGCCACTAATCTTTTGCAGTAGATTTTTAGTTGTAGAAGATTAAAAATGCAAGTATTTGGGCCACCCAATAAAAGTGTGCAGGAACACAGCAGAAGTGGCTTTGCATGGCCTGGGACCACAGCAACTTTCTCTTCCAGTGCCAAGGAGTGAGGAAGGTGGGAGGAACTGCAGAGGGTCTAGGGTTGCACAGTGATCAGACAACTGGAGGAAGAGGATCTCTGGCTGCTCATTGTGGGAATTGTGTGAGCCACTCTGTGTTCTTCAGCAGTTGCTTAGACACTGCTCCTTCCAGGTCCTTGGGGAGAAATGTACCCACAGGTGGAGCTGAGAAGCCCTTTTTATTGTTTACCAGCTTTCAGGTATTTCAGTGCAATTCTCATGTGCAGACTCACCAAACAGGTTTCTAAAGACTTTCCTGTACAGTGAGATTCCCATTATGGAGATTCTGGAAACTAACCTCCTTTTAGTTCTTGAACAGAGAAAAAGTGACAGCTGCATGCATTTAAATTCCTGCCGTAAGGGGTGGAAAAGATGCAAATGGTAAAACCTTATTAATTTCAATACAATAATTCATACAGTAATAATGACATAAATCAGCTTCTTCAAAGGATTTAGGGCAGGTACCTGGAAAAACATTCTGTCATCTACCTCTGATGAGAGCTTCAAGGCAAATAATAAATGAGCAGATGAAACTTTCTGTAGAAAGTCACGTCTTCAAACATCTCTAAATAACTTCTGTTCCTGATAGCAATGTGCTAAAAGCAAATAATTTAAAATAGAGAAGGTATTTCCAGATTAATGGGTCTGGCTACAAAAATCCTGAAGTTTCTCTTGAGAACTGCCAATGAATAAATTAAACGGGCTCAATTTCCGGTGAATTAATATGAGACTAATTTCTCAAACAGTGAAAATAAAAACCAGAAGAATGTAATTCCTTGTACTGTATCTTTCTTTCTTGCAAATTCTCTCTCCAAGCGCTTTTGCAAATTTAATTAAATGTTTGACTAGTTAAAGGCACAAAGAAAGTAAGCTAGAATATGTAAGTGAGGGGAAATAAATATGGTGAGTTTGGTGAAGCCATGACTGTACACAAAGATTTCAGTAATATTTGAAAGAAATCCTGAGTTAGGTATAAAGGAAAGAAGTATTCTATGTCTTCAGTTACAGAAAGAAGAAAGTACTCTCCTGTCAATAACAGCCAGATTCTGTAATGATTTGAGACAAGATATCCCTCCCAGGTAATGCGGAGTGCAGTGTGGCAGCGATTCAAGCCGTGCTGTACAGAGTCTTCACTGTAGCTTTAGGCAGACTCTCAGATGTGTCCAAAGAATAACAGCCAGAGCTATTCCAGACCAGGAATAGCCTTAAAGCTGCTCTCCTTTCCTCACTGTTGAGCTTTGAGAGGCTTGCACGATCTGAGTTCCTGATGCCTGTGGAAGGATTCAGGACAGATGAGGCTGAGGAATTTTTTCAGCAGGGGATGTATTAATCATTAGTTGGAGGGCTCCAACATAGCCCTTCCCAGAGGCATTTAATAAAAAGCTAGTTTGCAATGTAGGAGATGGTATTTACAAGAGATGGAGGGAAGTCAGGGTTTGAGCCATTGCTGCTTTAAAAATGTATCAGATTCAGACTGAAGCAGCCCATGAACTAATTACTCTGATAATGATGTTGTTAAAATGAACAGGAAGTTAATTATGGACAGTTAGTCAAGTTCAAAAAAGTCAGAATAGGAAAAGGACCATGTGGAAATTCAAATCCATTTAGGCTGAAAAATCAACTAATAAAATCAAATTATTCTTGAGTCAACACCATGTTTTAAGACCTTTGGGAACTTGATTGCAAAGAAATTACCCCAGCATATAAAATCAGGTATGTGACTAAGTGTTTTTCCTCAGTCAGGTGTCTTGTGGAGATACAGTGCAGAAAGATAAGCTTCAAAATATTTAGACTTCAACTGATAGAACAAGAATTCTTTAGTGGTGTGAACTGTACTAATAGAAGGTGAAAGGTTTTCAGGAATATTCCAAAGGGCAATAATTGCAGAGTTCTCATTACAAAATTTAATCCTGAACCTTCTATTTGTCTTCCAGAAATCTTTCTTGCAGGGTAGGGATGTGGCTGTTTTATAGAACAGCAGAATCAAGCTTTGAGTTGGAGCTGATCATGAAAGAGACCGAGAGAAAATTTTTCCTGCAAGACTTTTTAGCTCTGTCTCCAGTCAACACATATTACTCTCCTGCTTTGGAAATTGTTATTATCATATGTAATAGACCATGTTCTTAGTTCTGCTTCTGTGGTTCCAAACTTATCCTGTTGAAATCACAGGAGTTAATTAGACCTATATTTGCAAGAGTATATTTTAGATCTATATACACACAGTTGATGCGCTGAGTAAAATCCTTGCTCAATTAAAATTACAGAGAATTTTGCTGATCCTTTTAACTGAATCAGGATCCTGTCCCATGTTATGTCTGTAGAGCCATACAGAATACCCAGATGATCCGATCTTCTTTTCAGTGTGGAACTGAAAGCCAAACACTTCATTCATTTCAGGATTCAGAAAATGTCCTCTCCTTACTAAAAAATGGTTTCCTACTCTACTGATGGCTCAATTTTAAAAGAGAGAGCTTTGTGTTATTCCATATTTGAGATGGGTTCGTTTGCAGTTTGGGTTCACAAGGGGTTGCCCTAGGCCCCTGAGAATCCCTGGGAATGATGGCATTCATTAGCACAGAGCTATATTTCCTGGAAGCAACTTTTGCAAGAAAGATTAACCAGTAAGGAAGAGTTTTGTTATTTTCCCCTCTTTTATAAACCTGCATTTTATGAACCAGACATTCAGACTTAGATATTCCTGAAAAATTACAAACAATCTATCCCTTAAGATACCAAATGTCAATTAATTCAATTCCGTTAAAACACTGATTTATGTTCTGAAAGTGAGTCATTTCCCATTTAGCTACAGAATGCTTCACTTTGCACTTCAAGGAGGAAGAAATAGTTCACAGTAAATATTATCTTCCCTTTAAACTTATTTTTACTGATAGCATGCCTTAAGTGCAAGGACTGTGCAGTTATTTAATCCATTTTCTAAATGAGGTCTATCTTGTAGACACATCTGTACCATGTACAGCATAAAAATATTAAATTTAGTGAAAGATTATACAACACATGAAATAGAGTAACCTTTTTATGGCTGACTTTGAATTTGCAATCAGCAAAAATGTCATTAGCTATCTTAAAGTCCTGGACATGTTGTTGATGAAAAGCCAACAAAAGGAATGAAATGTGAAGAATTGTGGGATTATCTCATATCAGTTTTGATTGATTATTTTCCTGTAGAGTTTAAAATCTAGGGGGAAAAAATCCTGTATCTGAACTGTGAAACAGTATTTTCCTTGATCCTCTAACATTTTTTTTTTATAATTAGGAAGAGAGAAGAAACTAAACCCCCAGATTTTCAATTTGAACTTGTAATCCAGTCAACATCTTTTCCCTCTTCTATCTCTAACTATTTTGTGTTTCTGATATGTTGCTTTGGGGGGTATATTTTTTTGTGAGTTTGTTTTTTGGTTTGGGGGTGTGTTTTTGGTTTTGTCTCTGGGATGTTCTTATCCTCATTTTGGTTTTTTAGAATCCCTGCTTAAGGCAGCAAATACTGTTTAGCATCCCTGTGTACTAACCCAACCTCCTCAAACACTGTCTGCTGCAATCTCAGGTGTTATGCAGGAGGGTCTGAAATTACTGCGTTACAAAGGAGTGGATCGTTTTGAGCAGCTGCTTTTCCCTTTTTAGAGGTTCCTCTGATCTTTTTTCTTTGGGATGTGAAGGCAACCCATTCTGCGGATTCGTTCCATGCCCCTGTTGGCATAGGGGATGCTGTCATTGCTCATAGAATGCAGGCCCATCTGTTTGGTCTGGGGAGACACCACTTAACCCTGTGCCCATTTGTTTCCCCTGGCTTTGGTTTCTCCATGCCGTGATTTTCTGGTACTTGTGCAAAATCTCTGATTACTGGATTTGTTCATGGAGAAACATGCAGAGAGCTCGTGCTCTGATATTTGCAAGCATCACCTACATATATCATAGAATAGTTCGACTTGGAAAGGACCCTTAAGGACCAATTTATCACAAGGATATATTGTTGTTGGTTTATTGCCTGTGTGTGCTTTCTTGAACAATGCACTTAAATGTATGACTTCGAAATGTATTGCAGGTTCTTGATGGGAAATTGAACACTTTAAATATAAATTTCCAGTTGGATTAAAACCATAAACATATTTCATCACTTATTTGAATTCTACCCAGGCAGTTAGTGGATAAAAAAATCATTCAAAGTCTTTTATAATGTGAACTTTGGGAGTCTGGCCCAGCTCTCACAAACACCTCTTTCAAAGAACCTGACACTGGATTCTCCTGCTCATTGACTGAGCAGAGGGGTCAGGAGGGCACTCTGTCTCTGCATTGCATCCAGACACACTTTGCAAGGCAGCACACAGGGAACTGACTGAGCCTGAAACCTGTTGTAGGTAGAGCCCTGCACCCTCTTTACTGTCTGCTTTTCTTTCTTCTCTAAATCATGTTGGAGTTAGATTTGCATGCTGAATGACTAACATAACTGAAAAGTTCATTAACTTATAAGAACAAAAAAATCACACCAGATTGTTTAACTCCATTAATCAGAAGTCACTCTCTCAACAGATTGAAGAGTATTAGAACAAAAAAGGGTGTCCTCCCTGCATGTATCTTTCCTGCAGAGCAGCATGCAGATGGTCATCTTTAAATCTCAATTCTTTAGTTTTCTGAGAGTCCAAAATGAAGGTCCACACTTTCCACTCACTGTAATCAGTGCATGGCAGCTGCCAAGGTTGAGCCCATGGTTACAGCAGCTGTTCCAAAGCCCTGAAAGAGGGAGCTGAGAACTGAGTGACAACCCTCCCCAGTGCTGTGCTCTGGACTTAACAGCATTTGAAAAGAAAAGTTGCTTCATGCAATAACTAAGGTTTTCTGCATTTCTCAAAGAGTAAATTTCACCCAGCTGATTTCTTGTGGATTTCTCTTACTCTCTTCCTTTCTCCTCCCTCAGCTCTTAGAATGCAAAATCAGCTCCAAAAGGGGAAAGCAGATCTCTGCATGACATAGCTGGGTGTTTTCCCTTTCTTTCAGATTTTCACTGAAAGTCCATCAGCAATTATAGACATACCCACTTTCTTTAATTATGGGTGTGTATCGAAGGTGTTCCTCAGTAACTGTGCAGTCACCATGTTGGTGGAATTTTTCATATTCCAGCATATAAGGAATCCAAGTGCTAAATGTTTTCACCAAACAGAATCACAGAATGACAAAATGTGCTGAGCTGGAAGGGACTCACAAGGATCATGGAGTCCAACTCCTGGGCCTGCACAGGACCATTCCCAAGAGTCACACCATGTGCCTGAGAGCATCATCCAAACGCTGCTTGAACTGTGCACTGAGAGCACTCAGCCCTTGTGTGCCCAGGTGCTGCAAGGATAATTCACAAAAGAGAGAGGGATACAGAGCAGGGAAAATCCTTGTGCTATTTAGCCATGATGTTGCTTCACACATAACTAGTGAGATCTCATTTCTTCTCTTCCCTGGAACTTGTGGCAGCAGCTTTGAATGGGAGTTCCTACAGTTTGGTGCAGAAACACTTTGCTGGGGAAAGAGGTGCTGTAATCTCTGTTTAAATTTAGTATTAGCGCTGCATGCCCTTGGTTGCTCCTCTGGCAGTTGTTGAGGCTTAGCTGATTGATTTCTCAACTGGTGAGCAGGCATCTGTAGAGAAGACATTGATCTCTGTAAAGCTGGTCACATTATGTCCCAGGATAATAAGCAGCTTAATTCAGGTTTTCAGAGGTATTTATGAATGAAGCTGGGGTCTGTGTCACCACAGCTCCCTGCTATCAGTTATCTTGTACAGAGGGCAAATTTCTCACCTCCCTTTTTTAATCCAATATTTTGACATATCTTGGGAAAACAGGCATTGTAACATGGACTCATAAAGAATTTTCATTTTTAGTTTAGCTTCTTATGCAGCCCCTCCTTTATTTCTTCTCCCTGCCCCTCCCCTCCTTCTTCCCTAAGTGCTGTTGGTGTGCATGAATGTGGATGAATGTGTGTAAATGAGAGGGCATGGCAGTCATGACAGATAATGAAATAATTGCTGTCTTTTCCCTTCCCTCCCTCTCTCCTCTCTTCTCTAAACATTTTCCAAAACAGCATTAACACGTGACAATGTACATTTATTCTCTCATCCTGCCTGTTCAGTGAAGCCTTTGGGGCATGTTTAATTTTCTTGTTTTGATGTACAGATTTTCTTGTATTCTGTATATTACTGCTACAGAGGGTAACGCTAGAGCAACACCTCATCTCTGAGCAGAGAGGAACAGGGTCGGTCAGGGCCCAGCAATGATACTCTCTGCTTTTAAGGGCAGATCCCTGAGTCCTGTGCATATTAAACTAATTCTGCTTTAGTGTAATTTCAGTCTCAGTTCCTTTTTTATAATATGTGTCTGTGATCAGTGACCATCAGAGTAGGGAAGACATGAAAAACTCCTGGAATGAAGTTGAATTTTCTTTGTATTTTTCATGGTGAACTGCATTTAAAAGAAAGCAGAACAGAAGGGAAATACAGCTGCAGATGCTGACAAAGGAAATCAGATTTGTTTAAACACAGCTGGAAACAATGCTGGAGATGAAGGCAGCACTTTGAAATCATTTTTATGGTCAGTCAGTAGCTGCATAAGAATTTCCCCAATAAATTCAATTTTCTTTCAGGCTGACATGATTTGTGCAGTAACTTTTGGAAACATTTGCAGTATGTCTGGAGACTGATGGAACTGTTAATAGTGCTGTTGCCTTCTGCTTCTTGTTTTGTCGTAAAAAAGAATGTTGTTCTCAAAGCAGTCTGATACAGTAAGGCGATTCTACTTGTCCTTGAAGTTTCTTTTCCAACCAAAGTTGTCTCTTTGGGTTGATTGTTTTTACCTGCATGGATCCTCATAGTCCTGATCTTAGGATGACTATAAACAAATAATGCATAGCTGCTCCCTTTGCAGTGCAAGGGAGAGAGAGACCCATAGTCTTAAATGGGCTGAAATTTTCTTTTTGTCAACCAAACCATTTTTTCTTTATACACCATGGGGAGGTTTTTTCTTGGTGAAAAAAGTTCAAATTTTGATTGCTTTTTATTTTTTATTTAAATTGTGATTACTGACTGTCAAGAATTTCAGCAAACTTTGTACCTGACTGGGAAGCACTGAAAAAGCAAAAGTAGGGCTGTGTAGTTTGTATTAAATTGCAAAATGTCATAATTCCAAATAAATTTATGTGCTAGTAACATAAGCAGTCCCCAGTACAAACCTGGGATGGAAGTATCTCATGCCCCACAGTGCTGTGTTTGCATAAGAACTCCCAGGACTCAGTTATTGATTTTGTAGGTCTTTTGGGTTTCAGAGGAGTGGATCAGGAGTGGATGCTGCCAAAATAAATGGAGGAGGATCTGTGGTCATTTCTGTGCCACACACTGAGGAGCTTATTCCTCACGGGGTAATCCTAATGAGGAAGAGTAAAATGCTATTAAGGCTTTGAGTAAATCTTGTAGAATAAACCTCTGACATGCCGTTTGGATGACAGTAGAAGGGATATGGCTTGATGAACTGATAATGGGCTGGGATCTGTAGATTCCTGATTTCTAGTGCCACCTGTGACACTAAGAGAAAACGTCATCTTGGTGAGACACCTTGGTTTTCTTCATCTCAATCTCCCAGTTTGTAAGTGATGAAGTTTTTGCATTTCCCCTAATGGAGTCCTTATGCAGAGGGAAGTAAGTCAAGTGAAGAGGAAGAAAGAAGCCCTGTTGCTCATGGTGAAATGTATTACAGATGAGACTAGACAGTAATGTGTTATCTGAAAGGCTTTTATTCCTTGCTACCTTAGGGACAATTGAGCTTTAACACATGCATAGCTGATCTTGACAGCATGTCTCTTTATCTATTAAGTATCATTTACACTGCAGGCTGGCTGAGAACTGTATTCAGGGGAGTGCAATTTCATTGCCAGAGCATTGATCAGCAGGATTTTCTTTTAATGCAAAAAGACAAGATACAGACTATGTATGAATGTGAAATGGAGATCTAGAATGCTGAAGGACTTATTTTCTATTGGAAGATAAATTTGTTTCATTAATAAAGTGGTGAAGGATGTTTGAATTCTACTTTGTACAACTTCCAAAGAAGCAGTGCAGTAATCAGGCACCTCTCTGTGTATGGGATCTGCCTATGTCAAGGAATCATTAAAAAGTCATAGGCATTTGACACTGAATTATTTGACTACAGTGACAAGCCACTAAACCCCAGTCCTGCAAAGAAGGGCTTGAGTTTTTCTTTCTTCCTAATGATAGTGTGTGATGAGATTTTTTAAAGGGAAAAGGTGCTTTTTCTGGTCCTGGTACTACAGTTGGCTCTAGGGAGAGCCAGGCTTAGCTCCTGTTTCTGCCATAAACTGTGTATGATTTAAGCAAATCATTTGCTATTAAGTGAGAAGAATACTACGGCCTTCTCACCCTCTTCTGCTTTGGGGTGACTGTCCTCATGCGTGTGCACCATGTGTGGCTCAATAGGGTCCCAAGCACTACAATGAAAAAAACCCATAGCAATAGTAATTAAATGCAAATTTTCATAATTTACACCATGAAGTTTCCTGAAAGAAGAAAATGGTATTTTGTCTGAGAAAGTTCTTCATAATCAGATGCAGTTGCCTGCAAGAACTAATTAGCTCATGTGCTTTCTTGAACATTAAAAACTGAACTGCTTTTTTCTGCTCTTCAGAGTGAGAGCATTTCAGTGCTTTATTGCTCATCATTAAGGAGAATATACTTTAGTCTCCATTAGAGTCACAGTCTGTATTGCTGTTGTAATCATGAGATTGTTAATCATTGTCTTACTAATTTGTTTTTATAAAAATATTAGTTTGCATTACTGCTCAACTTCCTTAATTACTTAGCATAATAATAGAAGGAAATGTTGTTTGCTTGTGCTACTCATTAGGAAAAGTAATTTTTATTCAATGTAATCCATGGTGATACTTTCATGAGACCCTTGTTTCTATGTTTAAATTGTGATATGTGGGCTTTAAATGCTCCGGGAGAGAAACTTCCACAGCAGGGGTATTGCAAAGGTGGCAGGGTAGATATGGCAAAGGTGCTCTGGGGTGTTTGAGGTGTTCAAGGATGTGTTTTATGCCAGCAGTGACTTGTAATGGCACAGCCACAGTGCTGTGGCAGTCTGAGAAATGCTGCAGTCCACAGAGCAGCAAGGACAGGCTGACATTACATGACTTATTGTTATTGTAACTGCTCTCCATCCCCATTTATTGGGTTTATGAGACTGGTTGTGTCTGTGTTTTAGCCAGAAGTGCTTGCAGAGATAGTCTTGACAAGAGCAGATACATGGGGAGCAGCACAGCATTTGAACTCACCTAATCTCCTCCTGAGCAAGGATAACTAGCCAAGGGATCACTCTGCAAAGAGAGCTGTGCTGCTCCCAGTGCTGGAACAAATTTGTTCAGAGCTGTCTCGCCTCACAGAGTGTGGGCACACCTCTGGAAAACCAGCAGAGAATCTTTCCATGCCCGTTAACAAAACAGTGTTCTCACTTTTTAAAAAAGTGCCAGCTGTGGGTCTCCAAAAGCTTCAATGTGTTTTTATTGAGATAGGCAGAAAATGTTTCTGCGATTTCTATGTAAAGACAGGATGCTGTATTCATTCCCCTCTGATAGCCATTCCTCAGCCGAGGCTTCTGCATAGTGTTGGTGGGTAAGACAAGGTGCCTGAGAGCTGTATGGAAGTCACCAGCCCACACTGAACACACCTTTAGATGGCTTTGAAATTCGGCACCTGGTTATGTCAGGACAGATCTGATCTTACACTCTGTGCCATATCACAATATTAAGCCACTCTATTACTTAGACTCGATTAAAAAATGTCTTGTTCATTCTTTGCTTTAATATCAGTGGCAAGATATTAGACAGAGGATCACCAACAATGTCTTCCATACTTAATCACTTTTTTAATTAATGTAGCTTATAATGCTGTGTCAATTTTTTCTGTTTCCCAGACATGTTCCAAATAGCTGAGAGATGTTCCCTTCACATACACCTTTCTGAAATTCAGGGCAGAGAAATTAGTCTATCTATCTGAACTCTGAGTGGTAGGAGGCTTCACTTCTTTTGATGTTTTTGTTATGCTGGGAAATCAAGTCCTGAAATCAGAACACCTCATTTATCTCACCAAATTAAATTGGTTTCAGCACAACCCAGTAAAGAACATCTGTGACTACACACAATATGCCATTAGTGTATCAACCAAGTGAAAGGACTGTACATGGCATTTAATTTGAGAAATGCCTGTGGTGCAGTTACTTTTTTTTTTTTTTTTAGTGCTAAATATAATAAAGTATGTGATTGTTTTGAGTAACAGAATGTACTTAACTCATCTTTTTTGCTGTAGCATCTGCAAAACCCAAACAAGAGAAATTATTCTGTGAAGATTAGAGAGCTTTTATTTATGTTACCTGTGTCCATCTGAGCATTTCTTCCCTGGGAATATTTGACTCTGTTTTAAAAATAAAGTTATTTGAATTGGAGCTGGTTCAATCCTCACAAAGGCCCAGTAGTGAATTATTTGAAATCCCTTCCTTCTGAACTACAAATGATCTTACTTGAGGTGCAAGAAATTTTCTCTCTCTTTTTTTCTGGTAAGACATAAAACAAGGGAGAGTATCATTGATTGATTTGGATTATTTAATCCCTTGCAGCCACCTTTAAAAGGGGCATTGTTAGAACTCTTATAGAGTAATTTCTGAAGTGTATCAGAGAATGCTCTTCAATATTTCATGGTCAGGAAAGCAATTTGAAACCGAGGGACTCAAGCACTTGCAGTGTCTAAAGTCCTTGGACTTCTGTGACTGTTTTCAGAGGCAATTTAGGGACAGCCTATTATTGTATTAAAGGAATACACAAAGGCTTCAATTATTATGGGATGCAATAATCAGTTAAAAGAAATATGGGAAGTAGAGAAGAAGAGAATATGAAGAATCCTTTATTCGTTATATGGTGGGGGGGTTGCTGTCTCACATACTTTGTGGGATGACCAGGAATACTTAAGTGAAGATGAAAAATAGCTGGTGTCATTAAATATTACTGGAGGCAAATGGGAAAGATGGGAATGTGGAGAAATGCTTTTAATTATGCTCATGTTAAAATATAGTGGAATTAAATGGACTGAGTTGAACTTTGGTGACATTTTCTGGCAAAGATACTGAAGCAAGTTTATAAGAATAGAGGTCAAGGAGCTTTGGTTGCATCTTACACATGACTGAATAGAAACTATGAACTTGTGACCTACTAAACCAAGTGAATTAGGTAATATATATTTGTATCTGATAGTTTAATCTGTGGCTTGGAAAAGATAGATGGCATTTTAGAAAATTCAGTTTAAAGTGCACCTGGAATTGAAACCAAGCACTAAAGTGCAGAACAAGAAGGGATTATAATAATGTTTTTAACTATGCTACTGAAAGTTCTCTGTGATTGTTGGGAAGTAGACCATAAAATGAGTGAAAATAGGCACCATATTCTTTCAGCTTCAGACATTAGTAGCTACTGAGCCCTCCCTAGGCAAAGAATATTGTCAGGAATCTGTGATTAAAATCAATTACTGCCTAGGCAGCTTACCATCTGGAGGAGGGAACGTCTTTCATTCTCTTAACTTATGCATCCTATTTTTGAGTTGTGAAAAGCTCAGCCAATCCACTGTGTTCAGTAACTCAGCTGCTTCTGTAGGGTTATATTTTCAAAGTCAATGATCTAAATTTTAAACCAATTCATTTCAGGGGCCTGTAGAGGAAATTACAGGGAGGGGAAAAGTCTCTTATCTTTCTTTTTTAATCTAAAGACATCATAATTTTGGTCTCTGTTTTCATAGGATGGTCCTGAAAACTTAGAAAGTGATGCCTTTCTAATGGCGTGTGTTGCTTAAGTTGTTCTGGTGGTGACAGTAGGATCCAATAGGAAGGAAGGGTTTGACATGTAATTATATATAAATTTTTACAAATTGCCACACAACTTAGTTCTGCTTCTGAAAGGCGGCAAACAGAACATATAAAACTCCTACTCTGTGATAATTTTAATATATTTACATGAGTAAATTAGTCTCCTTCTGATAGCTATTTTGCTCAGTTTATGTACACCTTTGGCTACATTTGATTTCCTTGCTTTATTATATTTGCATTATTTTTATGACATATATTTATTAGGATGAATTTAAAAGCCACAGCAGAGACCTGAGATATACAAATGGATAGGGAAAACTGTGAGAAAAAATAAAGGTGTGAGTGGACAAATCAGTGACAATGGTCTGGTCTTGAGTGAGGCAGCTGAGCCTGGAGGCTCCTCCAGCCCTGTCCTGTGAGCCTTCCAAAGCTGCCAGTGTTCCTTTAAGATCCCAGCTGTCAGAAGAAAATTGTCACAGGATTGAGTGGAGCTCAGTCAAATACCCACTGTGTATTTCAAGTATATTCTGATATGTTGTCAAATCTTTTTCTGTGTTTTTTTTTTTTCTTCCACATTTTTCTGACATATCATTAAATTGCTTAACTTTGGTAGCCAGTTCCTTTTGCAGGCTTTTAAAAAAAAAAAAGCTTTTTCATGAAGAATAAACAAGTTTGCATTGGTAATTTTTGCAAAATCTTTGACTTACAACGCCTGCCACGTTATATTTTCTATAGATCAGTCAGGTAAGTCTTTCACGTTTAGAAGGTTCAATTCAGATGAAAGTGGAGAGGACATCCAGAACGTGTAGAACAAAATTGTATCACACATTTATGTCATCCTGATGAATTGCTTTGAAATAGTCCCCAATATGATTTCCACAAAATGTAATTCCAGAAGTTTTTTTTAAATGGCACTATCTTCTCCAGTCTGGGGAGATAACTCAATCATACCTGTTATTTATGGTCAATTTTCTCTTCCTTGACTTCTTTCTGAATTGAATTCAGACTGACTAAATTAGCTTTTGGGATTTCAGGTGTTTATAAGTGCTGGTGACTGCCATGCTTGTTAGTTGCATAGTAAGTTACATAGATTTTCTGAAATTGCAGAGCACCACTTCCTCACATCCTCATACTTAGGTAAAGTATGTATCTGTTTATAGAAATGCTGCATTTAATTAATGATCCTAAATCCAATTCTCTCACTGGCTTTTCATATTAGACTTTCCTTGTGAATGATTAGAAGCTGATAGTTGGTCTTCTCAAATACTGTGTCTGCTAGTGATGTGTAGCACAGATTGATTTTTATTTGACTTAACATGAAACCATAGAATGATGAGCTGAATATCCACCTCCTTGTTTTTCAGCATTTAAACCGAAACTCGCTGTGTATTTTCTAGTTCTTTCCACCTTCATATTTGTTGGGGCTGAATCTTTGACATCAGTGCTTCTAAGCCTTTTTCCCAGAACGATGAGTGAAGTAGTTCACCTGAATTCTTATGGCTTTGCAAAGGCAGTCTGTAGCTGGCTGTGGGACTAAATCCTCAGGGATTTGTTCTTCTCCTTTCTTAATAGCACCCGGCCACTTGGGGCTACATTCCCAAATACAAAGCAGTAAGGTTTGTGCCTGAAGTTTGACTTCAGGTCTATCTCTGCTGATGTTCGAAGCTGAAGGTGGATTGTCACCCATTCCCTGTGCAGTATTAGGGAGCTTCGTGCTCACTGCCATGCATTTTATTCAGGGAGGCTGCTGAGAACAAGGGGGTTGTGAGCAGAGTAGGAGGGAAGGGCTCAAATGGACAGGAAAAGTGCTCTGTCATGGGAGAGCTTCCTGAGCCAGGAGCCTTCCCCCTGCTCTCCCCTGTGAGCGCCTGAGGAACAGTGGGGAGCCCCATTACTTCGCTCTAGGTGGGCTGCTTTATCTTCATAAATGGGAAAGGGGCCAAGAGCACATCGCTGCTGTCCTGCCACACGGGTGGGCAAGGGGTGGGCAAGCAAGCAGCTGAAAAATACCGAGTCCCGATGTTATTTTTCATCCTTTGTAGATTTATTTGCTGGTGTTTCTGTGTTTGGTTTTCTGAGCCACAATAAAAGAATAAAATAAATGGAAAGCAAGCTGCCAGGGAAACAGTCTATACTGTTTTCCACTAGAAGCAGAGAATGACTGAGAGAGGTAATGAGATCATATTTTGATTCTTTATTTGCTCAAGCTGTATTATAGTAACCTGTTCATATTTATTTATGTTTACCTGTTAACAAAAGGGCTGATGTACTAATCAGAGTAACTTTATGGACAGTATTTTCAATTTAGAGTCTGCACA
Organism: Scytalopus superciliaris; assembly: GCA_013400415.1. Classification (NCBI taxonomy): domain Eukaryota; kingdom Metazoa; phylum Chordata; class Aves; order Passeriformes; family Rhinocryptidae; genus Scytalopus; species Scytalopus superciliaris. The sequence continues at coordinate 163,460 of VXBX01005828.1, forward strand.
GCCAGCTGTGTTGAAAGTGCAGAGATTGCCTTGCAGCAATTGTTCTTGAAAAATATTTCCAATTTTTGGTACCAAGAGAAAAGAGCTTATATGCACTAGTGCTGTGATACAAACTATCCAAATTATGAGCACCTCTCAAAAAAAGCAGATCCTGATAGCACTGTCTTTTAATAAAGATACTTTTCTTCCACTGTTAAAATTAATTCCTCCTAGTTTTATAATTTTATTGCACATTCTCTACCAGCTGAGAGAATATCAGTGATCTGCCAAGTTCAGCTTTAGCAAGGCCATCACTTCCAAACTTGTTATATCATTTATTAATAAATGCTGGTAATAAGAGATATGTGGACTGAATGAACAAGCTGTTTATAAACCTCAGGAAACTTTCAATTAAAACACTTTATCTTCAGGATGAACAACCAGCTAGCTTTCTAAACATATAGATATGAGAAACATGGGCTTAATATTTTAAAATTCTCATATCTTTTCTTGAACAGTTACATGTTCTTTGTGATTACAAATGCTCTTTATGAAAAAATAAAAGGAGCTTTCTTTCTGTCAGCAAAAGAAATTTTAATTGTAAAAGACAGTAGTGAATTTAAAGGAAATAAAAAGAAAACAAGTTGTCTGTAGGGAGAAAACGGTACTCTTTTAGTCAATAGATCAATATTTGTGGCTGTTAATCAGGTGTATTTACTTTATTGATCAAATGACACATCCCCACTTTGTGTGTGTGGTATGATGGCAACGATGCTGCAGCTGCAGGTGAATGAGCTGGGCTCTAGTCTGAATCTAGTGTGGATTATTAACACATATTTTAGTTTACAATGTAGGGGGTTAGATTTTAGCTGGCATGTAAACAGTAAATTAATTTAGGCTCTGAGATACCACAAATATGCCCCACTTCAAGGATGGTCTGTTGAAAGATCTTTGCTCAGTGTGAATGTAATGTAAATTTGAGGTAATAAAGCTGAACACTGCAGTTCAGTGCGACACAGCTCAGGCTTGGAGCACTGCCACACAAAGGTGTCCAAGTTATCAAGACCAATTTTCTCTGCTAAAGCAGCTGAATTGCCACCAGGCTTGTTCTGGCTGGCACCCCCCTGACACAACAGTTCCTGTCCCAGGCATTCCATTTGGGGGTTGATTCTGTGCACCTTTCATTGCACCATCTTTCACAAAGGAGCAGGATTCTCGTGTAGTTTCATTTTGAGGTTTGCCTTCATCAGAGTAACGAGCAGCAGAAGCCTCTATCAGATTTATGAAACACTGAATTGTTCAGTGTGGCCAGGTTGTGCAGAGGAACTGTGGGTGCCTCATACATTTCTGTAGGTTCTCAAGTGGCTGTTTCTGTCATTCTGTGTGTCCTTTCAGCTGCATCAGCTCCAGCCATTGCAATGCACAGGACGCCCAAGCAAGGTGAAGTGTCACTTTAGAGATGGAGTGTTGGCTTGGTAACTTAATTTTAGAAGATAGAGATTTTTCAAGTTTCCTTAAAAAAAGAAAATTGGGATCTAAATGAGTTTTTCTACTTTTCTGGGAGCTTGAGGCTACTGTGGGTGACTTCTATGTTTAAACTGCCCTAGTCAGCACAGTAGCAGGTTCCTGCGATTGAAAACTGGTCAATTATCAGTTTCCTCAAGCAAGAAATACTATATACCCAGCAAATCTGTCTAACTTGATTAGGAAATGTGGAGTGAAGGCATTCTGCCTTTCCTTACCTGGGGGCTCAGTGCTTCTAAATGTCCTTTCTAAATTCTGCTTAAAACATCTTTTACTTCAGCCTGCCTGTTTCTCTCTGTGCCAATCAAACACTGCTGCCCTCTCCCTTCTGCCTCCTCACAGTAAGTGCACATCAACTCTTCTGAGTGTGCCAACAATTCTTAAAAAATTCTCTCATGGAGGCTTTTCATGCCTCCCTGTGTGTGGGGTTGGTTTGGGGTGTTTTTTGGTATTATATATAGAATTTGAGGCACTAATACTGCAATTGACTCTGTGTAGGAATAAAGCAGTGCTCATTTACAGCCCCAGGGACTCCAAAGGATTGGATGGCTGCCAGGGTAAGGATGGGTGACAGGGCTTTGAGTTAGTCATTATATAAAAAGCACACAGACTCCCAATTACCTAAATATTATATTAGAAGATAATAAACCAGATACTAATTCTTTAAACACAGAGGTGTTGGATATCCTGGGTGAGACAGATTTAATAATGAGCTTGAAAATTAATCAGACTCCCTGACCCCTGTCCTTGCAGTCTTGCTCTGAAGGTCAAAACCTGTCATCAGCAGAAGTTAAAAGGCCTGTGTGGGACAATCTTTGATGATTTTGGAGCACGTCAGGCCTTCTGCCCACCACTTCAGGGTGCACTGTGCACACAGCTCAGCTGGGTGTTGATTCTGGAGATTTTAATTTAACTTACCTTTTGTTCATGGAGGATGATGAAAAACGTTGATTCACGAAAATACAGTTAACAAGCATCACTGTTTTATAATTAATTGTAACTTTGTTGAGAATTTATCAATTTTAGTTTAGAAACTTGTTCTGCAGTGTAGCCTAACATAGTACTGGGCTGCTTTACTTTGAACTAGTTAAAACCTTTATTAATGCCAGGAAGGTATTTCATGGTTATGTTAAGCAGATGCCACTTGGATAGTATTTTTTTTCTGATGTTTGGCTTAAAATTATTGGGTGAATATGCACCCCTTAGTTTTGACAGTTAAAGCACTTTTGCACTACCTTAAAGAATAACTGGTAATCCTTTAGTCATACGACAGCTCCAAGAAATCTGATGCTGAGTTTCCATGTATGCAAAGCACATAAATTTACTCTGTTTTTTTTAAAGACAAATGAAAAGCAAACAGTTGAAACAAAATTAAATTGCCATTCAGTCTTCAAGCTCACAGTAACTTCCAGTGGTTACAGTTAATGTGAATGTACTTTTTTTTTTTTGGTTCAATCATTATTTTTAACAGTGAAGCCTATCTAATCATTAGCTGGATCGTGAAGTCAATTCCTTTCATGTATTCAGTAGCTCATCTTGTCTAAATTGTTTCAGTTCCTCAGAGATAGTTTTTGAATATGCATGACATATTTCAGCATAATAACTAGGAAGTCATTTTGTGTTGCATCTCATTAGCAAAATAAGTATCAAAACAGTTTTCTTTTCCTTTAGAGGAAGCTCTTCAATTAGCTCCAGAGAACAATTCACCTTCAGCTCCCTCACACATGTTAATACCTGTTTCTGAATATTTGATCTTAAATACTAGACTAGATTCACTTTAATTGCATTGCACATGATTTACTTTTCCTTTTCAAGGATCATAAAAGACTGGAACAGTTTTGGCAGAGTTCTAAGTAGTCTGAATCAAATGATTTGTTCTGTGCTTTGGCACAATGTTTATGGGATGGACACCTCAGCTCTTGCCTTCAGTCGGTGTCAGGGAGCCAGGGCTCCAGGAGCAGCTGCTGGCTCAGGTTGTTCCTTCCCATACACGAGGATTTAGAGGGGACAGTATGTGTAAGTGATAGAGCCCTCAATTCAGTGCTACTCCTACAGCCCATGTAAGAGAGAGTTCAGGACTTGCTCCACAATTTTTTCATGTACCACCAGAATATATATAAAAAATTGTATTTATGTGGTTTCAAAATACAAGTCATACTTTAAACAAGGAAATCCCTGCATACCAACTGGGATGATTTCATTTTCTGCTGCAGCAGAACACCAAAGTGTGCTCTGTGACACCACACAACAGTTTAGGACAGGAAAGAACTCAACTGTACATTCAAAACTAGAGGGAAAATATATAGAAGTAGTTTATGGTGCTTTGATCAGGACATAGTTACTTTGTCTTTTGAGATTTTAGGATTATAGTCCTGTGTGCAAATGGCCACTATAACTGCAGGCGCTTTTTTGGTTTGATTGGGGTTTTTTGATGCTTTCCCAGATGGCTGTATTTTCATATGGATAGAAATTCTCAGAAGAATCCCTGGGCTCAGGGGATGTGTCCCAGGAAGAATGAAAGACAAGCATGAATAGCTATCTGCTAGCCCAGCTCTTGTGCTCATGATAACTAGTCTGTCTCTGCAATGCCCTGAGTAAATAGCGATTTACTATGAGGCTTAACACTGTGTTTTTATCATGGGGGTCATGGGAACCATGAATTGAAGAAACCTCAGGATTTTTGTAACACGCCCCACTGCTTACCTCGAGGCAAGTCAATTTGGATTATAGCAATGAAATACATGCAAGATTGCTGGCCTGGAAGATGAATGGTTGCCCTATCACTCCAACCTGTAACAGTCACAAAGCAATCTTGCAGGTACAGGGATCTGCTCAGTACATCAGTTGTTTAGTAGTTATAATCACACTTGACACGCTTTCCCTTCATTTGCTTCCTATCATTTATCAGAAATGTTCATACCAAAAACAAAGCCTTCCTGCAAAAAGAATCTGATGCTCAGTAATTCAGGGGAAAAAAAAGGATTATATGTCTGGCTTACAATTCTGACCTGACTCACAGTAAAAACTACACATTTATAACCCTCAGCTGTGATGGTATCTTTAAATAGTCCACAGAAACATTTTTTTTTTTGCTGCATTTTGTACTCATTTTGTGGCGAACAGATGTGGAATTCACTGAGCCTTATGTACTGTGGGTTGTTATGAAAAGTCAGTAAAATACAGGAGTGATGGTGTAGGAAAAAAATGTGTGATGCAAAAGAAAACAAATTGCATCTCAGTGGGACATGGCCTGGACAGAACAATCATTCTTACTCCTCAAGTAATTTCTCCAGGGAGCTGCTTTATAATTAATATTCTTTGTTTATGGTGCACTTATGTCTGAAAAAAAAAAAAAAAAAGAGATAGACATGTCCTTCATCAAGTATCACAGCATGCATGCCAACAATTATTCTTATATAACTTGTATTGTATGTAGGATAAAGCTCCCATGCAGTGCCCAACACTGAAGGGCTGCTGGTACATTCACAGTACAAGTTAGGAAAAAATAATTCTGTTGAGTGGGGATAGGAAAAAAACCGAAACCAACTACTTTGACTCTCCAGCCCATCTGTACTGATGAGTGGGCTTGAGGTTTGGTGCTGTCATACTTGCAGAAAGTATAGATGTACCAGGAAAGAGCTCTTCTCTCCATCCTTCCACCCTTGCATTGCCTGAGGGAAAGCTCAGGTCCTGTGCTGGAGGGCTGGGAGAGATCCCTCTGGGAAAGTTCCTCTGAAGGTTTGGATCAATTCTCATACGTTTTATGAGTAAACCTATAGGAACTTTTTCACTTCCAGGCCCTTTGGACTCAGCATCCCAGTTTTATTTTCCTGATGCCTAGAATCCCTTCTTTATTCAAATCCCCCAAGTGTAGCACAGCAGTTCCTCTGAGTTTAGCTCCTGCGAATAGACAGTTCTGTGATGCTACTTATGCTTTAACTGTGAGTGCAGTGAGTTAACATCTGTGGATTGAAGCAGATTACAGGTTAGAAATATTTTCTTTGTGCATTAACTCGTTTAAAAGTTTCATTTTGATTAAAACCCCACAGTTTTAAGCAGCAGTTGTCACTTTTTTTCAGAAATTCGCTTAAGGAGTGTCTGACCTGGTTGACTCAGCTGCAGAACGTTTGGTACTGTGAAGTTTCTATTACTAAAACAAGATAAGCTCACCACCACTAAGCTTGTCAGTTACTTAAAAGAGGAACATGTATTTCTGAACTGATTTTAAGAAACAAAAGCTTCTAAGTCAAAACTTGATAAAAACACTTCTTCATTAGAGGTTATTGGAAGAAAATCTAGATACCAGACAGGCAAGTTTGATATGCGTGAGTGGTAGGTCAAGATTACTCAATCAGAATTCAGTTAAAAACCCCAAACATTACATTTCCCTTACAGCCTCTTCCAGCAAGCAGGACCTCAGCTTTATGCAGGCAATAAAGAGGAAACTGTCCATTTCTGAACTGGGATTTTAACCACACAAGTGCCACTTTCGAACTGGTGAGTCTGAATCTTCTCTGTTTCCTATGGAACATGTTCATCTTAATTTACCCATAGCATAAACAGTTCTAGTACTGACTTGGCTCCTGACTTTCAGAATTTAAATTCTCAGGGATGTGCATGTCTCTGGTATTTCTTAGCTGAATTCAAAGTGTGTTTTTTGCAGTCCAGTGGTTACCTGGGTAAGTCAGCTTTTGCTGTATCTCAGTTTGTAAGTATCACATTGTAAGTATCATTGAAAGTATCACATGCACACTACAAAAAATGTAAATACATTGTTTGTGGGGGAAAGATTCACACTTTTAAATAAATACCATTTTTTAAGGCCTGACTCACAGTTTTAATGCTAGTGTTGGCAATATTGCTGTTTTTCTCCAGATGGTTCTATTTGAAAGGAAAAAACCAGTACCCAGTGGGACACTTATCTTGAAATTCAAATAGCAATGGTAGATATGCAAAAGAAAGAAGATAAAAAAAGAAGAGAATGCACAAATCCAAAAATCCCAGGACAGATGTTTAAAGCTGGATTATATCTTGTCTACTCAGGGATGTTCAATAAAATTAAACCAAATGAATTTGGATTTGAAATGTATTAGTGAAACCATATTAAATCGTTTTATGTACATGCAGAATTTAAAAGGCCTAAATTTGCTTTAGGGGAATTCACTTTAAATTTAATGAAACCAAGTTATGCCACCTTTATTTCTGAGTTAAAACCCATCCTCTTAGCAGAGCTGATCTACGCAATTTGCCTTAAATTGACACCTTTCTGGTTAATTCAGCTTCTTTTCCTGAGTGTCCTTGACATATCTGGGAGCTAACAAAGGGATGAATGACTATCAGATTCAGGAAGATTCTTTCTTCGTTGTGCTTACCTCTAGACTTTGCAGACTTGTAATATACCCTGTGGAACACTCTGTCTTCCTCTCCTGATGAAGTCAGTGAAAACTCAGCTGCAAATGGTCTGAATTACATACATTGCAGATGATGTGTTTGTGCTTCTTCAAGCAGATGTGCATAAAGCCCCAGCTGAGGTTGTGGTGTTCCACCTTGGGAGTGTGGAGCTGCCAGCCAAGGGCATCTTCCCTTCTCAACCTGCCTGCGTGGCAGAAACACAGGCAGGTGGACAGGAATTACACCAGCCATTACCTGTGCCTGTTTTCTATATCAGAAATCAAGGTGGCAACTGAGCAACAGTACAACAGAGAAAACTGTGTAGAAATCACATGTAATTTTCCTACCCAATTAACGCATGCACACAGCATTGAGCTGATGTGGGCTTTCTGCTTTCATGGTGCCTCCTGAAAGATGGGTGGTACATCATCCACATGGAGCTGGAGTGCCACAGGCAGGTGACACCAGACCCAACACAGAGGCTGCCAATACAACAGAGGCTCAACAGGCTTTCTCAGCTAACTCTTAAAGGCAATAGGTGGTTACACCATATCCACTGTTTCTCATGTGCTGGGGGACCTAAAAGTGGATTAATGCATTGTTTGAATGAGACACCATAATTATCTTTGCTTGGGGTTGTTGAAATGGAAAGCTTGGAAAATGAGTGTCTTTGAAGTAGCATGTGGTTACGTAAGATTTGGATTTAATGATCCAGGATATCCTTTTCCTAGTCTTGTGGGGTTTTGCTTGGTTGGTTTGGATTTTTTTTCCTCTATTCTCTGAGCTGCATTCTTTCACTTTGTGCAATCAGGTGAAGATTTGTTGAGTTATGGAATAGCCAAGATGCTGCCCATTATTTTAAATATTGCACTAACTACTGTGTTCCCTTTCAGTTTTAAAAAGTATGCTTTTCATATCATATCAGGAGTACAATTTTCTAACTCAGTACCTAGAATTTCAGTGATGCAGGTATTTAAACCAGGACTTTGGTTTTAATCCCATTATTGTTAAAAGAAAGCAGGTTTTGAGAATTTGTGGTGGCTTTGAACTGAAAACCACAGGCAAAACCAGGAGAGTTGTGCAGATCTCACTAGTACCTGATCTACCTATAAATTGCACTGTAAAGGGGCATTAGACTTGGACACATTTTAGAAACCTAAGCTGCTTTTTAACAAAAGTAGATCCCTATAGGTATGTATCCAGACAACAAGGTAGATTGATTTAATTATGCTTCCTCTGCTAACATATGAAATATTTCAAACCAGACCATTTTTACAGCAAAACCTTTTCTATCTTCCTTAGCGTGTAACTAGAAAGCAAAAAGCTGCACAGAACCTTCAAATCTGATTGTGGAAGGCTCAAAGTTTAACACAGATTAACCTTTGGGATACAAGCCTTCCTGTCCTTAATACCAAGATAGTTCTCAGAGCTGCACTCCCATTTACCACATATCACGCCAAGAAGTGTGACAGAATCAAAAGTGTGATTTGATACCCATTGGAAAGTGCTTAGGCAAAATAAATTATATTTAGAAAGCAACTGATGCCATTTACGCTCCCTTTGAAATTATTCTAAATGCATTTTCAGTGTAAGTTGTATTTTGGACTAGCAGTTCTCACTACGTGTTCCTTTGCTCTCATCCACTATGGAGAATATATGGAACACTCGAGCAGATCCCAACAAGCCCAGATGAATAGCTGAGAGCTGTATCTGCTTCCGTGGGAGTGGGGTTGGGGTTGTGGCATTTTCACTAGTGATTAAATGTCTTCCAAACCTATTCATGCTGCAGAGCTATAAATTATGGATTTTTCACATTAATGAAAAGAGCCCTTGGAGCCCTCTGGAGTGCATAGTTCTATTTATACATTTCACTATCGGAGAATGAGGAGAGATAGGCCAGTGTGTTGCTTTTTTTAAAATGGCAGGAACAGAAATTCGGCCAGTTCTGGTCGTCATTCAAGTGCCAACATCATTAACCATTGTGGGAGGCACACTCAGAGTTCATACTCGTTATGTCATTTATCAGGGGGATTTTTGTCTCTTACTTTGAGCTCATTAGCAGACCTGAACTAAAAATAAACATGCACAGGAGATCTGAAACTGCTCTGCTATGACAGTGATGTGATATATGATCTTAGAATGGGTTATAATTTGGAAATCAAGCTTGAAAGTTCCCAAGAAATGGTGCTGTGGCTTATTATGTTGCTGTTTGTTCTGTATTGTTGCCTGTATCTTGTTTTTTTGGGAGTACAGAAAGGAAGGAAGGCTTAGTCCCTTGTGTTTGCTTTTCAAGGTGGGTTCTGTCATCCTCTGGATGTCCTGAAAAAAACACCTTTTCATTAAAGCAGAATAGAAAAAATTCTGCCACTGCTAAGGTGACTATGATGAAACATAAATTAAGAGCAAAAGCTTCAAATCACGGGTCATCTTTACTGATCACCTTGCAATCAAAAGGGAGCACAGAATTTCATCTTCACACCATCTGTCTGTAAAAGTTTGTGTAGCTGTATTTGCATAAATAGTGCTTTCTCATCCAGAACTGATAAGAGTGGAAATAATGGATCCCAGACAGCAAAACTGAAGTAATTTATTCTTTTAGCCTCAAATCACAACAGGTTTATTCATATTCTTTTTTTTTTTCCCCCTGAATATCAGAGTTAGATCTCCATACAAATAAAAGTTATATTCATGCCACTGAGACAGCTTTGACTTCCAGCAACTGGCATTTTGGATAAACAGCGGGAGTGAGAGGTCACCGAGTTTCAGCTCCCTGTAAACAGGAAGAAATTGTACTGAAACTGGAATCCTAAAAGGGTTTTCTAATTTGCGGCTTCTTTGAGAAAAGAGAATGGGGTCTCTGAGTGAAACTACCTGGGTGTTCCTGTAAGCTCAGACATAGAATCTTCCAGGCATCCCAGCAGGAGGTTCCTTATCAGAGGAACAATAATACTCAGTTGTTGTTGGACTAGGTCTCCTAAAACGGTTTCAGGCACTTATAAATGAGTCAGAAATGAACAACAGTAAAAAGTAATTGCATGCAGGAAAGAGGCTGCATCCTTGAAGCCTTTGGGAATTGTTTAAAACATGCCGATTTTTTCACTTTTCCTTGTTTTCTGGCTTTGGTAAGAAGATTTTAAAATGTAAGAGAAAAAAACCCAACAAACCCCAAAAAATAACAATCCCCAAACTGTGCAATAAATAAAAACCCAAGGAAAGAAATCAAGACATTAAATTTGCAAAAACTTTACAAATAAAACATGTGCTCAATGCTATCAGAGATTCATCCTCAGCAAGTGGCCAAGTTACATCCCTTGGAAGGAACAGAGGTCAGGCTCTCTGCAGAAATCATTATGTTAATCACCAATACAAGGCAGTTTAATAAATTGAAGAGCTTAATTTAAAAATTTAATATATTGCCTATAGTACCTTAAATCAGCCCTAGGGAAGAACAGAGAGAAAGGAGGACCATAGCTGTTCCAAAGTCGTTTTCATCTTGATAAAGCTCATTAGAGTTGCTTTAAAAATTACTCATCTTTGATGTTCTACAATGCCATAATTTGGGTAGGTGATAGACTGAAGTGCAAACAGTGTTTTTGATAACTGCTAAATCTAAATCGCTATTTTAATCAACTGTAACACTTAGATTTTCAGCTGATAAAAATGTATGCAGAAGACACATTGCTGGTGTTAAGTGCAGTGGTATTTAAAATCAATATAAACAGGAAAATTATGTTCCTCTTTGCTTTTCTTCTTAGGTTTCTATGGAAACCTTCTTGGAGGTGGTCTAAAGAACAGAAATGTTAAAATAGAACAATAAAATGTGTAATTTATACATGCAAAGTAAATATCTTTCCTGCATTTTTTATGGAGTTGAAAAAGGGATTTCATCATTTAATATTCTCCCTTGACAGTCAAGTTGACTATGACCCAGTCTCCTTTGGGTTTACTTTTCTGCATTTGGCTAACATGTTTGAGAGAATAAAAGCAGTCATCTTTTATGCTGAGCATCTATTATTTATTTGTTGTATTTTGCTAAACTATCTTGATTTATTTTAACCAGCTGCCTTCACAACTTGTACCATGAAAAGTGTCTAAAAACTTATTTTGAAACCACAGCTCTGTCAACCTCTTCATGAACACAACGTTCCTTCAGAGTTTTAGCCAGAAGAGTATAAAATGCGAACCTCTATTGATACCTCACTAGAAATAAACACTAATAGCAAGTGGTTAGAATGTGTTGTGTACATGTATTCTTTTAATGACTCACCATTGCATAGAATGACTTTTCACTTATCCTAAAACAATTACATAGATCGGGGTGACTACTTTTAATATTCAGCACTCTTCTAGTACATTTAGTGGGTTTGTACTTTTGTATTTTGATGTATAATTTTGTTGCCTGTGTTCTCTTTGCTCTGGTTACCTGCCTTTGAAGACTGGCTGTTAAATCTGTGAAAAACACACAGTCTAGTCAGTTCTGTAGATATGCAGTGACTGTCATGAACGTTGTCACTCTGAGGAAACGTTTGGGGTGCTGCTGGGTTTAATTCCAGGGTGGAAATGAGCTTTCCAAGAAAGGTGTTCCAAGATGCCAGAGCCACTCCATGCTTACTCTGTACATGGTTCCAGCTTTGTTTCAATTCCATAAAGTTTTGGAAAACTTCTCTTGGAGCTGATAATACGGCTCTCCATTCACTATTAGATTATCTTGTCTCTCATGTGTTGTCCTCCTGTCTCGGCCCATTAAAAAACCTCTGTAATCAGGAGGATGTTTAACCCTCACTTTGGTGTCAGTGTCTGTATTTTCTCAGGCTCTTCTCAGAGGTCCAGTTCAGAAAGTAATAGAGAACCTTTTTCTTCTGGTGCTTCTGTGCATGGCAAAAAATTAACTTTATAGTTGTTTTTTTTTAATCCCTACAAAACTGAGAAACTGTATTACAAATCTTTGAGCCCTGTTTAATCAATCTCTCCTGTTGAGTATTTGCTGGTATATACTGTCTCGTTCTGTGAGAACTACACTGGCAGGTACCAGATGAAGCTGGGTGACATTAAACAAATAGTTTGCTCACCAAAAACATATGTCTTTAGCTTAATTGAAGTTATGATTTAATAATTCCTGATAACAGAAGAAGGGGATTATCCTCTGGAGAACAACTGAAATGTGTTGGGGTTTTTTCCTGCTGTTTTCAAAATAGAAGATTTCCGCTTCTTTCAAGTCCTTTGATTTGAAGCTCAGCTTGCTTTCCTTTCCCAGGAAAGGCTGCTTACAGAGCACAGGAGATATTCGATGTACAAGGGCTCTAAAATGCTGCAGCCCCTGTCTTAACCCTTTGTGCACTCAGCCCTGCCCAGTGTGATAACAGCGTGCAAGGGGGAGCAAACCGAGCCCAGGGCAGTCCAGGCTCAGCTTTTCTCAGCCAGTTCCACACCTCCATGTACAGACATCTTCCTGCCAAGTCTGCCTCTTTGATCTCCCTGCTCCCTACTGCCTGGGTTGCCTTCATCTATCCTGTAAGACAGATGAAACACTCGTTCTGTGCTGTACAGCATAGCAGTAGCTGCCTTCCCCAAATTCTGTGTCTTCTTAGCTTTCTGTTTCCCTTCTCTCTCTTACCATTTCCTCACCTTCCCTAGTTTAAACTAAATCTTCTTTTTTAATCACCATCTGCAGTCCTTGCACCTTTTAAAAAAACACCAAACATACAAACTTGCCAGTGGTCTCTATTCTTTATGCAATAACATGGTTAATTTTTTCTCATGCAAAAGAAGTAAAACTAAGCCCTCCAATGTGCTGCCTCTGGCCATGCTCAAGGCTGAGGCCAGTTTGAATTTGTGTTATTACAGGTAAACACAATCCAGCTGCTTACTTTCCAGTTGCAAAAAAGTAATGCCACAGATCAGACAGAACTAGTGACAGGAGATAGTAGAGCTTTAGTGCTGTGTTTGCAAAACTCTCTGAGATTGCCAGAGGCCTTTGTCAATGAATGCCAGAGGGGCTGAAGCAGAAATTGGTCTCAAAATCATTGCTTATCACCATAAGCCATTTCTAAATCAAACCAGTGTAACTCTGCCATAGCACAGTGTGCTTTTCTTGTATCAAGGGCCCAGAATAGCATGGTATTGTGATTTGGAATTTGTGTAAAGAAGAAATCAGCCTTCTCTTGTGCTTTCAACCTCTGTGATAGCCCAGTGGTTTGGGAGTTAAATGGTCTGTGTGATATTTCTGATACCTTAAGCATGAAAAAGCAGGTGGGCTGCATGGAGGCTCCACATGAGTCTGTGCTATGGAAAGGCTTCTTCTGCAAGACAGCTCCTGCTCAAACTGGCAGAACACACTCACAGTGATGTCCTGCCCATGAGTGTGCATGACTGGGAAAGAGACAGCATTTCTGCCTGTATTTATACAGTCCTTAGGACATATCTATTCAGGAGCTTGAAATTCTGTGATTGATATGTTTTGATGCTCAGAAATGTAGTCTAAAATAACTGAGGCAAAAGCACTTTAACTTTTTGAAGAAGCTGGAGGAAGGTGAAGGAAGCAGAGATCCTATCTGGACACAGGAAGTGGAGAAGAAGGGAGGAAAGGACAAGGACCCTGAAAATGCTCTCTGAAAGAGCAAGGCAATGGATGAAAACACCTGCTACTTTCACATAGCCTGGACTGAGGATGAGTCAGAAGTTGTACAGCTCTGCCTCCTTAGAGAAGCATTTCTGTCTGCTCAGCCCAGTCCCAGAAAAAGGCTGAGAATGCTGTAGCCCTCTCAGTACATCACCCAGTGAAATCTGCCTTGAGTTATGATGGGAACTGGTAGGGGTGTGCACAGTCCCTCCATTAGCACTGCCTCTCTGATGCTTCCTAAACTAGAATGATTTATCTCATCTCCACCCTGTGATCTCATTTTCTTTCTCTCTCAAGTCTCTCTGCTGTGATGCTTATATTGAAATTGTTCAGAATAATGGTCTTGGACTGCATCTGGACTTCGTCTCCACTGTCATTGTGACTCCTCCATTTATACTTCTGATGGAGATTATTGATCTATCTTGCAGATTGTCCTTTTCAGTTATCCTGTAATTTTTTTAATCATCATATAACCTAGTTGAAAGATTGCCTAAGGAATTTGTTCAGATACCAGCTAATCATATTGAAACTCAAAATGACTGATAAATGCACTAAATGCAAAAAAGCCACCAAATATACAAGGCTTTGCCAATTTAGGATGCATTGACAGTGAATAATGGAAGCTGTATGGAAATCCAGCTAGTGCATTTAGTAGTGGTTTCAAAATGCTTGCCTTTTCACAATGATTAAAACACCCCATCATAAAGCTTATTCAGTTGCTACTTGAAAGCTAATGGCTATAATCCTTAGCTAAGCCCTTTTTTTTTTCTTGTATGCCTTTCCATGCCCAGGTCTCCAGGTGCAGAGATCACTTGCCACACCAGGCCTCCCTTGCACTGTGCAGAATGTGGAAAAGATGCCAGCATTCCAAATCTTGAAACCATCTAAGCCTTTTCTGGGATTCACATCTAGGGCCTGTCTGCCAAGAGAGTTGTGAGGAGCAGAACACCTGGGCAGCATAGAAGAGCTCAGAGTTTAAATTTAATGTAGTTTGTATGTCTCAGTTTGAATATTTGAATATTTAAGATTGGTCACAAGTTCAATGAAGAACTTTGGGAGCAGAGGCAGGTAAGAAGACACCGTGTTTAAATCATGCCAAGGGTATGCTGGAAAGAGAATGCAGTTCTAGGTTATCTCTTCTTTACTGGCACTTTGGGCATTATGTCCCCAGGGCAGACATGCTCCTGGGATACACCTTTTCAGAGCCATGGCAGAAGACTTCAGGGGGGAGATGGCAGGGATAGTTTGACCTGTTTTGATTGGGTGGTAAAACCTTTTTATATGAATGCAAGACATAGCTGTGCTCTTGGACAGTGTGTTGGACTGGGAAGGTGAATCCAGGAGAAGAACGGGTTTTTCTCCTGGGATTTGATTTGCATACATCCTATCCCCTGGATCACCATGGGAGATAAGACAGGCCCTGTTTACTGAGCCTTGTCCTTCAACAGACATCCACTAGGGCAATGTCCAGACTTTTCTGACAATTGGGAAAAGCTCCAGCTGACTCTTTTACTTCAGGAAGGGGTTTTCTGTGAAAGGCCTTCACAGTCAGGTGCATATTCTCTCTGTACTATTGTGTTTTGTTTACATGAGCACAAATAAATTATATTAGGAAACAAACAATCAAGAAGCCTACACACTATCGAGTTGCACTAAGAATAAATAAACAATGAGAGGCAAATATTCAAATGTAGTTGCAAATGGCAGTGACATCACATGTCTTGAAAGCTGAATCCAGTGTCCAACTCCAAACAGGTTTGAGCCCTGGAGAATCTCCAAAAGGTGGATTCCTCTGCTAGACCTGTGGCACTGCAGAGGTGGAGGTAGCACAAATAATCATTATAAAAATTGTAAGAAACATTAAGCACTAACATAACACTCTGTCTTCACAGCACTGAGAAATCAATGAATTGTTGGCTCTTCAAACAGCCTGAAAGGTAAGCCCTTGCTGTGCTCTGCCCTGGGGAAATTCTGCAAATGCCATGTGATGCCCTTTCAGGCAAACCAGTTTGATTTCTGAGACATGATAAAAGTCGAGTCTGGCAGTGTCTATACAAAAAGATGACTTCCTCCAAGAACAGGGCCATCCATCTCTGCCTCCCAGCACCTCAGACACTGACTTTTATCTGATACTGTGTGTGTGTCCTCTTGTATCTTCTCTCCTCAAAGTCTGTGCTTTCTGAGAACTTCTGAATGTTGCTATACAGTCAATATCCACATCAATAATATTGTAAGTTCTGCATAAAGTAATAACTTAGGAGTGCTCTCATATTTATGCTTTATTAGTAAAATTTATCATAAATTAAATGTTGTGAAACTACCACCATAAATACAAACTCGGATTGTTAATCCACTTTTTTTCATTAATGTTTATATTTCTTATGCTCCATTCCCATAGATATTCCAATAAATTATATTCCTGTTAAAAGCAGCAAATATAAAAAAAATATCGAAAGGGATTCTGAAGAATGTAAGTTTTAAATTGATGAAATATGATATCAAAATACTAGTTTAGGATTTCATTAATTAGAATACAAAGATCAATTCTGTATGACTGGAATTTCCAATCAATTCACATCAGACTTTGAATACTAAACCTCTCACAAGAAAGTGCAGTTGCAGATCAAGAATTATAGTTCTATTTTAGTTGCAGACTCTATTCATGAGGCCATTTGTGGGAAAATCATAATTCAGGGAAAATGCGTATGCACATTTGCAAAAGTTATTTGAAAATAGTCACTTGTGTGCTTATCCCCAGCTGTGGCATGGCTGCAGTCACTTGACAGTGTAAGGGACTGTAGAACACAACTGGAGACACATGAAACACAGAGACATGAAAGCCAGGGTGACTTCCCTCATGCCCACAATTTTTCCTTTTATTTTTTGTTAGGTGTTTTGACCAACTGCAAAAATTATGTCCCAAAGCAATGCAGAGCACCCAAGGGGCCAGGGAGACAAATCTCATCTGTGTGAGGGAGTTGTGAAAGCACACCAAAGGATGCCTTAGTTTCATTCTTGTCGTGCTGGTTTCAGCTCTGCAGCTCCCTGACACAGACTAACCAATATCTGATTGTGTGAAATTAAGACATTGCAATATGTCTAAAACTTGCTTTCTGCCCCATGTCTCAAGCAAGCCAAGCAATAGCACAGATGGAGAAATGCTGTGAATTATCTTTTGTTTCCTCATAAAAGCTTCTGGTCAGAGCCGGAGGAATTATTAAAAATCATATTGAGCAGAGCTGAAAAGAGTCTCTCAGCCTATTATAAAAGCTGCAGAAATATATTTTTGCTCATTTTAAAAATAGTGGGAATATTGCACATGTAGTGGCTGAGTCCTCTTTTAGCACAAAGAGCAGTAATGGAAGATTGCAGTGTTACTCTGATATGCCAGCTACCTAATTTGCTGCACAGCCCAAAGCTGGTTTTGAAGGTAATTAGAATGAATATACAGTCAAGATTTTAAGTGCTAAGTAGTACAGCATTTTAAATTCAAGTATCTTGCAATATAGGGAAAGACATCAGCCTGCAAGGATTGGACAAATTTCTGGTCTTGGGAGCTGTTTAGACAGAAAAGTTTAGAATCAATAATAGGAATTATTGAAGAGATTATTAATTTTTAACTAGCCATTTTTTTTGTACTTTGTAATATGTCTAAATGATCCATCCTGTTGCTTAAAATTTCTTTGCCATATGAAGAAACAGTCAAACAAAACTACTTTTTCATCCATTGGCACACCTTCCCCCATCTTTTCACCCACTGGATTACCTTTCCTTCTGAATAGTAAGTCTTGGTAAGTTGCTGTTGCTTCCAAAGCCAAAGTGTTTAGCTTTGGCTGGATTGTGAACACTGGTTTTTATCAGGGAAGTCATGAAAGTCCATCTCTGGATGAATACTGGACATGCTTTGAAATCAGCTTCCTTTAAATGGAGCAGGATCCAGCTCGTGTGAGCTCAGCTGCAGCAACATGCAGTGCTGCCAACATCAGATGCTGGAAATGTCTGCCAGCCATTTGGGAACCCCAAAAATGGCGTGAGGATTACAAAATGTAAAAATAACAGCTCCAAGGGTTTGGCCTTTTCTTTTTTGAGCTTTGGGCTGTTGTTCCATCAGATCATAAGAACTGGCAGCAGTGGGCACGGTGCTGAGAGAGGAGGGATTTTTCCACATACGTTTTCAAATTTTCTTTGTGGATGGAACTTCAGCCAAATTTGAATAAAAACAGAAGCTGAAGAAAGTAGCTGATATACAGTTAAACACATAGCAAGTAATTTTTCAGTAAGCAAGATTTTGCCTTTAAATATATCTGCTTTGAATTGGTCGGATTGGCATGTACTCTGGTTGCCCCTTGAGACAGCGTGGGCACTGTCTTTGAACTGAAGTGGATGGTAAAATTCCCATTTCCAACAGACTAATTCAGCTGTTCATGTATGTGGTGAGGTAAGATATTGGCCAGCTTAACTTTGACACATACACTTGAGATTCATACAGGCCACAGTATTTGGCCAGTGCTGGCCCAGGCCAGTGGCTGTGGCTATGCTCGGGCAGCACATTTTTCCCTTGCTGCAAGCTCTGGCATTGCTCCAGTTCCTCTCATGCAGGTTTCTTTCATCTCTAGCCAGGCAGCTGTCTGAGCAGTTGTCTGGAAGAGAAGGGGGTTCTGTGCTCATGCAAACTGATGGATACAAAGAGAGGAGATAAATGCTGAGTGAGAAGGAAAAGGTCCAAAGGACTGAGGCAGATGTGCTATTCAGAGCTCAGAAGGGAGTCTCTGCTCCTTGAATTATCTTTGGTATTTCAGACTAGGTATGCTGTGTGTGGGTGCCATCCAGCTTTTAGCATTATTATCCACTGAGACACAGACTGTGACTAAAAGCAAAAGCTGAAGAAGTGGTGGAGGAAAGGGTCTCTAAGAAACACCTTGTTCTCTCTTGGGTTTTTTTTCAGTTTCTCTTTACAGCCCTTTTTCACACAAACACATAATGTTTCCATGCTCTGTAAGGGAATAAGGAATACAAGATCCAGTGAGCTGAGAGTGGAGTAGGATGGTTTTCAGGTTTTGCAAATAAAACCCATCATGTGTTGTTTGGTGAGAGTCACTGGGTTGGATTCTTTGCTATTCATTCATACTTGGCCAACCAAGGACCATTCACTGAACTTGTCTCTTCAGATACAGGATGTTCTACATAACTTTTATCTAGGTACCTATTTGTCTTCCCTGCTATGTCAGACTGCCTCCCTTGTGTGCCAATTGTTTGTGAACAATGAGCTGTAAGTGAGCCGGGAAACTAATAGTTAAGTTATCAGCTTGCACATATACATGGTAGTTCCTGAATTTTTGTAACTTGTTCTTCACTACAGATTTCTTTTCAGTGACTACTTATGTGTACTCCCAAAAGTTGATTCGGAGTCTCCTTCCAGGATCACACAGCACTGGAGGGTCTGTGGTTTTGACCAGAGTCTACAAAGTGATGCTGGGAAGGTCACGACTTCTGTTCTAGAGTCCAGGATACCCACTGCAGTCTTGAATAGGACACATGAAGGTCACCTTCCCCTCAAATACAACATCAGTCTCCAGTTCAGCTTAGTGCTGGGGTTGCTGCTCAGTCACTTCCTTCCTCTCTGTGGGTTTTTAGTACCTTCCCAGGGCCACCATCCTTCCTTCTCTCCCATTCACTCCCTTGAGTTCACAGACAATGAGTTTTTTAGAGCCAGGGGACCAGCAGTTTAAACTTTCAGATTAAAGGACAAATTTTAATCATGGCCTAGAGGCATTAAGAAGCACTAATGCATTAAATGCTGAAAGATAGCAGGAGCAGAAAAATGCTTGATTTAGAGATAAAGTGACCTAATGCTAATTACATATGTTGAGCAATCCAAAAACATGTCACAAATTGGAAAAGACCTTTCCCAATTAGTAAAGCGTTCATAAAAAAACCCCCTAAAAGCTAGCAGGAGATAGAAAGAGCTTGAACCACACATATATTTTAACTAGACTTGAAAAGAGAAATGTTCTTGCATCTCCTGTGTTTTCTGATTTTAAAATCTGTATCTAGTTCTGAACAACTGAGACAAGTACTAGAATTATAGAATCATATAATATCCTAAGTAGATAGGATAGAAGGGACTTCCAAGGATCATTGAAGTCCAGCTCCTGGCCCTGCATGGGACCATCCCCAGGAGTCACACCATGTCCCCAAGAGTGTTGTCCAAACACTTCTTGAACTCTGCCAGGCTTGGTGCTGTGACCACTGCCCTGGGG
The DNA here is from genome assembly GCA_013400415.1 of Scytalopus superciliaris. Classification (NCBI taxonomy): domain Eukaryota; kingdom Metazoa; phylum Chordata; class Aves; order Passeriformes; family Rhinocryptidae; genus Scytalopus; species Scytalopus superciliaris. The sequence goes on from VXBX01005828.1 coordinate 183,233, forward strand.
AGCCTGTTTCAGTGCCCAGCCACCCTCTGGGGGAAGAACTTTTTTCTAATATCCAACCTAAAACTCCCCTGACACAACCTTAGGCCATTCCCTCGGGTCCTGTCACTGAAGACCGGAAAGAAGAGATCAGTATCTGTCCTGATGCTTCCCCTCATGAGGAAGTTGCAGACCCCAATGAAGTCTGACCTCAGTCTCCTCCTCTCCAGCTGAACAGACCAAGTGCCCTCAGCCGCTCCTGACAGGGCTTCCCTGCAAGGCCCTTCATCATCTTCATCTCCCACCTTTGGACATTCTCTAATACATTTTATTTCATATCCAGTAAGGCCCCTAATTAGCACCACATTTTTCCAGGGTCTTAGTTCATCTCCTGTCAGTAAAGTATTCAAAATGTGTGCTTAGGGTCCATTGATTCAAATAATTATTTATTGCTGCATTGATTAACATTTGTGAGAATTATGAACCTGTCAGCTAGTCTTTATCCATTTTATATTCCTATTTTAGGGATGCCTTTTTTTCTTGAAGAAGGGCTACTTTCTTTGCATAGTAATGGAGAATACCTAAAAACAGTTGTTTAAGGATTACAGGCATACTATGACTTAAAAAAATCCCAAGTGAATGGGCATATCAGCTATTATTTCTAAGAGGAAAAACCTTCTTTTGCAAAATGCTGTCCAAATCATGAATAGAAAGACAGAATGGGCCCAGGGAGTTTAAATGTCTGTTATCAACACAAGGTGGATACAACAAGGATTTTGTGAATGCCCTCGTGAGAAGCTCTCCCTTTGGAAGCTTCATTCTGTCTGGTTGCTGAGAAAGCTTACCCGGGAGTGGCTCAAAGGTTCTTGTCTCTGATAAGCGTCTTTTTTGTGCTATCCACTGAGTAACTTTAATTGCCTTTAGCACCAAGCAACTGAACCAACAGTGAGCGAGACCGTGCTGCCAGCAATTAGAGAGAGACAGCTGTTTCTGGAATAGTCAATACCTTGATGTTTTTCTGGACACCCAAGGAGTTTGTGATCTACAGGGAGAAAAATGCTGTTTTCACGGGGAACGGGGGTTCACAGTGCTCACAAATAAGACAGACACATGAACTCAGTGTGCACATGAAGGAGCACAGAACGTGCAGGCATGACAGAAATCAGTGTGTGTGTGTGTACAGTGGGCTTCAGTATTGGGATCTGAGTGTTGCTATAGTGCAAATCAGTGGAAATGACTGCAGTTAACTAGCAGGTGACATGAGAGAAGAAATCTAGTTCTTTGCATCTTACTGTTTGCCTACAATTAAAAAAGAAAAAACATGCTACATCTACATGGTAATACATCATGTAATGTACAGTCTTTCTCTGGCCAGACTCAGACACGAATTCCAAGCTGCGAAGCATCCCTAGTTTTCTAGGGCAAGTGGTGGGAACAGCAAGTTCTTAGCCATTCTACAAATTTGGGTCTATTAGTCTACCTATAAATGTGGCCTGAATGGTGGCTTTCAAATGATACCATTTTACTGTTATCTTGCAGAGTTTAGCAATACAATTACCTGATACAAACACATTAACTGGCACATCTGTGGTCCTGTAGATAAATTCATATCAGCATCTGTAATATGCTTTCTCCTTTTAGCTCTTCTATTGCTGTTTTCTGTAATGGGACACCTTAAAAAATATCTAGATAATCCTGTGATTTTTCTGATGTGCAGGGTCAATTTACAGGTAGTCTCTATACTATTAAAGTATCTGCATCAGATTACAGTTTTTGGTCTTTGTACAATTCTTTACAAATTTCTAAATGTATAATGTATCTGAAATTATGGCTGTCAACTGGGCTGGTAAGTATATTTCTTCCTATTATGTCAAAATCAAATACAGAAAGGTTATGGATCTTACTCAGGATCTAAGGAGAAAATGGAGCTTTGGGACTTCTGCGCATTGCTTTCATATTAGAGCTGCAAGTCTAAAGGTCTTTGTACAAACAGTCTGCTCCTGCTGCTGGTGGTATAAAAAGAAAATAGCAGTCTCATGTGTAGACATAATCATCCTCTAAATACAGGTATTTCATTTTTTGATTGCACTTGCACAGAAATCAGAGATCAAAATAATAAATTTTGGTCAAGCAACATTTTGCCTTCAAACACGACTGTTCCCAAATTAAATTAATTCAATTTTAGATGAATCAATTCATGCTTAGCCTATGGAGGGCTGTTGAGTTCAGATTCTCAAAAATCAGCTGGAAAGGATAAAGGTTGAGCAATGATTTTTACGATTGGCTGCCCATTCAATTTCTCTTTCTCTAATGGGATTGTTCAGTGAGTACTCTACCAAAAGTGCGGAAATTGGTTCAGCTAATTCCGCTCTGTAAGGAAGATGAGAACCATAACATTGTATTTAGCTGGTGGTTTTTAGACAGGTTCTGCCTGAGCTCTTGTACTGCATTTTAATCTGTATAACTTACTTGAGGCAGTTCTGACAGAGGAAGATCAGCTCTGGCCCTCCATTGAGCCACAGTGCAGCTGAATACCTACACAGATTCCTCAGTCCTTTCCTGAATAAGCATAAAGCTAAAGATACATTGCTGCTTAAATCTCTGCTTGCCTTTGACATTAAGGGGGGTGGTTATTAACCTGTTGCACATTGTTATTACTCCACTGATCTGCAGTGAGCAACAAGGATTTATAGCAAGTAGGGATCTGGATAAATAGTTATCACAGGGAAAACCACAATGGTTTTTAGCCAGAATCAAAAACCTGCCAAGGATCTCTGGCAATCTGTAAAATCAAATTATAAACCAGGTTACAAAATAAAACAAACCCTAAAACCAAAAACCCACCAGCAAACAAAGAAAAACACACCGCCCAAAAAATAAGTAGGAAAATTCAGAATGGACTTACTGCCCCCAGTATAGAGCAATTATAAAAGGTTGTCTGAATAAAAATCTTCTCTCAAATATTAGCCAGAGATGGAAAAAAACCTTGAAATTAATGACTGCATGAAGGAAAGCAGTGAAATGGCTCTGGAGGAGGGTGGGTGTGCAGAGCAGAAGGTGGATGCAGAAGCAGCTCTCCTCTGTAGAAACAGGTTGCCTCAGTTGCTGCCTGACTCCCCCTCTGGGACCTGCTGATCATGGAAGCACAGCACTGCTCCCCCTTTCCAACACAGATTAATGCTACTTTAGTTCATTTATTAGTAGGAAAAAAGATAGGGGGCAGATTTATAAAGATACAGAAGTGCTTAACTCCTGATGTTAACAAAATGCCTTTAAAAATGAGCTATTGTGTTCTAACCATTAATTTCTCTGATTATAACTTGAAATATGTTACTCCCTACTTAAAATAACTAGTGAAGTCATGAAAAGGAAAATTATTTCCTTACTGAATTTTAATTCCTGTTTAATTATAGGCTCTCACTGGCTTTTGAATGTAGGATCAGTGAAGAGTTCAGCACTTTTTAAGATATACCTTCTGAACAAAAAGAGGAACAAAGCATGTTGTATCAGAACAACAACAAATAAGTCTTAATCTTGAAATCAAAGTCCTGGCTCAGTCCTTACATCACACCTACTTCTCAAGCCTAAATTCTGCTGTGATTGGAGCAGATGGATCTCTTTCCCATCAGGAAAGAGGTGAATTACAGACAACGCCCACAATCTAGGAAGAAGACTGAGGGAAACTCTAGGCGGTGTCACATTGTACAAAAATAATGGGAGTCCTTGGGAAATTAGAGCTATGTCCGTGGAAAGCTGAAGCCTGTGTGGACTGTGATATCCCCCGTGGTTTATCCTGCCAGCAGGTTACTTTGTGGCTACAGTGACAGCGTTTTGCAAGCCACTGACATTTTTTCACACTGGGAAGGTCTGCAGGGCCTGGGCTGTAGAAATTATGTGTTCTTTGTCTGCAAGAAAATACAAGAGCGAGCAAGTGCTAGAACTGCCATTTCCTTAATTACCAGCTACATTCAGTTGGACTAAATCCTCTAAAAATAGAAATAAATTTATTTAAATTATCAGAATAGCTTTATTTAATCTAGAGCTCGTATGAGCAAAGCTAATTTAAAAGCTGACCAATCTTTTTAATTATTCATTGTTCTTCAGTTACTTTGTAATGTGGGTGGGAAAACACTAGGAGATTTTTTCTTAAAGTAGCTAAATCCATATTCATGTTTAGCTTGGTTTTCCCATTGCTTTTGAGGGCAGTAGTGAGTTTAAACTGTGTCAGCATTTGGCTACGAGTGAATTGTAGAAAATTATTTTAATTGATTTTTATATTTTGAATAATATGTTAACAGGCAATCATTGAATTTTTCTTATGCACGTAAACAAACAAAACTCATGGGAATGTGTAATGTTAAATTAGATGTTTTACATTTAGGCTCAAATCTAACTAATAACTTCTAAATCCGTTTTTGTATGCACATGCAAATTCCCATCCAAAATTGTGCCAGGGACTGCAGGGTTGGCCTGCTGGAATATTTTAGGACACTTTTCTATCAAGACTGAGTTTTTAAACCCAATTTTCCTTTGAAAGCAGAAATGAGTCCACAGAAGTCAGTGGAATTACACAGTTGCAAAATTGATCTCACCCCTGAGACCTTACGCAAGCAGAGGGCACAAGGAAAGCCTGGGCTCCAGGCATCCTTTCCATGCCCTTGCCCTGAAAAGAATGGGGTCCCTGCTCAGTCTCTGGCATGCATTTATCTGATTTGGAGGGGCAGCAATTTAGTGCTTTACCCCAGGGTCCTTGTGGCTCTCAGGAGGTGGAGCAAACACACAGCACGTTGTAGTTTGGCCACAGCCTCTGTCACTGAAAACAGGCTGTTCCAGGGCTCTGAATGCAAAAAGGAGTCCCTGTCCAGGCTCTTCATCAAATTAATCTCCCCTTCTTTATGGCCCTTTTTCACCCAAGTACTATTAAGAGTCATTAACATCAGGAGAGTTCAGTACTTTGTACTACAGGCTTCTCTTGTAATCTCTGCTAGAATCACATACAATGTAAATACTATAGGAAAATTCAAGGAAAGATAAATTCTCTGCTGGCAAGGAACATTTTAAAGCTATTAATTGAAAGAATCACCAGGGAGGAAGAGATCAGCTGCACTGGAAATGAAAAATATAAAAGATAAACTTTTTCCATCACTTCAGTTCAGCAGCATGCAGGACTTGAAGGCAGACGCTGTGTGATTTATTATTTTTACGCGTGGGTAGTTCATATATGGTCTTTGTAATATGTTGCAACTCTGCAGAACAGATTTGTGCCTTCCCTTCCCTTTTTGTTTCTATGTTACCTCCTATATAAAAGACTTCCCTGTGCATTTGATGACTAGGACATTAAAAACTTTTTGCCAGTTAAAGAATGGTTTTATTAAATACTCCTTGACTCTGTTGGGAATATCTATTTTACAGTCTCTATCGGGTGTCTGTTAAACAGAGAATTTAAATAATGTAATAAGAAAGTTATAAATTTATTATTGAAGCATGATGGAGCTGCTCAGAAGCACTGGCTTTGTTTCATGCATTGCCACTCTTGCTTTAAAATCTTTGGCAAATTACTCCAAATTTCTGGGTATCTATATTTGATTTCTATCTCATTTTTTGGTTTGTCCACTTAAACTATTCATCAGGGTAGAGACTTTGTCTTTCTGTGTATTTTGCTTTGTGCTTTAAAACCCTGATCTAAATTTGGGTTCCAGGCACTGCTGTAGTTCAGCAATAGTGATGGATAACAGTAGCAGTAAGTCAGGATTGAAAAAGGCAGTTCCTCTGACATTTGGCATTTAATGTAATGTCAATATGCTGAAAGATTTTCAGAAAGCAGTCTGAATCATGCTGCTGTCATTCCTGAAATCTCTGTGCCAACTCAAATTGAGACAGGCATGCATGGATAGTATTGGCATTGAAAACTCCCAGAACACTTGAGTAAGTTTTACTAGAGCCTGGAGAAGACTTATGACCTTCATACCATAATATTCAGCCCTTGGCAGCAATTGTGCAATCAGTGGTAAGGACAGAGTTTGAGGCTTTTACAAGGATGACATTTGACATGACTGAAATGTTTTATCAGTAGCTTCTCCAAGCATTTCTTTAAACACCACTGTCATATAGCTGATTGCAATATGAAAAAGGCAAGGCAGCAGGATGCAAAAATGCTCAATTCCTCACTACATTTCAGCTTTTACAGACCAGTAATCCTGGGGTCAGAGTGAATTGCAGCTTTGGATTTGATTAATAAAGATACACCCTGAGTCAATGCAGGAAGAATTTTTCTTCCTCAGACTTAATCTGAACAGTTTATCATCAGCAAAGACACCAAGAGACTTTCTGTAAGGATACAGGTATAAGATTCTGATATCTCAGGTAGCTTAGCATGCTCAGCATACACAGTCAATAAGTCAATAAGGATTCCATAGAATTTGTTGCAAGGATAGGCAAAGCTGATCCCTTGTGCAATAGGATTTTTTCATAAATTATAAATTATTTCCTAATTACCTAGTTAAAATGTTTATTTTAATCTTCATGAGGGACCTTGCTTTTAAAAATTAAGATTCCTCATGGAGAAACTGGCTCTTAAATTGGATTGGTTAAAAGATAAGAAATTATAAGTTACATTTCTAACAGAATCCTGAAGTTTTAGAGATGCAGGTTTAACCTTCTCTTACTTTGCAGAAGGAATACAATTTGAACTCCGTCTAAATGTGTTTTTTCCCAGCCCAATGTGGCTACACTGCAGTGTTTAGGTGTTGCCAGTGAAGCTGACTCAGATTTCTTCATCATTTTGTAGGTAACAGCAATGCTACAGGCCAGACAGTGCCACTTCTGATACCTTTGTGACTTCTTTATTGCCATTGCAAAACAAATGGCTTAAATCCAGGAAGCAAATCTGGTGGAAAAGCAAAAACTGGAACAGCAGTCAGCTCCCAGTCCTTCAGCTGTGGCTCTGCAGTAAAACTTTGGTTCTGTGAGTAGCAGAAACCAGCTGTGGTCTGGAAAACCACCAGTAACAAATCTTTGGGGTGCAAAGTTAATATTCTCAAATGTCTAATTGTAAAGTAGAAAGGCATTAATTTATTTTGGTGGCTTTTGAATATGAGGGTACTTTGTGTTATATTGAACAAGCAATGATGTGCTTGTGAAAAGGCTGGTTACCTGGGGGGTGTATATCGCTGGGACAATACAGGGGAGGATAAAATAGGCAGAGTCATACTCTTCTGGAAATGCTGCCAAATGCATAGCTTTCAGAGGAGTTAGTCCCCTAAATTACTGTCTCTAAATATCGTTATTATCCTTATCCTCCATTTAAATGAAGTGCAGAAACAAGGACATGTGCAGCCCTCTCAGCTGGGCACTGTAATATGCTGCCACGAGAAGCCAAGGCTGAGAGAGAAGGTTACCAAATGATCGGAAATATGGATCCTGGTTTCTTTTTCTGTCAGGAATTGAAAGAGCCAGAGAGAAGTATACTCCATTTTTATGGCCTGATATTCCATATTACGAGAGAGTCCTACCTCTTTTTCACTAAAATGGTGCTGAATCACACAAGCCTATGCACTGTGAAGCAAAAAATAAATGAGTACTGTTTGAGGATGGAAAGATAAATATTCCATTTCCAGTCAAATTCATGCTTCAAGACGGAAGGATCCCAAGTGGGCCAGTCCCTACAGGGGTGAACAGCAGGTTACCACAGTTTTGTTGCTGCAGAATTTCACCTTTAAGAATGAACAGTCAAAGTAAAACCCATAATCTCTTTTTGGATGTACCTTCTGCAGCTCAGGTATATGGTCCTGGATGCCTTCCCTCTTCTTAAGGAGAGGAATAAACACTGGCTCTGAACTGTATCAACAGGGCACTGAGGCTTTATGCTAATCCTGTCCATTATCCACTTATCATTTCCTCTGCAGGTTCCTACACTCAAGGCAGACCTGTGTTTTTTTCCTACACCAGTGCACACCTCCATGACAGTTTTCTCAGTCTTGCTTTCAAGCTTTGTGGGAATTCTAATGGAAGCACTAAATCATTTTGCTATGGAAATTGAGTCTGCTTTGCCTTTTAGCTGTAATTAACGTTCACCCTTCCTGTTTTAAATGAGCACACTGCTCTGGGATCCTTCTCTAAAGACAACATTTTGCTCATTTTAGGTCTTGCATGTCTTTCTAGTAAATAGGTACCTGGAGAATTGCTCAGCAATAATTGTTATCATAGTTCTTCATTCCTCAAGACTAGGAGTTTATGATGAATTTGTACAATATTTTATAAACAAGGGCTAACACAGTTATGTAAATTATTTCCTTTTGTACTAAAGAATAGATTATTAGCATGAACTTAAAATCAGATGGATTATGCTTTACACATTGTGTTATCATTTATGTTTATGAAATATTACAGCAGAAGGCTTCCAGTGACATTGCCTTTGCCTTGGGCAGGTCTAGGGATCAGCTTATGAAATGCTAGAAAATAAAGCCCTCTGAGACAGATAATGACCCTTTCCAGCTCCATCCTGCCGTCCCAGGAACTAAACTTACTAAAATCCTGGTGTGTCTGGAAATTTGGTTTTTAGTCAGCAGAGCTTCAAGGTGGGAGAGTGACAGAATGGCAGCAAGTCATTGGCTGCCTTCTACCTCCTGTCCTTGAAATAGGATCAGGGAAATGCCCGACAGCCATTCTACAAGAATATCCCTTTGGGTCTGTGCCAGCCCATGATGTACCAGAGCAACCTCTATTAGATGGCTTTGTGCCATGAAACCAAGCCAATCTCTAGCTGAAGACGAAAGGCAGAGAAGATTTATGGCCACTTTACCCTAAGCTGTACCTGCCTGAGTGCAGTTTGGAGCACAGAGTTGCTATAGGAACCTGGTGACAGCACCCAAGGTCCCCTTGTGCTCCAGTGCTGTTTTCAGTCCTGTAACAAACACCCTAATTTACATGGGAAATGGCAACTGGGCTGATGGGCTGTTGCAGTTAATCCCTGTTGGGAGAATCCACTGAAACGGATTCAGAAAAGGAAGGGTCAATAGGAAGAGTAAGAGTTTGAGGGGAAAGGGGATACTTACTTTTTTAAGGGTTTTATTTTGGTTCTTTTAAGCATGTTTTCTTCAGTGAAGGCAAGATAATTAAAACACTTTAAAGTGAACAAAACATGATTTGCACAGGAAAGAAAAGCTGTGCCAAACATCCAGACCGTGACCACGAGGAAGTTGTGCCAAGGTGCCCCATGACAGCTCAGGGAACACGGGGTGTCAGAGCAGCAAGGTTTGGACTGGGATTTTTAAACTAACTCATCTGCTTTGCACTGGAGCAGATAAGCAATGCTCATTTTATCCATTTTGTTATTTCACTGCAGTAAAGTCCAACAGAGGGTGATTTTACTACAGTGCAAAGTAGTAGTGAAGCACAGAGGTTGCTTCACTGTGGAGGATGAAGCTCAGAGCCAGTGGCGATCACTGCTTCAGAGACACTATCAAAAATACATCTCTCTGCCACCACAGTTACCTGCCCTTTATAATGTCTGTGCCCATCTCCACTAAATTCTGACCTCTGTAGTTACAGCTGCATCTGGGAATTAGGGAATGCACCATTTTGGTCAGCATTAATCAGGCCTGATTTGGATTAAATATTTACCAAATTGTTTGCAGACAAAGGGACTGGAATAGCTGTCTGCTCCATCTCCTGCTGTTTGCACAGTAAATAACCCAGGCATACATCCATCCCCTACGTATGCAGGTGCTCTCCATGCAGGAAAGTATAAAACCTGGTTTTCTGCCTGCCTGGATGGGCTTCTAAGACACAGAAAATAGTTCTACCCTTCCATGCTCATGTCACATTCAGGGAGACAGATCTTCCATAGAACACTTGTATTAGGAGAAGAGGAGGAAAGCAATTTATTTCTGTGTGCCCAAATACTTTGATAAGCTAAACATTAAAGTAGGCCTAGATTAAAATAATTATCATGTAGCAAAAAATTATGCAGTTGCCAGGTTATATGGAAGGAAATACATGGTTTGTAAGTCTCATTGCTTTTCCTTTTTAAACTGAAAGCACACCAGGATGAACAGGCAAAACTCACTATTTTTGTACATGGCTACAATCCCACTGCCTTTTCCCACAGAAGCTCCTGCCAAGGTGATGGGCTACTGCCATGGCAAGCAGTGAAGCAGAAATAGCAGAACCCCTCAGATAACTCAGCACTTGAACTGCTGTTTAAAAACATGTCCTCAATCCTGAAGTATGTAGCGAGCTAAGTCAAATCTGTGTCCTGAGCCAAAATTTTGTCCTGAAACCACTATTGTGACTAAGCTGAGGTCGGTATTAGAAAGTACTAAATATTTATTTGGGGATTCTGATGAGCATTTTTTTTCCCGTGGAAGCTCCTATCCCAGTGACCGTAAATGAAGAACAGGACTTGGATGAAGCAGATGGTTCAGCAGATGGTGACTTGCTCCTTTTTTAACCAGGCTCTTGTGCAAATGGAGTGTGGCGTGGATCTCTGTATGCTTTTTGACTTTGAGAGTGTGTATGTGTGCTTTTGGGTTTTGATAAGTGTTTAGTTATGAAACTACGTATCATGATGATGGTACAGATTTCCTGTCTTTTTAAAGATTTTGAAAGTTCTTGGAAATTAAGTTTGTCCACTAATTTCTGAAACCAACATCAAAGGGGTATTTTGGTGCTGATTTTTAATTAAATGGGAGCAGCCACAATCCTTGACTGTGTGATTGGACAGAGCAAGATTTTATTACAGCCTTTAATACTATTTTTCTCCTTTCTGGTTTTGTTTCTCCACCTTCCTCACTGCCCAGAGCATTTCAATGAAACGGAGAGAGGGAACTGAAGCAGGGTGAGGTGTGAGGTTCACTCTGCAAACAGTTCTGTCGAGCTGTCAGAAGTTCAACAGCCCCCAGCACCTACTTACCATTCCTGTGCTGAGGTAACAGCCCCCTCAAACCTGCCAGCAGGACTGCCTGTGCGAGTGCTCCCTAACCCATTTCATTCCAAACTAGCTGGATTATTGAAAAACCGTACTGTTGAACCATTTCAGCTGATGTGCCTCATTTAGACTGATAAAGGTGAAGGAAAAGTCAGCTGAGAAGCCTGAGGATCAGCAGATCTGAGGCAGCATAATTTCTACCACAGGAAGTCTGAGGATTTGCCGTGAGGATTAGATTGAGAGTGGCAGTATAGTGAACTGGCACAGCTGGAACCAGAGGAGCTTGTCCTTTCACTGCCTAAGAGTGGTTAAACCACTGCAGTATCTTCTGTCGACTTAAAGTTCATATTCCTGTAACTCACATGGAAATTTTCTTCTAATTTCACATTATTTCTTAAGGCCACAGACTGATCTCCTAGGATCCAAATTTGTAAGGTGGAATTTAATTGAAGGTGATCTTGTATCTCATTTTATGTAGATTCTCTATCACCTAGTATCCCAGTGTCTTGTAATCCTTCATTGGGAAAGGGGACATCTTAACTCTTAATGTTTGTTCTTTTGCTCATTATTATCCCAGGCAGGTGACTGTGCAGGCAGAGTGGTGTTTCTGCTTCCAGAGTTCACAGGTTGGAAGACTGTTTAAAATTACACTAAAATATATTCTGGTTTCCAAGCCAAAAGACAAGCTATTTGCAGAACTGTCCAGCTTTACTTTGTCTCCTTCTTGAAGTGTTTCTAAGCTGAATATAATGAAGATCTATTCTAAGAATTCCTAAGGGATCTCTTTACACAGAATCTGGAACTGATCCATGGGTTTCCACACTTCAACCAATGCACTGTCTAATATTGATTTCCTTCAGAAGTCAAAGCAATTTGTTTTCCCTCCCTGGAGACTTTGGGTTTCTACCTTTGGCTGCAGTTCTGAATTAATATGGAAATTGAGAACATCAGTTAGGACTAGTCTCACATGCAAGCCCAACGTGCAGCCACACAGAGCCAGGTATCCTGTGCAAACTCAGGCACTCAGAGGATGCTTGGACTTCTCTGGCAGCTGGACAACTCACACAGCTCTTTGCTCATCTCTGAGCTTCTGTCTGAGAAGCAGAATAGTAATTGACTTATTGCTGATCTCTTTTTTTCCCCTCTTTCTTTTGATAGCTCTTCCTCATGTCACTCTGGGGCAAAGGCCAGAACAGTTCTCAGGAAATTCACTTAGGCTGGTAAGATAATAAGGAGCTGATTACAAGCCAGAAAGTAGCTCTGTGGAAATCAGCCATCTCTGCCATCATTAATCCATAGTCACCTACAGGTGACTGTCTATCAAACAAAAAGTTTCAGATTTACAGCTAAAGCCTATTGCTTTTCTTCTAGTCAGCATTTCTCAGCTGCCAGTAAGTGTGGTCATCGCCTGTGTGAGGCTTCCCTCCATCAGCTGGTGGTGTCAGGGCAGAGTGGCTCTCGTTGCTTTATACCACACGAAGCTGGAAATGAGATACTGGGGAATCAGGTGTCACATCAGGCTGTTCCACGTCAGAATTGCTCGTGTGAGCCTCAGTGTCACAGGGACTGAGGATCCTGTGCTCCCCTGCTCCTGGCCCTGTATGCAGCTCCGTGCTGTGCATGTGACTCAGCACGAAGGGACACACGGCACCAGCGAGAGCACGGGCACTTGCAGCACTACAGAGGTCATAAAATTTGCCCTTTTAAATGACATATGTGATCTTGTCAATTTGCCATAATGCCAAGGGAGATGAAACAATTCCTCCTGGACACAGAGATGTGAGTACAGGCAGTGATGTAATCAGTTAGGATCATATCCAGCCTCGTTGAAGGGTAAGGTTCTTGGTGGTGCTAAATGACAATCTGTTCTGAATTTATCATGCCCATATGTCATCAGTAACTACTTACAAAACACACCTCTCGTTTTAGATCCAAGTTTGCACCTGCTCCAAGCAAAACATGTGCCATCTCCCTGTATATTCCTAGCAAGTCTATATTAGAGAACACAAGAGTAAGATGAAACAGGAGAAATCCCTTTCTATCTTATGGGGAAATAAATCACAAATCACTGTAATTTTTACCTGACTTCACATGAATATAAAATCTCAGTGCAGAAAATATGTCAAAATACTTTGCAGTATTTCTGTGACGTAGGAAGGGACGTTGCAACTAAAGTACTGTCCCTCAGAAGAAACATTCTGATGCTTCATCTGTGATTTGTCCATCTGTGTTTCATTGCTCCATCATACAGGTAAAGGACATCTTTAAAATAAGGATCCAGGCTGAGAGCGCTCTATCCCTGGATAGTGAGATGCCAGATAGCTGATAAGGTTTATGAGAGGTTATAGCTTCAAAGGAATTGATTTATAAATGTTTTCTATTTTTAAATATACAGCTGGACATCTAGTATGATTTACAGGAGCATCTGACTGGCTTATATGCTTAATTTTCATTGACTAAAAACCAATGTTTAGGTGTTTCTATAAACCTCCCTGGCTGCTCCTCTTTAGGCATGCAAATGCTTTGAAAAGCTGAAACAAAAAATTCAGGACCTGATTTTCAAAATCCCAGATCTCATGTGACATCAGTGGCCAGATTTCAAAAATGCTCATTTCTTAGCACACCCGTTAACTCTTGCAAATTCTGTACATTTGGGGTCATTATTTGACATACCCCTTTTCAGGAATTTTGAACTTCTTATCTGAAAAAAAATAAGCCAAATTAAGCATGGAAATCTGCAATTCCAGAACATAAAAATTTTAACACTAGAATTTGCAATTAAATGGGTTTTTTTTACAGTTACAGTGATGCAGAACAAAAAATCTTTAAAGTACAGTCCTGCTCTAAATAAATATTGTTGGTGCTTTGTTTGCCTAGCCTACTGATTTTCTATATCGAATACTCCCACTTCACATTTTAAAATACCTTTCTGATGCAACCCTTGTGCCTTCAGGGAGACCCTCAAAGGAAGGTAATGAACATGTAGCAGTTCCGCTGTTCTACAAGGCACTAAGAGAACCAAATTTTCAACCTCTTAGATGAATCAATTCCAGGAGGAATGGCAGAGCAAAAGTTTACTTTCAGCATCTAAGTGAGGAGCCATGTCAGACAGCAGCCTTGTTGAACAAGGAGATGCCATGACTGCTCATCAGAACAAGACTACTTTAAAGGGTTTAAGAACTGTTTTATTCAATATTCGAAGAGATTTGAATTTCCAAATATTTTTCTAAGGGATGTTTCTGCTGAGCTGGTGCTGAAATTCCAAGTTGCAGAACTAAGGAAGTGTTTTAAGATCCAATTATAATGAAAAAAGAAAGCAAATTATGTCCTACAGAAATGCTGACACCAGTATAAACTCAGTGACATTCCCAAGTGCTGCCTTTGTTATTAATGTTCTTATTTACTCTTTGGTGGTACAAGGTCATGCATGACTTTTGGAATTTTTTGCTGACATATCTTGTAGAGTTCCTCCTCCCTTTCCCCATCATCCCTGCTTCCTGTTAACGTGTCAATATGGATCAAAATTAGGTCAAAATTATTTTGGTGATAAAACCTGAGATGAGTTATAATTAAAATGATAAGACTGTATTGCTGAGCTCTGCTGTGCTTGGAAACCTTTTGCCAAGTTACTGCAAGTGGATGGAATGCACTGCACCATTCCATCCATCTGCTTCCCAAACCACAAGTCTCCCTAATAGGAGAGATGTTACGAGTTTCTCGTTGTTCACAAGGCTATAGTTAGGGCTGCAAGCTCCTATTTTTGGACACTTCAGCGACTACTGTGAAAGTTTGTGTGATAAGTAAGACTGGGAAGGCAAATTCACATCTTCCCAAATTAGCAGCCTCTATGGACCCATTTTTCTGCTCTTTGTCCCATTTTGTACAGGACCAGCTGCCCTTGTATAAAGTAAAGTGCTATCCATATGTACTCAGTGTGTTGTAAGATGTAAATAGCTCCTCAGCAAGAGCTTCAGAGTGTCTAATAGTATTGGGGTTATAGTTAGGCTTGGAATAGATTTTATTTGTTTAGAAATTTACTGGGTTTTTGATTTTTTTTTTTTTTAACTAGAGTCGATACTTTAAAACCAGACAAATCAGAAAAACTTTTGGGAGAACTTTGGAATTCAAGAGAAAGTAAGAAAATACTCAGAAAGTTTAAAAATCCTTGTTTTCTTATATTCAAACTCCAAATTCAGATTTTAAAATCACAGCAATTCAGTTTCATCTCAATAAGATTCAAGAATATTTTAAAAATCAATAAGGACCTAGAAGTGACTTCTTATTGAGATGCCAAACGTATTAATGTGACTTGATGCAGCATAAGATTTCCTAATTCAAAATAAGCCAAATGCAATTCAAGCTCAATTATACATGAAAATTACTCAAGAAATGTACATTTTAAAAGTTTTCAATAAATTATATATGAAATTGAGCCATTCTGCCATGTCATCACAAATACAACATGTCAAAGACACCACATTAAAAAAAATTGTGGGTGATATAGAAAACACAAAATATAATTCATTTTGACTGCTTTTAGACTCACATTTATCTACTTCATTAAAATTTAACCCAAATAAATTAAAAACTATTGAAGAAAAAAAAATGCCCAGCAACCTGAAACCTCTTCCTAAGCTTTGTGCACTTGCTGAAGTTTTCTTCCTGCAGTTGTGCTGTCTTCAAATGGATCAGAGCTGGGAAGGTTCCAGCAGATAAATATGGCATTTTTACAAAGGTACCAGTAGGGAAACATGAAGAATACAGTCTTATCCTGGTACAGCACAGATCCTGGGATCCCCAGGAATGAATAATGATGGGATGAAAGGAGTAGTGACATCCCTCTCACTCTGTCAGTGCTACTTGTGGCAGACAAGGTGTTTTACAGCTCAGCTCATGCACACCAAGACCTCTTCCCACCCTACCCAGCCCCTTGCAGGAAGATTTAGCTCTTATTAATTCAAAATTGACAAGGGTGATTCCACTCACACCTGTTACAAACAGGCCGCCACCTCTCCCTTCCTTCCTTATGGAACAAGAGCAGTTCCAGGGGTTTATCAGTGCTCTCTGTACACCTGAGAGGAGAAAAGAGGTTTGTGGCAGAAACAAAACCACCTGCAGTGAAAAGCCGTAGCCTAATTAAACCTAACTGTCCCCAAGTGCTTTCTTGAGAACAGTTGCTCAAAATTACCTAAACTAATCCACTTCCTTAAAAGGCCTGGAGGTTTTGTTTTTCTCTCTTTTACTAGGATTCTACCTTTTTAATACCCATGATTGTGATAATGTTGCTTTTGATTTATGCTGGGGAATCTGCAAGCCAAATTTGGCTACTTATCATTAAGACTGGAGTGCTCATCTCTGGACAGCTCTTCAGCCTAAGGAATGTTTTCATCCCTTGCCCACCAACATAAGCCCAGAGCTCTCCATCTGATAGCACAGGTAAGTTGAAAGCTGAACTGTTTATTAGAAGTTTTTGAGAATAGCCAAAGTTGGGCACTGAAAACAAAAGCTCCCACTGAGTTAAGCAGGAGGTTTCAGGCCCCAGAAAGAAAATGAAAAAGCTTTCTTGTTAATGAGAAAATACAATCTTCTATTTATATAACTCCTCTTTATTCTAGAGAACCTCATCAGTTTGGGCTTGACCTTATCTTTCTCTCTATTTTGTTCACTACTTACATATTTTCTATGCAGTGCCTCACAATTTAAGGGGACCGCAAAAGCAGAATTAGGCCCTCTCTGAAAAGCAATGTAACTATAAATTAGTAATAATCTATCACTTGGAAAAAAAAGCCTTTAAGAGGACAAAAGAGTACTGCAGTGTTGTATAATGACTGCCACAGCTGAGTTCAGGACAAGAGGAGGAGACCCCAAACGGAGAAGCCAAAATTTAGGTGCATAGATAAAATGAAATTAGAAAAATGCAGTTTAGCTGTGCTATCATTTCAATAACAACATGTAATAAGATCTCATCGGAAATTTTCAGGAGGAATATGTTTCCTTTGGAAAATGCTGATCTAAACTTTTGGCTGGACTGTGTGCTATGGCAGTGCCCTCCCCTCCCAGGCAAGGAAGGGAGTTCTGCCACATCCAGCATTGCCCAGGCCAGAGCTCACCCTTTGCCCAGCTGTGTTTTTTGCCTGAATTTTGGGCACGGAACAAATATCCACTCTGCATGCCAGCAAACAGAATTGTCCATGCCTCCCTTTTTCAAACCACTGCTAAAAAAACATTTAGGTATTTGCAGCCCTGGGGCAGGACTCTGTCCCCCGTCTCCCTCATCACCACATCCCAATGGATTGGCTGTGCCCATCTTATCCTGTGCCACATCCCCAGGATTGCCCACCTTGTCCCATGTCCATGAAGGAGCTCTGTGTTCTTGAGAACAAACTGAACTGGCCTGGCACTGATGAAATGCTGGCCTGCAGCATCTCATAGAGATGGGCCAGAAAGCTGCTTCTCAGTTAATAAAAAGTTGAAGGGACTTTTCTCCCAATTTAATAATGATGATATGATAATAATAATAATTTAATCTTCACAGGAAATGACATTTATATTTCCAATGTGACTTCTTTTTGTTTCAAAAAAAAAAAAAAAAAATTCTGCAAGAATTATTTCCTTGATCTAATACCAAAATTGAGCTTCTGTTTTTCCAACAGTGAAGTTGTCAGACTTCTGGTCTTCACATAAATGTCAGAGAACTCAACCATGTGTGTGTTTTATTTGACTTTAGGAAGAGATTGTGGGTTTTATGAAGCCTGATGGATGCATATACTTGGCCACTGAGCTTTTGTTTAATTTCCTTGGTATTCCATTCATTTTTCTATGGTTTTAATGAACATATTTTTTTATGATCTTATCTTTATTGCAGACCTGCATTGATATAATTTAATATGTGAGTTTGATCTAATATGGTTAAACCATTGCAGAAAAAACCCATGTTTCTTTTAGCTCAATTTGAGTGGCTTCTTTTTTACATTATATATGAAATTGTTAGAAATATTTTAATCTAGTTGGCAACAAGCTATTCTTCTCAGTAAATAATAGGGTATTAAAACTTTTGTTTGCTGTAATTACACTGATAAGGAATCTGGTTTATCTTACATGAATGCTGCTTTCTCATATAATCATCCTTTGTACCAAAAAAAATTTAAAGAAACCTATAGATTTTCTTGCTTCTGATGAAGGATCTATTTGAGAATATTTGGCACTGGAAAAATAATACAGCTGTAAAAAGTCTATTTTATCTTCTTGGCAGTCAACTTTCTGTTTAGGTGAATCTGAGTAGTCATGTAAAGGATGTGTTTTTCTATTTCAAATATATATGACAGTGGCCTTCTGCATCCTTTCCTAAGCAATACAAGGCATATCTAAGCATTATATTCCACCCCCAAGGTGTGAGTTTATTTATGGAAGCAACACTTCTGTCCACAAAAGCAAAGCCTGGTTAACAATTACCCTCCAGTGTTTGCTAAGGACCTTTGATGCAGCTCCTCATTGTGCTGGTACAGACAGGCTGTGGTGGTTACAGAGTTTGGCAAATGACAACAAATGGAGAAGGTAAACTGTAAGCAGTTGTGATCCTAATTGGTTTATGAACATCCCTGAACACATTCAGTTTGCACATTTATAACGAACACTTTGTAGGAAAAATTGGAGATGAGAGACAGAAGAGGATAAACACGGACTCATGTATCCAATAAGCTAGAGGAGATTATTTTTCTGATTTTCAGCTGGATATAGCTTCATCCCACTAAATTCAGTCTCTGCTTAATGGGATTCTTTGTATACTTTGATCAAAACCACAGGAAACCACTAAAAAGCATACAACTCCTTCCAAGCACCCCCTGTTATTTTGACTGACTTTGATCTCTCAGGCAGCTGTTACTTGAAAAGTTTAAGAGATAGATCTGTAATTAATAGCAAGGGAGACAAAACTGGGAAACTCTTAAGATGTAAGAAAGAATTTTTGATAACAAAAAGGACTATAATTTTATCTCTTCAAGGCAAACACTATTATTTACTAATTTTGTAAAACATACTTAGCATATTATATTCCTCTGCATTAGAGGGTAAATTTCAGTGCCAGAAGCTCATTTTGAGTATCTGGGTACTTTGAGAACCTGAATTTCATTTTCATGTTATGAATGGAGCTGAATATCAATAATTTCTCTTTGGAGTCCTTTGGCATATGAAGCTGTTACAAAGGTTTTGATATCTGCTCTTTTCACTGAGATTTCTGACCCACTGGAAGATTTTATTCAAACGACTTTACCTCTGTGTATTTCAATTTCCTCATATAGAAACTGAGGATCATCTAATTTCTGTATATTACTTTGAGGTCTACTGATTGCAAGGGCTGTATAAGACAGTGCTATTTTTGCAAGTACTATTTTTATTTTTCTGTAATATTTCCATCTTGATAATCAGAACGGTTTGGGTTTAATTAAAAGTGATAAGAAGAGACCTAAATGAAACAGGGCAGTTTGTGGATATACAAGACTCATATTTTTGTTACATAATCCTTTTCCATATGAATGCACAGATCTCTTTGAGGATTTCCTTTATACAAAGTCTGCCTGAAAAGTTCAGAACTCTCACCTCCCTTTTAACTGTAAACTACTGCTCTGTGCAACAGGTTGGACTGTGTGTACCTAATGGCATTCTTACAAGTCTGTTTTAATAATTTCACAACATTGATAACATTTTTAATATTTTTAAAGATGCAGACTATGAAAAAAAAAGCAGATATTGAATTGCTGAAAGAAAAAGTATATTCTGTGTCTCCAGGGGACAATAATCTCAGTCAAATTCTAGCTCTGATTCAGGGAAGATTTACTCCATCCCTCTTCACAGTCAGTGGAGAGGGAATTTTTGAGTATAATTAGATGTGAGGAGCTGGGCTCCTGTTAAGAGTTTGCTCATGAGCAAAAGAGAGGTGAGCTCTTGTTGTTTGCATCTTTGTCTGCTTTTCCCAGCTGGGGATCCGGCATTAATGAGATGTTCTGGAGATAAATAGTGCCCTGGTGACACTGGAGGGAGCAGCAATAGCAGCAGTGGTGTTGCAGGTAACCCTCCCCGTCCTTCGGCTCCGCTGATCAATCAGCAGTGCCCTGGAGAGCCGACAGCCAGGAGAGTTGGGCTCTTTATCCGATGATTTCCCCTCTGCCTCATCTTTGGCATGTTTTAGTTTGGAGCTCGTTAGATATGTGACTCAAAGCATTAAGCATTAGAGCCCAGGCATACAAGCAGGGCAATTAATAGTAGATTTATAAATGTCACCAGCTGGTATCTTTTGTTGTGGCACACAAAAGGCTATTCTGAACTCTGGACTCCTTAAAGCACAAAATCAATGAGTAAAATTGCTTAAAAAAAATACATGTCTGTGAGCTTTAGGTCCTTGTGCTTCTTGCTGGAGTAAAATGGATTAGTTCCCTGGGAACTGTGGAAATCACACTAATTTTCTCAAGAGAAGAAATTTTAAAAGCCTTCAGCAAACACTCAGGAAATGGCACTTTTCATTTGCTGCTTGGTCACAATAAAAATATTTATTCAGTAGAAGAATAACCGTAAAAGACCATTTTTAAGAGCTTTCATATAGAGTTTTTCCACCCAAACTTACGTCAGATATAGGTCTGTCAACCACCTGAAATGTGCATAGCAAAAATTTTTCCAAGAAATAAAATGAAACTATTTTTCAAGAAACAGGAAACTTCTGAGCTGGATTTTTTTTTTCTTTTTTTTTTTTTATGGTAGCTGTTTCCATTGTTTGAAAGTTCAGATGTGACATTAATGGTTTGTGGGGATGAACTGGCCAGTGACTCATAAATGGCTCCTGAATTTGCTGTTCCAGGAAACAGCAGGCAAAGGAAAGCTGCAGAATCTGTCAAGAGTTCAGCTGTTTGATCTTCTGCCTGGTAAAATCTCCAGGCACTATGCCCTGCTCTAACCTGTTTCTTATTATTTGTAGTTGAAGCTATTTTTGAGTCAGTCAGCAATTATGTATTGTGCCTTCTATTTGCCACAAATCTAATTAAAATAATCCTGGTACAGGATCTAGTTATGTTCATTTTTTACTTGGAAAAATGTTTGTCTGAGCTGAAGTAGGGATAATGTGGAGGCCACAATGTGAGACAGCTGAGCCTTACTTTGCCACCTAATGCCACAGTTCTGAGATTAGCTCTGCTCAAATGATTCTTTTGCTCTAAGCCACAGGCCTCAAATTCAGCAAATAGCTGAAATAGCCGCTGGCTGAAAAAGTTATAGGTGATACAGATATCCACTGCAACAGGATTTTAGAGGGAACATCCAGGTTATACAGAAAGGAACACCAGATTGTATGTCGTTAGTCATGGGTACAGTAAGTGTTTTGAGAAATGTAATTGTGGGCTAACGCATTTGGGCTGAATTCACTGCTGCCCCAAGTGTTGTGACTTCAGGAGTGTTTTATATTGTTGAATTCCAACCTTCCTATATCAATATTTTCAAAATATTTGTGGAGAGTGATGTAGCTTTTGGAATTCGTGGGGATTTCAATATATTTTGAGAAGGTCCCAGAACACTGCAAAACATATTCAGGGGAAGATCACTAGAGAATGCCGAGGTCATTCCTTAACAATACATCCCTGTACAATGCATCACTTCAACATATGCTTGATCTGGAGGCTTACAGGTTACACTATCATGCATCCTGATCTCCCCTGATTTACTTTGTCTCTTATGTGATTAAATCTGTAGGACCTGTTGTTACATCTGACTGAAAGAAATCTGACAGCAGAGGAGAGTGATAGCCAGGAAAGAACTTCCCATGCTCAGAGGTCATGAAGGGCACATCCACCCCACACAATGGAACGGAGAGCAGCGTAACTTCTCTAACACAATGTTCCTGAACTAATGACTCTGCCTGCAAACTGGTGTTATTACCTCAGATTTGGCACCACACCAAGGCACTTATGTTGCTGTCAAGCCCTCAGTGCTCTGTGCACTGAGTGCCCTGGTGCTGGTTGGCAGTGACGGGTTCTCCTCACGGAGCACAACTGCCACAGAGAGCTGCCTGTGGGATTTGTATGTAAAAGGCACATCAAAGTTGAAAGATACATCATAGATCAGACTGTGTATTGATGGGTGGATCCTGACTTCTGTCATAGCTCAGAGAGCTCATCAAACTGAAGCTGAATCCCCCATCACACCACGAGGCAGGTATTCTCAGAGTGCTGCATGACAGGAACCAGCCACAGGTATCACCCAGTGTGGTCACGGAGCAGGAGCAGCTGCACAATCCACCAGCATCCCTCCAGCTCTGTGTGAGCTGTGGGCTGGGATTTCTGTGCTGCATTGCTCAGAGGCACAGAGCAGGAGATCACCATTCATTTTTCTCCCCTGGTGTTTGGCACAAACAAATAAGAGCTGGAACTAAAACGGTTAGCATAGGTTTATTAACTTTGAGGGAAACAAATCATAAAAGAGTAAATTGAAATTAACTGGGTTGAACACAGGGTAAATCAATAGGATTATGCAAAGTTCATGAGAAGGGAGGACTTTCTTCTATTCTGTGACCTTTTACAATGACAAGCTTGAGGAAACACAGAAGAATGAGAAGATTCTGAACTCTAGCTAAATAGCAGTAACCAGATGTTTTTAGCAGGTGCTTTAAGCCCTGAACAGTGGGATCCTGCTACATGATGTCTTATTTGTTGAAATCCTAAAAAGGACTTGACTAAGGACAGAAAGATGCAGGTGGGTATGGATTCTGCTTCCAAAAGCTCAGTGGCATCTCATTTGCTCTGGTGGGAATGCAGAAGGAAAATTTCTTCTAAACAGACAACTGATCTAAGAATAACTCCCTCAAACCAATTTTCAGGCTTCTTTTGTATGTAGATATTAAATAAAAGTAATTCTATGACTAATGAAACAGATTTTGTTACTGGGAATTTGCATTTTAAGTTGAATTGAATTGGGAAAAAGTTCCCTCTAATTTATTTCTCTCTAATTTCAATTCCCATTTTGAATGTTAAGTTCTTGATGATTTAATTTCATCATCCAGGGCAGTTTATACGTTGGCTGCATAGTGTATTATAGCAAAGACTACAGCTGCAAGCTTGTGTGAGCTGTTGCTGCAGGCAGCAGTTGCTGCAGCATCTACTGTATTACTAGAAACTGATTTAAATTATTTTGAGTATGAAATAAAAATTGTCATCTGTGCAGTGAATCATACTCATTTTCATGAATATATCTGTGCATATATATATATATATACAAAATTGTAGATGTTTCCATTCCTGAAATATGACTCAACTGCTATCATACCTTTAAATGTAGCCAAACAGTTGTTTGTTTCCTAAAGCTAATGATGAGTCAAGAGTAACATCAAGATTCAGTTTGATAAATGGGTGAATGCTGGGTTAGAATAAAGTGACTAATTGTACAGTTGAGATCACTTGTAGCTCCTGGAAAAATACAGTCCAAGACAACAAGGTAAATCACAAATTAATGAAACCTCCCATCTGTGCTTTGGATGCAAAAAAAAAGTATAGAAAGAACCTGGGAAGCAAATAGTCTGTTTCTTGGAGGTCTTAAAAACCTGATGAAATGCAAACAAAATTGGATTAAACCTGGAGAAATGCCAGTCAATCTATCTCAAGAAAAAGAATTCAAGTTGTACATACTTACTGTGATGGACAAATCTGGACAGGAGTAACATGAACAACTGAGAACTTGCTGGAATGCCTGTGCTCAGGCAGCATGAATAAAGAGGTATTGTTCTTCTCCATGTAACTCTGGCAGAAGAATACATATGTTTCTGGGTAGTTCATTCCAACAAACAAACTGAAGGTCATTCAGTGTAGGGCAGAAATAACTGCAGAAGGATTTTTTTATAGACAAAAAGGGAAGGTGGGAATGGATCAATATTTATAGGCTGGTGAAAGGAAGGATAAGTGGTTGAGAACAAAAAAACTTGCCAACAGTCTACAAATGGGATAAGCAGCAAGAAGAAAATAAAACTTAGGCTGAATACTAAGATTAAAAACTCTGATATAGAAATGATCTTGTAAAAGTCTCCCAAGAGACTCATTGCTTGAAGACTTGGACAAAGTCTTGACTTAATATGTTTCTGGGAATAATTTCCATTAGCATCAGGACATGACCTTCTCACCAACTGCCATTACCCTCAGTGCACTGTGTATGTGCCGTAGGAGGTGGCAGCAGGGACTGGGCTGGCTGTTAGTGCTTGGCTGGGCAAAACTCCAAACAGATGCAGTTCAGACCCGAGAGAGGACATGGGACCACTCACACCTCCAGGCTGTGTCCATACAGATCTACATGGAGTGAGTACCCCCAAAAGACTTTGAAACTCATAGGTCATTTGTATTACAATAGAAGTAATTACCTTCTTTATTGATAAATAACTCCAAAGTGAACTCAGACTTAAAAAACAATGTCTGTCTTTGCTGTTCGTAAGTTTGCAGACTGGGGATTTCCTCCTGGATTTACTTTTTGACAACTCAATGACTTTCTGTTCTGGTCCTTAGGAATTTTCCTTGTGGGAGCACTAAGTGTCTCACTGCCTTTGCTTGGGCTGGAGACAAAAGCTCCTGTCATTTCCTCTCTTCCCATATTGTGTCAGTGGAACCATCTTCACCAAACAGGCTCAGATGCTTCCATGGGAAGGAGCAGTCTCCCTGTGGGCTAGATTGGTCCATCCAACTCAAGCACAGTTTTAAGGAATATTCTCAGACTGAAAATGCCCAAATCAAACATGTACTATCCACTGCAACCTCCCACAGTACTCATATCCCACCTCTAGTTCAGGCAGGTTCAGACAAAATTAAAAGCCTCCAAACTGTTTGGTAACATATGTGAAAGGAATTGTGACCTCAAATCACAGATAATCCAGATAAAAAATACTAAAAGCTACTGCTGAACCTGCCACTGACAACTCTGTTGGAAGTCACAGTTAGGTGTGTCACCTAAAGATGAATTAAAAAACAGATTTCCCACAGAAACCCTTGTGGCCCAACAAGATACTGGTGGAGGGAAAGCTTTTGCTGTTTGTGTCATAAGATACCAAGACTATGTTATTCCTTTACATTCATATTATTATTAAATTTAGGAAATAAAAGTCTATGCAATTATATTGCAAATCATTTGGGGTGAGTAGCATAAAGTAGCACAAAAGCACACCACCTTTCTGTTGGCTTTGTGTTCTAGGACAGATGAAGAAATGGTTTTTACAGACAGGATTTTTTACTTTTCAAGTATGTTTTGCCCTATAGAAATGTCCTCTGGTGTGTTTTATTTGCTTTTTTTTAATGTCACTGTGGGAGTACAGTGTGTGCCTGGGAGCAAATAATGACTCTTAAGATGATTAACATGTTATTATTAAACTACAGGATAATCACTGTCCTGTCAAGTGTCAGTGTGTGTGTTTCATCAGCCCCATGTGGCTGTGCTGGACTGCCCAACACTTTCTTTGATCTAAGGAGAGTATTTTTCAGGGTCAGCTGCTGAATGCAACCCCTTTGGATCTGCAAACAGCATAAAGAAAACAGAGGGTAAACATTAATGTCACCCAAAAAAATAATACTGTTTTTGCACCATTTGAAGTGAGCCTAAGCTGACTTCTCATGTGGCAGTGAACAGCTGGGGCATAACAGAGTGTGAACTTTGCAAGAAATACCGATAACTCTTCTTTTGAGAATGGCTGATGAGTCACATAGAGGCACCTGCATGATGAAATGGACCTGTACCATCTGCTACAAGTGCTTTTGCCTGAGTTTATGCCAGGGCCTTGAGCATATGCCCTTATGGAATTTAGTTGGATGAGTTAGGGGGTTCAGGGGCTGAGCTCAAGATCAGCCTCTTCACTGACAACAACTACTGATAAGAAAACTGGCAGTGAGGGCTTGTGAGTTATGCTGAGGTTTTACTGTTGTTTTCCCCATGTTATTTTGCAGCCCTGTTACAGTTGTGTTTGCATCAAGCTCTAACACCCATACCTGAACCTACATCCAAACCTCCTGGCTGATCTTCCAGCTGGAGCTGCCTCACCCCTGAGGGCTCAGTGGGCAATCACTGGGCTATGTCTGACCCTCATCACTGTCCCCAGCCCTGATGCTGGTGCTGACTTGTTGACCCCCATCCTGGCCCCTCAGTGGGGTCACTGCTCCCCCCTCCTGTTGTGCTCACCACCCAGCTCACCTTCCCTTCCACACACAGATGGTCGTTGCTGCTCCTGGATAGACTGTCACTTTACTGATCTCATGCACCTGAGTAACTGGGTTAATTCTGTTTGGTTTGGGGCTTCCAAATCAAATAAGTGAATGGACATAATAATTCCTTAAGGAATAAGGTCCAGCATGTTGCATAGTTCACAACTGAAGACAAACCTTTAAGTAATGGTGTATTTTACCCCAACAGACGAGTGAGACTGAAGGCAGAGGCACCCTGTGAAGTGGTACCTTCAAACTACAGTTCACCTGCTGAGACACTTTAATTTCTACCATCCTGTGGCTGCCTCTTTTCAGCTGTGAGAACCACTGTACAAGATAGGAGAACAGTGGCTTCCTCCACTGAAAAATTCATTTGTTTTGTTTTTTGGGTTTTGCCATGGAGCCAGCATTAAATCACTAAGATGTGTCATGCTGCTAAGCTGCATGACAGCTTGATGCACCAAGGGATGCTCCCCACTGAAAATGTAAACTATTTATGCTGTACATTTTTCTACATAAGGAATCTAAAGATTTTTGCTAGTAATGGCTTTCCTTTTTTCCTGTTACAAAACAGAGTCTGCAGCTTTTCCAATTACAAAAAAGTGTCTGTGTTTCTGTTCTGGTATCAGTGAAGCTAAACAGCTCTTGTACTCTTACTTTACTTTGCAATATATTTTTTCCTCTCTATGGTCATTATTGTAAAACACAAAGCCAATAATAGGTTTTCTCAGGGAGAAAAAAATATTTGTGTATCAGACTAGCCAAGCTGCTGCTTTGTCCTGCTTTTTCTGCCTTCCAACATAGCTCTTGGAGACCAAACAACTGTTTCATCTCCCAGCTGTGCACGGTGCAATTTCTGAAGTTGAGTACACAGGATTATCACCCATTTTAGGTACCAGCAGGAACTACTGCTGAGAGTCTGCCATTATATGTTAGAGTTCCACGATAGCCCTGGCTATATTTTGATACCTTCATTTGGTCTTACTGAAAATATTATGTATCTTAACCTACTTCTTCCCTGCCCTCCCTTTACCAGTTACTGAGTGGGGGGTTTTTTGAAAGCATTTTGCCACAAGTGATTTGTTAAAGACTCGTATATTTTCTGACCGCCCGACATTGTAAATCGTTTCTCTGCTGCCCACTCCTTACCAGCAGGCACTGCTACCTCTGGGTGGTGCAGGCTTTTCCTTCTATCTTGGCACTCAATGCCAAAACAACCCTCCCAGGCTAGGGAAAACCCCTTCTCACATTTTGAAATTTCCAAAGCTCTTCTGGGTTGCAGGAGCCAGAATACCCTTTGGATGCCCAATGTTATTGAAATTCACCAATTTTGAAGAAAAACTGTTCCTCTTATTTTTCAGATGTACTTTGTGATCACTCCTAACCCAAGGCAGACTATTTCAGTTTTAGAGAAGTGAAGCACGAAATTTGCATTATGAGATTACAAACCAAGTTAGAGAGGTGAAAGATA
Organism: Scytalopus superciliaris; assembly: GCA_013400415.1. Classification (NCBI taxonomy): domain Eukaryota; kingdom Metazoa; phylum Chordata; class Aves; order Passeriformes; family Rhinocryptidae; genus Scytalopus; species Scytalopus superciliaris. The sequence goes on from VXBX01005828.1 coordinate 210,810, forward strand.
AAAAATAATGGAATGCTGCAGTTGAGGATCTGACAGTAATGTGTTTTCCTGGCTGCCACTGAATTTTTTCAGAGGCACATTCTGGCAGTGGGGGCTGGCAAGGCAGTTTAACCACATCTGCATAAAGTATTACTTTTCAGTACCAACCTTCCCCTGGACTGTTACCCTTCTGTTTAAACCTTTGTACCTACGCTATCTGGCATTACCCAAGCCATAGAGCCTTTTTGAGAGCGCTACATCACTTCCTTCCAACTTCTCAACTAAGGAAACATTGTATTGAAGCTTTGATTACCTGACAGATTAGAACTCGATTAGCCTGAATTGTGCTTCTAAGGGGTTTGTTGACATCTTTTTATAGACAGCATGTTGACATTTTGTACAGATGGAAAAATCTGGATTTGTTTCTCCCACTTACTGTTCTCCTACACATGTACACACAGTCCCCAATGTATATATTTTCCAGTCTTAGGAGGATCACATTATCACAGTTACAGGAGGGGAGTTTTAAACACCACTGGTTTAGATTTGTATGTTTATTCCTCACTCACAATCAACTCAGCACAGAGCTACATCTGTAATTAGTTGTGACAGCAAACAATTCCATTTGCATATGTAAGAACTTAATTTGTGGGACTAATTACCATCCTTTCTTAGCTCAGAATTGCAAAGGTATTTACATGCCTAACCTACTGTTATGTTTTTTTTTTGAAACCTTCTTATTTTACCATTCTGCGACTTTAGCTGTCAATACCCTTAAAAACAGAATTTGGTATCAGTGTCATAGAATGTGCTACAAAAAAGAGATTAATTAAATGCATAATTTGCATTTCAGTTTGCCTTTGATTTTGGACACAATATTAGCAGTTGGGGTTAGTTTGGTTTGGTTTGGGGCTTTTTTAAAAGAGAAATTCTGGTCTTGCTGTTTCTTTGGCAGGGGTCCCTTACTCCTACTCTAAATCATGGTTGTTACCTGCGCACATACACGCTTTTCTTTCACAGGGGTATTGTTTTTTCACATTTCAAGCTACCTCCTCCTGCTCCTGCTTTATATTTTCACCTGTTTCAGAGCTTCTGTTCCCTGTGATTATGTATTTGGTTCAATTGCCTTAATAAGACAAGAATTGAGAGGAAATCAGCAGCTCTACATTACCTCTATTTCAGCAGTCCCAGCCAAACACTGTCTGGACTTTGACACTTGATTGTATGATGTATTGTGATTAATTCGTAATTATGGACAGCAGGGCAAGCACAGAAAGTTTAGTGACTGATTTCTGTCTTTCATGGTTGAGCTGGAACCTGCTGAAGTCAACGGGAGCCCACAAAATCTCCATCCAAAATCCCTCAGAGGCACTAAACTGCCCATTAAAACCAGCAGCAGTTGTTTCTGTCTCAGCCTCTGTAACTTCTTCACTGAGCCAAAAGGCAGAATGGAACACCAGGCAACAGGTGTTACTGACAGATTTTAAAAGGTTTATGGTACAAATTAGAAACCTCTAGTAATAAATTATAAACCTGAAGATAATTTTGAAGTTCAGAGCAGATATATATATATATTTTTCATTGCTTGTTAATTTACTTGCACATTAGTCCAGCTTTCTGGATTTAACACTGTGAGGAATTCACCAAATGTTTAAACAAACAAATATCATATACATACATCAGTTTGGCATTTCAGTGTTCCATCTGGCCTCTGCTTTTGGTTGATTGGAAAAACAAACCTGATCTGTTGAGAGACTAATGAATGTCTTATGGCTGTTACTTACTGGAATTATACCAGCCAGATAATGCTGGAATTAACTTCTCTTTCTATTCCTAAAAGTATTTCTTAGTCACTGTATTTCCAGACAATTCTAACAGAGATAAAATTAATTGGAATCATATCACACCAATTCAGCTTATCATATTTAATGAGAATTTCACCTGCTAAAGACAAAACTGATTTTTTAATACATTTTATTTGTTTTAAAGGTATGCTTATGCATTAAATGGGAGAAAACACAGAGATAATGAATCTATATTGTGAAATTGCCAACTGTTTAACTCTTCAAAAGTTAATTAAAACAGTCTCAACATTTTAATTTTATTGTAGTTTAAATAGTGACAAATTTTAAAGAAATGAGGAGGCTGCTAATTAGTTTCTGACAATGGTTACATGCTTATTTCATTGCAAGCAATTAAGAAAACAGCTTCTGATATTAGTTAATTGCTCTTTAGGCAGTATTTATTGCATATGCTGCAGAAATGGAATGTTAGAGCCACTGACCATGAGATTCATAAATAAGCAGGCTGATTTACCAGGAATAGAAGACCTCCAGCTGATTTAGATCCTCCAAATACTTTTAGAGACTTCTTTGAACATCTTTGGAAAGTTCACACATATGCTATGACAGTTTAGAAAGATGAAAATAGCTGGAAAAAGAATTTTACAATGAAAACAGTAAGAGAGCCTAAGAGACCTAATAACCAAGAGTAGTTGCATGCTTAAAGATCTCCTTGCAGCCTTGAGGTCAAATATTTATGCTGTACTTTGTTACACCTTGGAAATGTAATTTTGGGTTGTAAGGAGTGATCTACTCTGCTGATTGGAAAGTTGTGATGCTGGCTATAATTTGCAATCACTCTAAAACTTAGAAACCAGGATGACTCTCCTTTGCTATAAAGCAGGAGATAGTGTCAGTCTGCAGAATGTTAGAAGCTGGAAAATCCATGAAAACCTCACGAAAACCTGTTTACTTGGCATCCCTTCTGCTGAGCCCTCAGGAATTTGCTCTGTAGGCAGTATTTCCCCATGTATTGCAGGCTGTACAGGTGGGTGTATATACATATTGTCTGTGTCATGATTACCACGAAGTTGCTTGACTAGTGCTCCTGTCAAATAAGCAAACCTTCATTCACTACAGCTTGTTTTTTGTATTTAGGGTAAAAAATGCCAATGCCAATATTTCCTTCAGCAACATTTTCAGTCTCACCTGAAACCTTTAAGCACTTGTCACTACTCTGCAGGCACAAAGCGCTGCACTAAGTGCACAAGCAGTACTGCTCACAAAGGCTCAGCAGTGCCACTGCCTGCAGCTTGGCAGAAATCGACAGGATTCACAGGGGGGACTCCCTTGACATTTCCTATTATTTCTGTTGTACTCCAGCGGGGTCTAATTGTCCATTCAGAGCCCAGGCAGTTTCCACAGTTTGTCTTTGCATATTTATTACATGAGACCAACTATTCTTTGTCTGTGCATTTCCAGAAATCTGAGAAGCACAGAGGTCCATGACACCAGAAACAGGTGCTGAGCACACTCCAGGTAAGTCTACATGTCACTGAAACCATACTCTCTCACAGACCATGCCAAAGCTGGACTCAGTAAAAAGGGAAATTCTTGAATGGGCATGGTTTGGGTTGCTCCATTACTCAGTTTGGGGTTGTTTTCACATTTCCTCCATCGTATTTGGTGATTATGCCTGCAGACACCATGTTTTCCTGAAAGTAGGGATACTAACTGGCTAGCAGTTATTTAGTACTGAATGTCCCTTTATCAGTCTTGAGGTAAAATAATATCTTGGCTATCATGCCATCTTTGGAAAGTCCCTTTGCTGCTTCATAAATTAGCAAGTCTGGGCAGCAGGAGTGCTTTTGGCAGAATTTGCCAAAAGTCTAACACAGCTGGAAGTACAGCTCTTCATGCTCATTCTCATTAGTACTATTAGTTTACTCTTTCTTGGTCCAAAGAATATATTTAGTTGAATATTTCACTCCCGTTTCTAACAGGCTAAAATTTATCCTCAAATCTGACCAGACTGCAGAAAAGAATACTTGGACATGTGTGATCTTGGAGGATCTTTTTGTCAGTGATAAAACGTGGCTTTTGGCACAAAGTCCTTTTCTCCATGAGATTTTCTTGTAAGCTCCACCACTGATATGGGATGCTCGGGAACATTTGAGAAGCAGTCTGACCTTGTTGCATTCAAGCTGTGCTTACTGGATTTGGATGAAAATCTGCTTAGTATTTCACATAGCCACTTTGAAGTTCTATCAAGCCTACCAGTGTTCAGGTTGTTCAGGGACCATATCACTGCAAGTTTGACCCTGGCTTCAAAGCTGGCTTGGTGTAAATTCATCAGCACTGTATTGTGGGAGTTACAAGCTGCACGATGGATTTTGAGAGCTGCCTTTTATCATGCATTGACCTAAACTGTCAGAAAATCTACATCAAGCCTGTTCAGACATGGCTGGTTTCAGAGTATCTGGAATGTTCCTCCTCGAGCAGGGCGATGTGTTGACTTGTATCACTTTCTCCTGCAGAATCAGGACACTCCTGCCCACCCTCTTGGTTTATTTAGCATATGGGATCAGGCACTACTCATCCAGGCAGTTCCTAAATCATGGAACAGAAGATTAACAGCATATGGAGCATGCCTCCTCCTCAGACCTGGGGTCTCTTAAGCAGTATATATACCCCTGGGTTTTACTCCATACTGTTCCATTTATCATTATCCCTGCTTGAACTGTGGTCGTTGCTATGTCCTTTTATCAAAACTATTTTCTATTGGGTAACTGAAGTAAAGCAAGCAATGAATAAAAAGAAAAACAGAAAACCCACCAATGAAGAGATGCAGAGACACTTTTAAAAGCATGGTGAATATCCAGGCAGTAGCCTGCAAGAGAAAAGGATGCAAAGGCTTGTGTGTGCCCTGAGGTGGAACAGCGCACATGTCATAGTCTTGCTTTGCTTCAGAGTTCATTACTAGAACTTGGAAAATAGGAGAGAAGATTACAAGTTCATGTTCAAATACCCTGCACTGGCAAATCTATTTCTGAAGATGGAATTGAGGTATTTTAGTTGTTGGATTAAGATAATTTCAGAATGTGTTTGGCCCAGTTAAAGAATGGATTGCTTTAAATATGAAGTTAGCCCTCATGTTCAGAGGCAACTAATCTACATTCTGTGTATTAATGTGGTATAAATAACTAAATTTCCTAAAATGCAATTGATTTTTACTCACAGAAGAAAACGTGTGTAAGAAGAGTCCGATATTACAGGTGGTTCTTCTTCGCCCATGATTTTTTGCTGGTGTATTAAGTCCAGAAGGCGTAACACACTGAAAGTATTTCTTCATAATGTCTAATTCCTTGTACATTGTGTGTATGTATCTGCATATGAGACTGGAGAAACGCTTACACAAGCAGAGTTTGTGCTTCAAACAACTTGTTTTATTGCTAGCTCTTGTATTTGCTAAGCAACACCAATTAACTCTTCCTCAAAATATCGTTCCCTCAAATAAAACTGCGCTATTTGCAGTTGTGCCACACGGCTCAGGACATTGCACTTACTGTGTGATTCATCCAGGAAAGGCACCAGATCTGTGCAGGTGCATTCACCTCCTCATGCCAACCTGTGTCTCATCAGTCTCAATGTCTAGAAATTTCCATCTGGTGTTAATGGTGTTTCCCCACCGTGGTAACCAGAAATCTAAGTACACACCTGGTCTCATACGAATCAGGAAGACTTTAAATCAAATTTCTGACAGCTGTTGGGTGCAAACTAAGTGTTATGCCTCCTTTATCTTCAGTTATATTTAAACAGGGCGACATAAAATGAAAATAAAATATAAATTTGTCCTTGCAGTGTCTTCCCTAAGTCTGCCATACCAGCGATATCCCTGCTGTCTTTGAACTGAGCTTCTGAGACCAGCATCTTTGATATGATCCTTGCCCTCTCAGTCATGCTGCTTCCTAGAGCAGTCTGTGTCCCTGATCTGCTGACAGCCAGATTGCTATTTTTTCTCCAGCACTGTACAGAGGGGAGAAGTGGCACTATGCTGTTTGCAGCGGGTTTTCTGCCCCCACCCTCCTTTCAAAATTAATTATTAAATGTGATGCCAGGGACAAATTATTCTTTGGGGCTGAAGAACTATGATCTTTCCAATAGGCTTGGATTACTTCCAGCTGGTTTTAAGCACCTTTCTCCATTAGCTAGAGAGGTGATTAGCATGAAGAGGCTCCTGAGTGAAGTGTCTTTTAGCATTTAAGGTTAGCGCTGGTGAACAGGAACGCTGAGCCCAGCGCCAGGCCCTTGGTAAAGGCTCGGCTGCACCCTCAGCCCATTCTGCCTCCTCCTGGGGGAACTGCCCCTGTTCCCTGTTTTGGTACAGCCATTCCCGCAAACAGGGCCGGGACAAACCTGCCTGTGTCACCTGTGTAAGGTGCCAGTGGGAGACTGATCACCTGGGTGAACTAACTGGTGATGGGAGCCTGTTCCGCACGAACTGGTTTTGGGAGCCCGTTCTCCTGTTTGAGCTGGTGATGGGAGCCTGCTCTCCTGTATGAACTGGTGATGGGAGCCTGCTCTCCTGTATGAACTGTCTTTGGGAGCCCGTTCTCCTGTACGAACTGGTTTTGGGAGCCCCTTCTCCTGCACGAAGTGGTTTTGGGAGCCTGTTCTCCCGCCTGAGTGGCGGGGGCAGTGCCGGGCCGGCTCCCCCTCACACGAGCCCCGCCCCGGGCCCTGTGGCCGCCCCGGTTCGCGGCCGGCGGGGCCGCAGCGCCCCCTCCCGGCAGCGCGGCCGAGCCGGGCAGCGCTCCGGCGGGGAAGACCCGTGTGATTCGCGCTTCGTGTTTGTGTTTTAGTTATTCTCTTTCCCTTCTCGCTTTGTGTGACCCGGCGACGCGCCCGCAGACAGGCCGGCCCCGCCGCGCTCGGCGCGGCCCTCCCGCCCGCCAGGGGGCGCCGNGGCCGCCTGGTGAGGGGCGGCGGGGCAGCGGCCGGGCGGGCCGTGAGGGGCCGCGGGGCGCCACTCACCGCCTTCTCCTTCCCCCAGGAGCGAGAGGGCGAGCCTCGACACCGAGATAAAGCGATTCATCGCCAAGAAGGCGGATCTGCTCTTCGCGCACTCGTGGAAACCCAACGGGCCCGTCGAGGTCACGATCGAGGAGAATGAGGGTGGGTGGGTGAGGGGGGGTCGGTGAGGGCACAGGGTGTGTAAGTGTAAGAACACTGTGTAAGCGTGGGACACTGCGTGTAAGAACACTGTGTAAGCGTGGGACACTGCGTGTAAGGACACTGTGTAAGTGTGGGACACAGCGTGTTGGTGTGGGACACACTGTAAATGTGGGACACTGTAGGTGTGGGACACTGTGTGTAAGTACGCTGTGTGTAAGCGTGGGACACACCGTGTGTAAGTGTGGGACTCTGCGCTTGAATTAGCGGTTTCTTTAAAAATGGACTTAAAACTCTTGTTATTGCTTTATATGCGGTGCGCACAAGCTTCTCCTTGGCACAAATAAGGCAGATTTTAACGTGTTTTGCTGCCGTGATGTATTTTGTGATCTCGGGCAGTAATTGTAACCCTGTCTGTGCCCTGTGTTGCAGAGTGTTACGCTGTCATGCCGCCCCTGGAGAGGTTCATGGAGGTGCCCAGGGAGGAGAGGAGGGAATTGTTCTTCCGTGACATCGAGCGTGGCGATATCGTGATCGGGAGGATCACCTCCATCCGGGAATTTGGCTTTTTCATGGTGTTGATTTGTCTGGGAAGTGGTGTCATACGGGAAATCGCAGATGTGGAAATCACTGTAAGATACAGCCTTGGTCAATGCATTTTTGATGTGTATTTGTGGCCTCTTGCATCTATTAATAGTGTGGTATGTGTGAAGGTGAAACAGCTTTAGGATGACAAGTGGTATCTGACTTCATGGGCAGCTTGTGATGCTTTGCTGAGCCAGTGAACACATCTTGTTATGACCCACACTATTACTTTTGGGTTGAAAAGTTCGTAATGTGTGGATGCATGAATTTTTCTTTGAACCAAGCCTTATTTTAAGTATCGCAATTCTGGTGCACATTAAGCTTAAATGAATTTTTCTGTGGCTTAATCCTGGGGGGGAAAACACCCCAACCCTTTGGCTTCATTTATGGTATTCCTGCTTTCTTCTGTTTCAGGCTCTGTGTCCTTTGAGGGATGTGCCTCCCCAAAGCAACCATGGAGATCCTCTATCTTATTATCAAACTGGAGACCTCATTCGAGGTGAGTAGCTGCAGAATTGTCAGGAATCTGTTCGGTTTGGGGTCTGAGACATTTCTGTAATTTTGTCTTTATGATTTCTTTAGCTGCAGTCAAGGACGTGGACCGTTACCATGAGAAGCTCACAGTGTCACTTTACAGCTCAGCTCTTCCACCGAGCCTTTCCAGTACAAAACTGGGCGTAATTACCTCCGATGACTTCCCATTGCATTATAAGTAAGGAAGTGCAGTTTGTGTGCACTGGCTCTTCAGACACACTGACTACACCCAGCATTTCTGACAGGCTGTCTGTCCCTTAAACTTGTCAGTGGGGTTTCTCATTTAGTTGGATAATTACATGCGTTTTCTTGTTCATCTCTTTAACATACCTGTGTCTGGATATGTGGGTGTGGTTGGTTTTTTAGCTGCTTTCCCAAAATGTAAGCAGAGAAGAAAGCAGAGTGAGGCATCTGTTGCTTTGGAACTGTGTTAGCAAACAAACAAATGAAAGAAACAAAAACCTTGGGAGCCTGGAATACAGAATTCTTAGCATTTTAAAATTTCCATTAGAAGACAAGAGAACAAAGCTATTTCTGCAATATTTTTAATGTTTTTGTATGTCCTGGAGATAGCTAGATGGGTGCCAGAGAAAGTTTCAGAAGCTCAGTTAGGGTAAAGGGTATAAGGGTTGCTAAATAGTAGGAAAATAAATGCCTGTAGCAAAGAACAGCTTGCGAGCAGTAATACATAGATATCAATCTAAGCATTTTTATTTTAGACGTAAGGATGGTAAAATTGAGTATAGAGTCTGTGAGGTTTCATTCATGTACATTGGTGCTTTTTTAAGGCGTAGCATGGAAGTTGCTAATACAGGAGAGACATTTGAAGAGGTTTTGCATCGTTCCCCAGGATTTGCTAATCCATCATTAGTTGAATATTTAGCAGAAAAACTAGGACTAAGTGAGTCAAATCCACCGTCTTTGCTGAGAAGTCTTCAAATGTAAGTGATTTTTACATTGTTCCTGTCCTATAGCTCTGTGGAGATTATTCTAATCCATTGAAATAGACTTGTGAGTGGAAGTCCTAGACCACTTATACTTAAACCTTTTTCATTTTGACTTGCATGACTGCAGCTTACATGTCCTTAAATATTAAAAAGCAAACTCCTCTACAGTAAGAAATTCTCATTTGAAATTCTGTTGCTCTGAAGAAGCAAGACACCTTATCACACAGGGGGGTTGATGCCAGATACTTTAGGAACTGATCACTTAACTCCTATTAACATTTGGGTTGCGATACAGGATGTTAAAGTTTTAATGTTTTCTGACAGATGTTTATTCACAGTGTTTATTTTAGTAATAGGTCTGGTCTCTTTAGTAAAATAGGGTCAGATGTATACAGTGGTTGATGTTGTGAGCCCCACAAATATTAGAACCAAAGCAGATGTGCACTGGGTATGTTTTTGTTAAATGTACTGCAGTTGTACTTGTTCAATTCATCACTTTTGGAATGGTTTGGGAAAAACTGGTTTCAGAAATAAATAACATTCCAGACTGAGGGAGAGCAGTAGGGCATGTGTGAGTAATATTTCAACTTATTTCAACTGCACTACAACTGTAAGTTTAACTTTGTAGACTCATGAGGTCAACTTGATGGTTTTGTTTGTTTTTTCCTTAAAGTAAAAATTTCAATGAAGAAGATTTTGCCCCTGCATTGAGGAAAAAGCAGTCTGAATCTTGGGCCTTGAAATGGTATGTGGCACTTCTTGTCAGAGCTTGTTGTTAGGTTAAATTACATTGCAGGTTATAATTTTTCAAAGAAAACACACATTAAACCAGTTTTTTCACCACATGTGTAGCCATGTGCCAAGTGGGTATGTGATAGATAAAGTCCTGAGATTCAGTTTCAGAATGCATGTCAGGTTTAAGGGAGAACTTCCTGGAATATTTATAACGTACTGGCCCGTTCATGAGATGAGAGCACGATTTGGTAACACCAAGTACACAGTTTTCTGTTTTACAATTGCGTGTTGAATGACCTCATATTTGTCAAGTCATTTAAGCCTCACATTGTAAATGTAGCAAGTGCACTTGCTGTCTTTGGAAAGTTAAATGTATGTCCTTTGCTGCATTAGGAACAGCAGCCCCAGAGAGGTGCTATTGCTTTTACACTATGCAGTGTATTTGCAACTGTGATTAATTGCACAAAAAGTTGCTCATAATCTTTAATTAAATTTGAATTTTAAAAAAAGTCTGTAATGAAAAGTTCTGAAAATCAACTCATATCAATTCTTTTCTAGTAAGTTACTGTCTCAGCAAATGTAGAAGAAATTAAAAAGCCCTAAAAACCTCAAAATACTTGTTTGAGATGAGCTGGTTTCAGTATGTGCCATCTGCCCCGTTACCTTATGCTGTTGGTCTGATGGGGATTTTTAGCTTTGGATATAATTAAACCTGTTCCAGGTTAATGGTGGTAGGTCACACACAGTTTTATGCAGAAAGTTGCTTAAATAATCATTCCATAAATGAAAAACAGTGTAAATTAGTAGCACCAACTGCAAAAAATCTCCCAACTGCCTTAAGATTTTGGATTAAAGACAATATATTGTTGTGGAATTACATCAATATTGCACTAATTTGAAATGCCAGTGTGAAGTACAAGGTCAGGTTTTGTTACCTATCACTTGTTTGAAATCATAATTTGTGAGTAACAGTGCAAAGTCTGCACAGACTAACTGTACAAAATATTTTTTCTCCAGTGTCAAGGCTGGGGTGGATTATTTTAAGGTTGGGCGCCATGTGGAAGCCATGAATGAGTACAACAAGGCCTTGGAAATTGATCCTCAAAATGTTGAAGCTCTGGTAGCACGTGGAGCTCTGTAAGTCTGCTTGTTTCATTGGCTTTTGTGCTTTGTGAAAGAGAAACGTGACTGCAATCTGTGCAACTCTCTGTTCTAGATATGCAACAAAAGGAAGTCTGAACAAGGCCATAGGGGATTTTGAAATTGCTTTAGAAAACTGTCCTACCCATAGAAATGCAAGAAAATACCTGTGTCAGACTCTGGTGGAAAGAGGCGGGCAGTAAGTGTTGGGCTTGGGGTTTTGGTTGGTTGTTAGCAGTTTTTCTCATAATTTTCTTTTTTAATACCATTCTAATTAGGACACAGAAAGGCATCTTTCCTTGCTGTCTATGTGTTTTAAAAAAAAAGTCTTTGGAAATATCCCTGCCTGTGTAGTTGGTTTACATTTTTTCCTCTGTCCCAATCCTGACAAAATGTTTCAGGTTTAATCCTCAATATCCTTTTTAATCCCTGATACCCTTTCACTGCTAGGATACCAGGCTTGCATAAAGTCCTGTGAAATGTTTGAATATATTCCAAAATGTTCTGGAGAGTTTTTTTTTCAAATAAAGTCTCTAATAAAATGATGTACTGTTACTCTTCTGATATATTGGTGAACTGCACTGATTTTAAATATAGAGGGAATAGGTTTCTTTTAAGCCCTCTGTTAAGATGAGAGAGATGGTGGTTTTGAAATTGGAATTCACATTCAAAGGGTAGTGTTACTGATCAGGATGAGGAGATGGTTATGTCAGAAATACTGTTTGGGTGGGCTGAGATGATAGAGGGGGGGGTCTCAGAGGGATACAGTGGTAGTGTCATAGTGCAAATAAGAAAGTCCTAAATCTAAGAGAAAGCTGTCAAAAGGTGTGTCTTAACTGTATATGAATTATCACTTGAATTTTAGGTTGGAAGAGGAAGAGAAACTACTAAATGCTGAGAGTTATTATAAAAAAGCTTTAAGTTTGGATGAAACTTTTCAGGAAGCAGAAGAGGCCTTAACAAAACTCCGTAAGCACATGCAGGTGATTCTTTACTTTCTTTTCATATGGTGCTCTCATTGACAATAAATGAACATCACAAATCATAGTAAATCTTTTGAACAGGGAGGGTTTAAGTTGTGGTTTGTCTTGCTCTCTGCTTCCCTACTCCACAGTGAATCTTTTCTAGTGAGCATTATGGCTGTACCTACCAGAAGAAGGGTACCTCTTGGTGATGCCACTGGTTGAAAAGGATAGTAAAGAAATGCCAGACACTGGAGAAAGGGAAAGAGCAAAGCAGGGCTAAGACTATTCCATCACACAAGCATGATTAATGATGTTATCTTAATGAATACAAAGATGCAAAGTGTAAAACACTTCTACCAGCCAAATTAACACTGTCACCACAGTACTGGCCAGATCCTTGGCCTTTGTGCAATTACAGAAAGATAGAGTAACACCAGACAAAACTAAAGCACAGGGAGATCCCAGGAGAGGGGAAGTTGCGAGGTAATTTAAAGGAAAACAGCAGGAGGTGGAGGGTGGGCGGGCAGACAGTTTGAATATCTCAGCTTTCTCCTCTGCTGTCTGGTGGTTTTTTCCTCTCTTCCCTTGCACGCAGCATGTTTCCCAGGTGAGCCTCTGTGCTAATCCGAGTTGTCTTTTTCCTTTCATTCACCTCCTTTGCTTGTGTTGTCTTCCAGAGCGGGTCAAAGAGTAAAATAGAGCACTGAGGAACAGGCTTGTTTTGTTCTGTGCTTCTGCATGTGAGGATGTACATAGGCTGGGGTAGATGGCTTTAGTCAGCAGTTCTTCAGTTGGTGGAGCCATAATGCTGACAGGTTGTGTGGAAACAAGGAGGAAGAGGAGATAGGACAATCTTAGTAAAACTGAACTACACCATAGATAAACAGGTCTGTGGTGCTTGAGCAGTATCTACATTTGGCTGCTTTAGAAAGAGGTGTCAGTTAAAAGGATGGAGACAAATTTTTCTCCTTTAACACTTTCCCATGGTCATTGATGCAGCAAAGAACATTGTTTGTTGGTGTGCATGGCCTTGGCTGCAGCAAAGAGTTTCCTTTATTATAGCTTTTAAGACAGTTGATAAGTTTTGAAACCTGTAATCAGGCTTTCTGCTCACTCTGAATCTGAATAGAGCTACTCCATAGGGCTGTATGTGGCAGAAGTCTGATCTCTTACAGACTTAAGTAGTTCAGGGATTATTTACCCAGTGATATGCTCTTGTGCATTTATTTTAATACGTCTGATACTGTCCCTGCTGAGCTAGAAGGGCTGAAATGACACTGAGGTGTGTTTTCCTGTAATACTGATGATGTGTTTTTCTCCAATGCATTTTCCTCTGAACGGGACCGTTGTTGCCGTGTCTGACGTCTGGTGCTGCTCATCACCACCAAACCCCTGGAACATGATTCCTCACGTAAACTATGCATCAAACTGCTCTGTGAAATGGTTACCAAACGGTTTGTATTCAAACATGGCCAACTCGAATTCATCTTACACTGGGTTCTGCCATGTTTTACTTGTAAACTGCAATAATGATGATAATGATACTTGCCCTCAAACTTTTCTATTTTTGTTTTGGTTTTTATTGCTTTTTTTTTTTTTTCTTATTTTCTATATATTGGTAATATTGGGGATTTTTTACATACTCTACCTAAAACTTTTGGGCTCTGTGCTTCACGGTGTGCTGGATCATGGGTACCACTGCAATGACTGGTCAAATATTTTTTTTAATGGAATAAAAACTGCAATATGGTCCTTAAATATAAACCTGACTATCACAATGGCCAATACCAAACTCCTGAACAATATTAATTTTTGGTCTGGGAATCCTGGTAAAACATCCCTGGTTGTCATACATTTGAATGGGGTTGAATGGGGGGGAAATACCCATGTTAACACTACTAATGTAATCTTTTTTATGATGCTTGGGTTCAAAAAAGAAATCTTTGGAAATGAGGGAGAAACAAGCTGCCAAAGAAGAGAGACAGAAAGCAAAGAAAGTAGAAACAAGTGCAGAAAAGTTGCGTAAGCTCTTAAAAGAAGAAAAAAGGTAACTACTCTGTTCAGTGTACTGTTTATGTGGCAGTAAGTGCAGACAAGACTGTGAACATTCCATTCCAGACAGATTGTCCAACAGTAAGCTAGGGAGAACTTCTCCCTGGGTAAGGTACTTTTCCTCCAGAATATTTTTGTGGCCAGTGTCCTTTAGTGTATATAACTTTTAATGGAGATGCATGTAGAAGAGAAGTTGTTTAAGGAATCCTTTGCAATGTGACATATTCCCAAAGTCTAACACTGTGTGAAATTGGGAAAGATGCCTTTTATAACAAACTTTTCAGTGGATTTAATCTAAATTTCTGATCAAGAAATGACATTTGAAATTGTCTCGCCAGGACAGGCTCAGTTGCCATTCCCACCTTAAAGTCCAAACTGGGGTACACAGATTTGCTTTCTGCATGTAATTTTTGCCTGATACTGAAAATTATCTCACAGGTTAATTACATTTTTTTAGGTTGAAGAAGAAAAGGAAAGTATCAACTTCCTCCTCCTCCTCCTCATCTTCGTCCTCCTCCTCCTCATCATCATCAAGTGATTCATCATCAGATGAATCAATTTCTTCCTCCTCTTCCTCTGATCACAAGAAACGTAGGAAAAAGCGTCGGCATAGATCTGAGTCTGCTCGCAGCTCCAAAAGAAGCTCATCTAGAGCTTCTTCCCATTACAAAGATCAGAATAGGAAAGAGGAGTGGTATTCCCCTCCAGCTGATACCTCTGCTTCCTTTCTTAACCAAAATTTTGAAGTGGAAAAGCTGCTGGAAAGGCAGGACAGCTTAGCATGTCCAAAAATGGAGGTAAAAGAGAAAGACAGACACTGTTCTTTTTCAAGGACTTCAGGTGATGATGAAGACACTTTTGGAGGTAGGTCTGAAGATTCAAGAGATTCTTACAGTAGCTCCAGAAATCAGCCAAGTCATAGCAAAACTGACAAATATGGTAAGCCAGATAGATTTTTCTCCAGTTGGAGGGGTTCTTCAGGTTCATATCATAAGTCATATGATAAACCCAGGATGCATTATTACAGAAGATTAGAAAGGGACGTAGAGGGGAGAAGAGAGCAGTTTAAAAGATACAGCTCAGGTCAAGACAGGTATTACATGTCTCCATCAGGGTCTGATTATTCTGGCAAGTCATGGGGGAAGTACAGGTCATATTCTAACACCTATTCATGTGATGGTGACAGAAGTTATGATAGTGACAGGCATGTGTCAGGTCAGCAGAGAAGTGAAAGTGAGTCTAAGAGCAGGAAAAGAAGTTCTGAAGAGACTGATAAAACAAAAGAACCAGATGAGGAAATGTCTTTAAATGGTACAGAACAAGCAGATAGCGGCATTAAAAGAAACCTGCCCCAGAACTTAGTTAACATATTCAATCAAATAGCTGAGTTTGAGAGGGAAAAAGGAAGTAAGCAGAAGAAACAGTGAAGTACCAGAGAATACCCTGTCTGGATGAGTGTAGTTAAATGAACCTTTAACTGAGTATCTTGTGAGGAAATGCACATGAAGAGTAATAGGCAGAATTTTTTTCTGTATTGCAGTGTGTCAAAGAATTCTCAAAGATCCTGTGGTGGAAAGAGATGGAAGGATATCTTACATAAAATATCAGTTATTATTTAAGTTTCCTATGCTCTTAATTTGAGGTGTTCCTGTATAATATTCTGTCTGATGGGCTGAAATCCTTTGATACCCCTGGACATAGTTAGCTGTGACTTGCATCAAATAAGCACTTTAACAACAGATGAGTGTGGTTTGGCTTGGTTTTTCTTGTCCCTGGGGGACTGCTGACTGGTGATATTTTTCTATCAAACTTCCAGCTATAGAAAAGGGATAACTGAATGAAGTCATGTGCCATCAATGTATATAGCTCATTTGATCATTAAACTTTCTTAATTTTTCTTTCGTGTCTGGATTTTTGTTAATGTTCCCAAGTTTCATATTGGTGCCTGGTCCTATGTCCTGCCTAACTCAATGGAACCCTCCCATGTCTGTGAAGGCAAGTGCATTATATTCTTTAAATAAATCAGATGTTCTCTAACACTAACATTAAAAAAAAAATCACTGAAGTAGAAGAGAGGTTTCATAACAGTGTTTATTGTCTAGGTAAGTTTAAGTATGAACGTTTGTGTTTGAGCTCTCTTGTTGGGTATTTGCTTTACAAGCAGCTTGAAGGCAGCGGTTGCATTACTGAAGAAGAAGGTAATGCTGTTCACAGTGAGATCTGCAAAGGTGGTGGCAGAACCACACTAAGGAGAAAATAACCTGGCAGACCACACAATAACAATTGTACTTCAGCTGCAAGCTTTCCAGGTAACTCCATGGATATAGGTCAGTTGCAAAAATTAAGAAATCTCAATTAGTGTGGCATTCAAAAAATTACTTAAACCTTCTTTTTGCCTTTAAAAATACCAGAGGTGCTCCCTCTGCTGGGTTGCTGTGAGCCAACATCTGCTCCTTCCTCACATGTGGGGAGAGGCAAGGTCAGATCAACGACTTTGAGTGAGGAAGCATGACTAGAGACTGAACTTGTTCTTCTGAAGGATCTGAAAGACAAAAACTTACTCATGAGGATACAGAAATCCCTGTATCTAAAACAGCTGCCAGGGCAGGCTCAAAAAGCAGCCACCCAGCAGCTGTGTTCATTTATTCCAGCTTAAATTCCCTGAAAAGATCTCACTACTGGCTTCAGTAACCTCTGGGAATGTTAGATCATAACAGGTCAGCATGGCACAGGCACTGTGTGAGCATACCTTGGACAGGGGAAGAAGGTATCAGTAAAAGCATATATATCTTCTCTATTTAATCAGAAAGGGGAGTTCACACTATCAAGTGTAAAATGTGGCTCAAAATGGTGCTTTTATATTGTGAAACAACTTTTTAAGTAGAGCACAGTTAGAAAATGTAAATCTAATTAATCTGTAATTGCAGTTTTATTTAAAACTGATGCATGCTGAAATAAACTTGATCATGTGCTAGAAAAATCTGGTAAATTTAAAGGATAGTGTAAAAAGAAAGTTTTTATAGAGTCCTCAGAAAGCAGAGACAATTGAGAAGACCTTCAGGTTCTGTCAGTTAGAGACTGATTTTGCTGGTTTAAACTTCATCTATACAACCAACCCAACCATGCTAGTACTTACCTGGTAGCAGGTCGTGAGATCGGTGTGGATTGAGAACTTTGACTACCATCAGCAGCTGTAGGAAGCTTTAAATTGGACTAGAAAATTTGGAAAGAAAAGAACAAGTTGACATGGTTGTACAGTAGAAGTGGGATATCAGGAGTGTTTATAGTGCTTTATATTTGAAATGCTGTGGAAAGCAGATGAACACTTTCCTGTTTTACCATAAGTATATTGTTGAAATTAGGAGTTGCCCTCGACAGACACTCAGCAGTAGGCTGGAATTACCACTCAAGAATTTGGTGGCAGATTACTGGAAAGCTCACCTGGTCAAAGTACATTTGAAAGCTTGCAGTTAAACCAGGATTTGTTTCTAGAACATCAGCTATCACTTGGTTGACGGTTCTATTGAAGCTTTTCAATTCACGAAGATCAATGTCTCTCTCTTCCTCTGTTTCTGTTCCATTTTGCCTCAGAGACTGAATTTCTCTGGATAATCTGGAACACTTAAACACAAACATTTTTTAAGCATTGCCTGTACAAAAACACAACACTTTTCCAGAAACCTGCTAAGTTAAAACCATAGAGTTTAAACCACACTACTGTCTCACTATAAAGTTAGAAGTTGTCATTAATAAATATACAAACCTGTTTTATAACCCTTTCTAGTTTTGGCTTCTGTTCTTCAATGTCCTTGTTCAGCTGCAGAATAAGATCTTGTTTCTCCTCCTTTTGCTCTTGGAAGAGGGCCTTCTGCTTCTCTACCACATCAAGGTGTTGTTCCATGCTCTGCAAACTCATTTGAACATTAGTGTTAGTTTATAAAGCAGTTTTGGGATCCTTTCACTTTTTGCATTTTTTTGTGGCAGGGTCTGCTGTCATTACTACTTGTTTCTAAATGTAGCTCAAGTAATTGGTACTACTAGTAAGTCAAAGCTTTCTGCCAGTCCAACTGTTTACTGGACACAGACTTGGATAAAATGACTACCAGGTAATTTATGTATTTAATTTATCTTTAAAAAAATCACTTTAAAGGTACCATTAATGAAGTTACAGGTGTGTGTTTTCAGATATGCCTCTGAGCAGTATCTACATATTGTTTACTTGGCAGACTACTGATGCACTCTAGTGCAAGCTATCCTAAAAATCCCCAGTACTGATTCCTGTGGGAAGAGATGGATACCTTTCACTGGAATGAATAAAATCAGCTCCATAATGGCAGCTCTGTTTTTCTGGAGCCTTTTAAAATAAATAAATGAAAAGGCAGGAAA
The DNA here is from genome assembly GCA_013400415.1 of Scytalopus superciliaris. Lineage (NCBI taxonomy): Eukaryota > Metazoa > Chordata > Aves > Passeriformes > Rhinocryptidae > Scytalopus > Scytalopus superciliaris. The sequence goes on from VXBX01005828.1 coordinate 229,086, forward strand.
GGGTGTGCTGTAACATCTCATTATATCGCAGGGTTACTCCCTGTGTCCCTTTTCTTTGCCTTAAGAAGTAACATCTCTGAAATAAGAGATAGGTCCTGCTGTGGTAGAATAAGCAATAGGAATGTTTGTTGACTGCAGGCAGTGACTCAGGGCTTAGAACAATCATGGCATATGACAGTTTTCCTTTGATTTCTTCTGCCTAATAAAGTTCTACCTGAAATGTCACACATCAGAATTAAGTGCTGCTCTTTCTTAAGACCAAGTGGCTTTTTGATAAGCAGAGGAACCAAGAGTGAGTCCTTGCTGTGGAGCCTGAACAAGCTCTCCTTTCCCTGCATTTAGTCCTCAGTCTGCTAAACTGAGTCAGCTAAATTAATCCAGTTTAAACTGAAGCACCCTCAATGCTAATAAAACTGAATCTGTTCCAGAAAAATCCTGGGACACACATGCCAGAGGACACAAGATGTGTGATTTTAATCTGCACTGTTGGACAGGTTGATGCAATAGTGGTGTGTGCTGCATGCCACTACAGCTGCTTTAGTGGCTACAAGAACAGAGCTCTTGGTGCATTCTGGATTCTGAAACTTCTAGCTGTAGGTGTGACTGAAAACCTGAAGTTTTGTTAAGATGCAAGAAAATTCAAATAAGCACTCAATATTTTAAGGAGAGGTCTTAGAGCCTTCTAAAAAATGTATCTCTATAAAAGACCAGACAAAAATTTGTACCACAATTTCCTATTCTTCCTCTAGGATGGCTTGCATGGATTTATCTACATGCTGCAGTCTTGTGTGTTTGACTGGAACCTTTACTTGTATTTTACCTGGACGTCTTCCTGAAGTTCCTTGATCTCTCTTCTTTTGTATCTGCATGTTTCATCAACAACCCTCTTCTCCTCCTCTAGTTTCAGTCTTTCCTCACGTTCCTCACCTGTGACCCCAAACAATAAGGCAGCATTTTTGCTTGTATACAACTCTATTTTCACTTGAAAATAAGTTGGGCTTTAAAGTATAACTGCATTACAGAGTGTTACTCTATTGGTGTTGGCACTATTTTCAGCAACCTCAAGGTTTGAGGATTTTTTAAATGCTCTCCTACTAATTCCAAATTACTGTGAAAAAGTAACTGGGAGAATGATTTAAAAGCTACTGGTTCCAGAGCCAGCAGAGGGCACAAAAGTTAAATAATAAGTATTATCTAAAATTAAATTTATGTAATTTCTTATAGTTTTTAGATACTAAACAAAAAGTTCCACTGTGAGAGAGAGAGCAAGCTTGTGAAGTGTAAGTGGCTACAGAAACAGAAGCCAAAGATATTTTTCAGAATTCCAAGGAATTTCCTGTATCCAAACCCCTATAAGGGTCCATATTTTAAAATCTGCTCACACTACACTAAAATAGTGTAAACTAGTAGTGTTTACTGTCCCTCATTATTTTCCCAAATGACAGGTCACTGCTTTTGCCCCATTCTGTGTGAGAACATGGTGTAATAAGGGCTCGGCCTTCAGCACTAGTGTGGGGGTGCCTGAACTGCCTGTAGAGCTGCTCTGGGTACCAGGTGTGTGCCTGGGCTGGCTCAGCCCACCACGAGAAGGGCAGCCTGGGCACAGCTTGTCCTGCTGCTGTAGTTTGGATCAGTGGGTGTGTGTGACCCAGCACTCCAGAGGGAGCAGTGCTTTCTGTACGGTGCAGTTATCCACCAGACCCACCTACTCCAGTGGGCACTCCTTCCTCCCTGTAATGATACCCCCAGGAATCATCTTTATGCTTTGCCTGTTCTGACTGTTCCTGCTTATGACTATTCACAGAGTTTATACAGGCTTAGAGATTTGCACACAAATCTGAGAGAACAACATAAATCTTAGTTCATTACACCTTACTACACTTTCTTCTACGCTTATTCTGCTGAACTATTCACTGCAGCATGGGAATTACACTCCCTTTTGCTACTGTCAGTTTAGTCTCTCTCTGATTCATTCTTTTGTGCCATGGAATTTCCCCACTATATACCCGAACTGTATGATCAACAGTAACCCACACAGCCAACAGCAATTCCTATTTTACATACTTGTCTCAGTGCTTTCCTTGAGAGAGTTTCGGTAGTTGCTGTTGCAGTTGTTGAGCACAGACAAAGTGTTTCCCAGAGCTATGATTTCTTTTTCAGCTTTGCAGATCTTTGCTTCCAAATCATCACCTTCTTGTTGAAGTGCTTGCTTTTCCTGTGCAGCCTGAAAGCAAAACCAGTGACTAGGGAACTTGAAGGACTAGTTATTTACAGTATTTTAAGTTCTTTGAGGTGTTTCATCCATGTGCATTTCATGACGGGTATGTGCTTCTCCACCTATACCCTGTAAGTCCTGACAAGCAGCTTCCAGGTTGTATGGACAGGTGATTGGTAGTGAAGGGGGAAAGCTGACATTCTTCAACGTGTAAACACCATATGATAAATACTTAGAAATAACCCTGACAAGTAGAAGAATTTTAGATCATGTCAGACTGTGATAAACTTGTTTTCAGTTCATACTGGATTGCCACTTGACCACTAATTCTTGTGTCCTTGTAAATTAACAAGCACTGAAGTGTTGAAACTGCTCAAAACTAAGGCTCCCAGAGATTCATGTGAAATTGCTGTATCATTTAAATAACCAACAGTGTCAGGTAACAAAACAATTAGACTCAAAGTAAGCAGTAAGCAAAGAGGTAGCCTTAGTTACTTGAATAGAGCCCAGGGAAATCTATAGCTTAAATACTTGAATTATAATGAAATAGGTTAAGAAAATACCTTAATTACATAGTAGGCTTGACTTTTCTGCTCCTCTCCTTCAGGGGGCATCATGGAAAGAGTAAGAATTTCGTATCTGCATCTCAGTTTGCCAATTTTACATAGGCATTCTTGAAATTCAGCACTGATTTGTTTTGGGAGAAAAGAAATGAGTTGAGAAAGTGTTTGTCTGGTAGTGTTTCATGGGTAGGTCTTGCTGTAGCAGTTTAAATTCCTGGTGTTACTCCAGCAGCCTGTACCAGGAGGCAGGCAGGGCAGCAGTTGTGCTACTGCTGGTCTTGGTTGCTTTGCGTGTTCTTCCAGCCACACACATCCATTGTTCTGGTTACCTGCAGTTCTGCAGTTCTAAACTGAGTCAAATCTATTTTGACATTCCAGATATCACTGCATCCTGGGAGGCTGTGCCACAGTCCTTCCCAAAACTTACAGGTTTGGCATTTCAGTCCTACAGCTGCCCTCCTGCTTGATGGTATCTTAACGTTGCCACTGCTGGATGAGCACAAGCAACAGCAGGGAACGACCCCAAATCAAATTACATGGAAGTATCAATTAGCTGGGTAATTATCCAAGGAAGAAAGGCACAGTCTGTGCTCTTGGTGAGCAGTTAAGCCTCAGTCACACTAAATCACTCTAATTTCCCATTTCGTGGGGTGTGGTTAGCAAGGCAGTTCAGCTGCTGGAGCGTTCATTGTTGGCTGGATATTTCATTGGGATTTCAGGGCTAAAGCCATCCCAGATACTTTGCAATGATTATTACAGGAGGGAAAAGTTATTTTATAAGAGGGTGCTTATGTAATTCAGAGGATTTAATATGTTATATATTATGTTTCCACAAAATGGAAAGCTCATTAGTTAAAAAGAAGAAAAAACTGACCAAATGAAACATATCACAAACGAAGTGCTGCTTGAATCAAAGAAATTACAGTTTTATCAAGCAGTTGAGAGGAAAACCCTCTTTAAAAGCAACTTTTCTGTTTTATATACTGTTCCATACCTCCAGACACATGATTTCACATTTCCAGATAATTTTGAAAAATGCAGGGTCACACACAGAGCATTTACTGTAAAAAGACACCTGTGACTGAGGTTTGCCCTCAGTACTGAACAGCATAATTTCTGTTCACCAAGGGGCTAAAAGCTGCAGCCGGGATGTCAGAGAAGGGATCTCCTGCTGGCCTCCCCTGTCTTAGTATACAACTTGGAGCAAGATTTTTTGCTTCTTTAGTTCCTCTGTGGGTGAAACTGGGTAAAATGTTTATCTTTTCAGTAAGTGCCAATATAAAACCTACTCAGTGAAAGCTACAAGTATAATTTATCTAGGAACAGTTACCTTCTGCGCTGCCGTTCCTGATCCAGGAGTCTGATCTGGGAATCCATCATTTCCTTATGGATCTTAATTTCCTCAGTTCTCTCTGCTATGGCTTTATTTAACTCCAGTCTTTGTTTTTCCATTGATAGAACTTTCTCTGCCTTATTACACAGAGTATCTTTAAGGCGCTTCAGTTCTAGTTTTAAGAGATTATTTTCAACCATCATGTCCTAATAAATGCCAAAATTAAGACTTTATAATTTAATAAGTCAATATTTATCCATTATTTTACCTTTAATATATAAACAACTCTAACACTCATTTTTCTCTGCATTTAAAAATATTGTCATTTTCTTATTTGCCAACTGTTTACATGGTAAGTGTGACAGGGATAGATTGTTTCCTGAATGGTTTTATACAGATTCATCAGACTTTCTAATTCAGTCTGAGTTTTGGGTTGTTAGACATTTCCATCTACAACTTTTTCAGTTCAGGTGGTTTCAAATAAATTAGGAGACCTTCAAGGAATTTTCTGATGCAGTTAATATCTTTCTTGAACCATTAAAACTGTCTTAGAATATGTTCTAGATTCTGGAGGTCTGCAGGTCATGTTGTTACCTGAGCTAGCTTTTTATATATCAAAGCTTGTGTGAAAAGCAGCAAGTGGTGAACTTCGTTAGCATGCAAACACTTGGAATCATTTTCTTAAAAATCTCTTACAGATCCCAAACTCTGCACCAATTTTTACCCAAGTTGTTTGAGGCCATCAGCCATCCCCAAAGAACAGTTTCACGTTAAGGAAAGAGTTTTCATTGAGCAAGTGCACCAGTTAAGTTTATGGCAAAACTCTTCCCTGCTGCTCAGACCCGGTTTTGTTTTACTTAGTGCTTCCTTTAGGAACTAAAGCTTATTGCTAGGAAAAAAACATGCAATAATTAGAGGAGTGGGAACTGTGTTTTTGGTTACCAACATGCAGGGAAAAGGACTTCTATTTGTTTCTAACTCCTTAAACTGGAATATGGATTGATCCAAACCATCTGCTAGAAAGAAAACCCTCATAATCTAATAATAAAACTGTGCCAAAATCACTAGTAGGCATCACAGATTGAGAGCAAACATGCAGAACTAGGTAAAGACATCCTTCAATAATAAATACATTTTCTATTTTAAAAGTAATTGCTTCTCAGGAAAAAAAAAAACAAACATTCACTGATACTGTGGTATAAATAGTATGGGATTAAATTAATACCCCATCAAACTTTATGCTGTATAGAGAAGAGAAGCAACTTTGCCTAGTAAGGTAATAGTGATGAGGCTGACTTCAAAGTTTGGAAAGGAACATGTAAGTAGAAAACTACAAAAAGGATTCTTAGGGATATAGTGATGTAGCACTGTGGGAGAACAGCCCAAACAAACAGACATGTCCTGTATTAGTGAAGTTGTGAAATAATACTGTACCTGCTTGAGGGCCTTGGCTTTTCTTAAGTCCTGAACTGATCTCTCATTGTAAAGATTTAGTTCATCTATCTTCATCATCATACCACTTGTTTCTTCTCCTGTCTTATCAATTGTTTTCTTCATGAGCTGGACATCGTTCTGTTTCAAAATGACTTATATTGAATTTATTTCAATGAATGTAAATTGCAGCAAAAGCTACCAGTTAATTTTAAGTCCTGGAACCATCATCATTATGTGTCCATATGCTGCTCTGCAAACTGCACGGCATGTCCTCATGCAGAGTGCTGTTACAGTGCTAATGCCATTGGTGGTTCTATTTGGAGTGTAGTAGTTGTTATTAATACAATATAAATTGTTCAGTCAATAAGGCAGTTCTAACAGAATAATGTATTTTAGTCTAGATAAAAAAAATCTGGCATGTCTGACCATGACTTTGATATCTGTAGTTCATTTTTAGAAAACCATCTGTCTTTGATAATACTCCAGTATGAATAAATTCCTGGAGGTGGGTTTCAACGTTTGATTATACTCACTGCTCAATTTCCCATCTCTTCAAAACTGAAGTGTAGGCACTTCAGTTACCCAACATTAACTGGAGACCCATGCAAGGACAATATTTAAAGGGCCCTCTGATAAGTAGTTTCTTCCCCTCACTGAGTCAATTTTTTCCTTACCTGTCACTTTGCTAAACCAGTTTTATTTTAAAAAATTACTTTTATCTTTCTATGGTTTCTCTTTGAGAAGGGTTTTCCAAATTTGTTAAAATATAACTGATTAATACACAAAGACATTATGTATAAAAAGAAATTATAAATTAGCTACAGAATAACTGGCTGTTTTTTTCTCTACAAGAAAGGTAAGTGCATTTTTAAAGAATTACTGATTGCATAGAAAAAACAGAGAACAAGCATGTATATGCAAAATTCCTCACATGGGAATAAAACCAGCAAAACATTATTTCTGAATTATGGATCAGGATTAGGTCAGATGACTCAAATGCTGTCCCTTCAATTCAGTAATGTGACTTTAGACAACTTTCATTGCAACTGTACCTATGAATTTATGAAAAATATAAAAGTAATAGCCTTATAGAGCAGCATTCTATTTCTGCATGGTCCTAATTATGAATTCAGACATTTGAAAGCAGTCAGTCACATCTAGGTGAAAGCTAAGCTTGTCTTTCCAACATTGCAATGCTTGTCTTCATGCTAAGGTGTCTCAGTTGGGCAGTAATAACCTATTTTTCTGGGTATAGGGAATATATGCAGTTTTCCACATGGGTTACATAAAGTTCATATACCTTTTAATCTAATACCATGTTATTGATCACAAATAATCTGCTTAATTCACTGAGGTTTCTAGATACTACACAGTCAGGCTGATGTTCTAAAAAAGTTACCTGAACTTTCTTGTACTGTGCCTGTAGAACATCATATCCATTTCTCTTTTCTTCTAGGGTTTTCTTAAGTTCAGCAACTTTTGCTTCCAAAACTTGTTTCTCATTTGCATTAACCTCCCCTTCTAACCGTGACAGCCGTTTCTGTACTTGCTGAATATAAAAATCCTGTTAAAATAAATTTTAAGAGAATTAATAGTATGAGATAAGCAATAAACTTGGATCTAAATGTTGGCTTTAGGACAGTCACCCAATTAAGCTATTGTTTTTATAATGATTTATGGCTTATAGACCTCATTAGCAAAGTATCTTAGATGACTGATGAGCAGTGATGGTTCAGGGGTAATCTTCTAGAAGAGTAACAAAGCACACTCAGCACAGGCTGCTGTAGGGAGGCTTACAGTGGAGTTGCCATCTTGCTGTTACCAGTGGATGCTGATACAAAAGAACAAATTTTCAAAGGAAATATGCACATAATCCAATTAGTAAATAACAGGATTTTGGCATGTACCTCTTGTAGTGCTTTAAAAATATACCCTGAGGTGTCTGTGGTTCAGAAGGATCAAAGTAAAGAATGGATTTTAGAAATTACTGGGGAAAGCAGCAGATCAAAAAAAATAATGAAATACACAAGTACAAAATGTAGGTGATACTTTAGCAAGTTTCAGTAATTTCATTTTTTTCTCTACATTTAGAGACAGAAATTACAATGAATGGCATTTCTGAAACAGGTGTTAAAGATTACAGAACTCAAGCAACTTGCTATCAGTAGACTCAAGAAACAATCATAGTATAAAAGTACATTAGTATTTTACCTGGTTATATATTATTTCCTGTTGTTTAAAGACTTCTGCATCAAGTCTGTGCAGTCGACACTGGAGATTTTTAAGTGATTTTTGACCTCCCTCAATTTCTGATAGAAGAACCTTCTCCTTATCCTTCTCCACTTTTAACTCCTGAGTCTTCTTGAAAAGGAGGTCCTTTAACTGTCTCATTTCATCTTCTTTTTCCTGGTGACAAATTGATCATTAAGTAGAAAGGAGTAATTATCACATCAAAAGTAACTTCTGAAGAACTACTTGCTTTTATTAATCATACACAAGAACATTAAAAAATTTTAATGCTATATCCATTAATATGGACATGGAATTTCATAGATCTTAAAAATGGTTGGCAATAAAAGTATTTGACCGAAAGAGAAAGTAGTATTTTTATTTATTTTTTTAAATAGAATTCTATCCCACTATTACAGGACTTTTTCCCCCAGTTATTGGAATGCTATTCAGTCTTTCAGAAAACTAAATTCATGCCATCTTTTTAAAATAACCTCTTTACTGCCTCACATATTGCATTTGAGAAATATAATAAAGCTTTTCAATGGTTTATTAAAACCTGTAATTCTGTGTGTGCATGTATGTACATGTATGTTTACATAAGGTGGAATAATTCTGTTTGAAAAACTACACATTTTGAAATTGCTTCTTCACTGTCAGAGGTAAGTTGCCATTAACAACTAAACCAGTGCAGAAAACGAGGTTTTAGTAGGGCCTGTGACAGGAAGACAATGCTGAACATTCCAGGCAACCTTAAAAGTACTGAAAGCCAACAAAAATGAGATTTTCTTTTATAACCCTAACAAGGAAGACAACTTGATTCTTTCCCTCTCTCCTTCCACCTCCACAACTCAAATAACCAAAGACCTTCCAAAGCTCAGGCCAGTCTCCTGTAAGCTACATCCTAAAACAAGTGATGTGACTTCCCATTCCTGTTCCAAAGGACTCATTTACATTTAGCTCAAGTCTGATACAGAATTTGAAGATGTGCATTTAAATTAATATGCAAAACACCTGAGAGCTCACTTTTCTATGTTGATTAACAATATGTTTATTCTTGACTTAATACGTATACAACCATCTTGCTGCCTTAAATAATTACATTCCACATTCTACCAAACAGAATTTTTTTGTAGTTGAACTTGATGTAAGTGCAATTCCAAATCCAAAACTCAGGACATAAAAGGAAAGTGTGAGTTTAATAAGAAATTGTTATGGACTGTAGCACGTATCAGTGGACTTGGGATCATGGCTGAAAAAAGGAATTTAATTCTGGAAGTAAACTGGTTTCTAAGCATGTGCCCAATGCTGAGCTGTATTTCTGAAGCTAATGGCAATGATGAATTCATCCACTGTCGTTGGATCATGATTTGACCTTCACTTTGTGGTCTTTCATGCATATCTAAATTAATTTATTTAACAAAAATTGTTCCTTTCCCTTTAAGTGAGCTTGCTAATAGAGATAAGATATTCAATAAGCTGCACTGTGCAACAGTGTTTTGCCACAAACTGGAGAGGGAGAAGTATCCCAGAACTAGAGCACAAAATGGTGACATTTCATCCACATTGTTCCTGTAAATATCTCTTCACAGTAAATTAACAGATGCAGCAAATAGCCCTGTGTGTCTAATGGTGATGGAAGGCATGCTTCTGACTAATACATTACAGACATTGTTCAAGAGCAGTTCATCCTAGCTAAAATATTCCCCTGAAGCTGTGGAGCTGCCAGGCTCAATGTCATCTTAGGTTATCCGCCACAGACACAAGTAAAGAAACCCTGCTACGGGTTTAGCCACCCTGGAAACAGTCTTAAGGGGAAGAAAAATAAGGTTTTTGTTTTAATGAAATGTTGTACCATTACAACTTGTTTTCAAATTATCTGAAAAGGCAAAACAGTAAGGCCTGCAAATTGAGAAACTCTCTATAATGGAAAGACATCCGGTCTTTAGTTTCTGGAATTACATTTTAAATGTACAGTTAATGCCTGGGGAGTTAAAAAGTTTGAAAAATAACATTCAGTCTACTGCAAGGCATTATTTCATAAGCATGCTACAGGAAACACAACATAGTGGGGAAAAAAGTGTACAGTGATCTGCACAGACAGAGCTTTGTTGTCACTTGTGTGGAACACCTGCTGTCACATTAATTTAACCTGGTCATTCTACAGCAGTGAAAGCTTCAGCTTATCCATTGCCCAATTTTCCAGCAAAATGTAAACAATATTTCTCTCATGTTCAGTCAGAAGCTAAGCAGTGAAAATACTTAGAATTAGTAGCAAAATGAAAAAAAAAGTATTTAAAAAAAAAATATTTGACATGTTAAAAAAATCGTCACCTTATTACAGCTTGCATATGCCACTTTCCAGATCAATCTTTATACATCATGAAATCTAAAGTTAGCCAGTAATTATTTAATAGTCCATAAGAAGTCAGATGTTACACAGTATCATGTAGTAGAATTAAAATAATGAAGAGCAGACTGGGCCAGCCAAATCTGATTAAAATATTTCTAAATCTTTTAATCTATTTGGCAAAATCACAGCTCTCTGCAGGTTTGTAAGCTTTGGTGGTGTTTTACTAGAGCCAAGAAGTTTGCAGTGGCAAAACTACTTAAAAGTCATCCTGACAAGATTCTCACTAGCAACCTTATTGACAAGTATCAGTATCCTAAGTTAATACATTCTTCTAAATTATTAGGATTTCTTATTTTCTTCGTTTTCTCAGCAGAGATACTGACATATCTACATGCAGATTACATCAGCATTAGATGAAATAGCTACATGTCATATTAATACTTTAATTTCATTTTAATAGAGATAATTTTAAAATTAAAGAGATAATTTTAAAATACAGAATTGAAAATTCAAACTAATCCCCATTTATAGAAACAAACATTTTACCTCAAGAGCTTTTTCTTCTTCTTTCAGTATTTCTTCCATTCTCAAAGCTTTCTCTTCTGAACTGAGTGTCTCCTCAGTCACACGCTTCAGTTTATTGGAAAGATTTACATTTTCTTCAGTAAGAAAGCTTAATCTAAACAAAATGACATGATTTAACAAGTTAAATGCTGTTTGCCTATAAAAAACTGCCAAAAGCAAGCAGCAAACCTGACTGAGCAGTTGCCTTACAAAGTGGGCTAAACTTCAACCTATCATAACCAAGGCCCTGATTCTTCCACACCCTTTAAAAATAAGGATTCCTTTGAGTATTTCCTAAATTGCTTAGTACCAGAAACTGCAGGACATGAAGTAACCAGAGAGTTGGAAGCGTTTAATCATCAACATTATTTAAGGTTCTTTGCTATCTCAAAGATTTGATTGTATTACTAATCCTTACAAATTATATTTTTTAAGGTCTATTTCTTACCTGGCTTCTTTCTTTTGAATTTCTTTTTTCAGATTGGTTACTTGTATTCTCAAAGACTCCAGATCAGAAGCAGTTCTGCTCACAATGGATTTCAAAGCTTCCAGCTAATAAATTATAAAATAGAGCAATCGAGCTTTTATTTACTTTGGTACATGTTAGGATATTTAAAATTGTAAGGGACCTACTTATTGGAAAGTATTCCATTATTTTTTAACAGTGCTTTCCAAATGAGAAGTAAGGCACTGTAAACTGGCAAAACTAGTAACCCAATAGACTAATTTACATAGTCTGAATACTGGGACAAAATACTTAAGACTACAGAATGAATCATGAAGCTGCTGTGGGCTCCAACTGTTATCCAACAGCATTTGTGTAAGTGGAACCATGGTTTTAGAGTGCACAGCTGACTCTGATGAGGTTCTTTGTGAAACATGGATACCCTTGTATATCTAATAAATATTTCTATGTCAACCTTTGGTGGGTACATAAAATTATTATGATTAAGATAAGGGATCACTGTGACAAAAACATATTTAATTTGGTAAAAAATGCATGACAGCATATACTCATTAAACATGATAGGAATACTTTACAATCAGTAGCTTATTCATCTTCACAGTATCAGCTAACAGCATAAGTATAATTGTCTTCACTTTCACAGATGAAGAAACCTGATCAAGGGCACATATAGCAGGTTTCCTAGAGGTCACAAGTTGGCTCAACTGTTTCTTTCCTTGTTTCTCACATGCATGCCACAGATGTTCTAATAATGGGAGACTGTTCTATTATCCCATTATGGAGTATTAATTGTGAAAAACTTCAAGCAAGAATCTCACAGCTTGAGATGAAAACATACCAATTCTACAGACCCTCAAGGCAGCATGAATTACAGTGTAATCTAATAGCTACACCTTGTTTGAGCTACCTATAGTTTAATTAGGAGATCAGTCTACGAACCACCTGCTACAGAAAAGCTATCCAAAGTTAAGGCAACAGCCAATGCAGGGTTTTTAAAAATCACCAAGCTTGCTGAGTAGCCCTGTGTTACCATTTAAGAGAAAACTTACTCAGGTAATACAAATGTATCACTTCTCAACAGAGCCATAACACTTGAATTACCTCTTAGAAATACTTCTACAGGCATCTAAGTACATAAGCAGTGCAGCTCATTCCTATCTTTAAGTGCACAGTAAGCATGGACAGCATCAAGGATGGCTTGTTCACAGGGCAGTCCTGTCCTACTGCCTCTTGATTAGAAAGCCATGTGAAAGCATTGAGTGTTTTCCTAGGAATTTAACCTGACTACAAGGCCCATCAACACACACTTGTGAGAGCACAGGACAGGAATTGTTTGGAATATGGAAGAGATTTCTCTCATCTTTATACAATGCTGCACCCTATGTATGCTAAGGGCAGGACACACCTCTTGAGGCATCTAATAGTGTTGGGCCATTTATGAGAAAATTCATCCATCTTACACCAACACAACAGAGAATACAAGGTAATATTCTCACTACTCAGTGAAAGGATTGAGGGTTCAGATCCCAGTAATCAGGAGTAGGCTGAGAAGAGCAACATTTTGTTGAACAATTAAGAGACTAATATAAAACCAGAGCAAAGGAAATGCTTACTATTCCTCTATTTCCTCCATCTGCTCCACAGTTACAGTTTCAGTCTGTTTTTCTGAGGTGTTTGGTCATCCTTACCTCACCTTGCAGATGAACCCTGCAAGCTTCCTGAGTTTGATACTCATTCTGGAGGGTGTTGGCTTTCCGTTCAGCAGAAGAGATTTTCTTTTCGTATTCCATATTATTAAGCGTTTCATTTACCAAAAAGGAAGTCTTCTCTTTCAGCATAATTTCTTTCTTTCTGATCTCCTGTTTTATCTCTGCAATTAGCTATCACAATAAAAATATTTTATATTTGTTTGCATTAGTTAAGATGTGTTAGATTAGGTAAAGATGCAACCAGAAGACCAATTGCTATTATGACTCTTATTTGCATGAGGAAGCCCAGTTACCATTCTTTAAATTATTTTAATCTGTAGATATTTCACAACACCAAATACTACAATTGCTTCAGATTGGAAACTTCCAAAATGTTCCAATTATTAAAAAGAAAGAGATAATATAAACTCATATGAAAATAATTTTTGATTGAATGGGGGGAAAAAAAAGCTAAACAAACCTTCAGGTAGACTTGAAACAGATGAAATGCAAGAGGAAAATTACCAATAGTAGTAATGCTTTCTTCACCTGACATATTTATAGCTATTCAGTGAAAATTTGTATTTTGAAAGGTTAAATAAAAGATTAGCTACTGGGAAAATTATACTGTAGTTCTGATGTTTAAAAATACCCAATGAATGAACCAACCAGCCAGAAAAAAAAAACTGATCTTGATCAGTTACAACAGTTTTACCAAAGCACAGTGGTCAATCTGTTGATCTCTTTTTTCCATCTGTTGTATTGCATTCTCCCACTGCCTGATGACTTCTTGCCTTTCTTGATGAACTCTGCGAAAATCTTCAGCTGCCCTGTCAAGCTCCATCTGTTTAAATGCAAGCACCCCCATGATTTGTGATGTTAAAAATGTCACCTATTACAAGGCATCTTCGAGAACCTTAAGCACAAACCTGAGCTGTTAAGGTTTCTGTAAGCTCATTATCAAGAGCTCTGCGCTTCTGATTTGCTTGCGTGGTCAACTTTTCTACTTGAAGGGTTAATGCCTAAAATGAAAGGATATGAAAATACCATGTATTTGAAAACAAATAGATCGCATCTTATGAATTTTTAAGGCCCTGTTACAACTAGGGGTTGAAATACTGAGCCATCAATTTTATTGTGCTTTAGAGAACAAAAATGTGACAGTCTAGCCTCCCAAATTTTCAGTCATACAAAAGGCCATAATCTTGTCAGCCCTTGGGACCAGACTGCACCAAGGCTGAAGTAACTTTCCGTTGTGTGTAAATGCATATGTGGTGTCCTACTTCACTCTTCTTACTATGCTGTGTGATTGCTAATTAAATTATGGCAGTGAGACTGTGTAAGTTTTTGGGTTAAGTACTTAATGAGTACAAACCAAATTTCTCCTCACTGTATTTAAAGGCTAAAAAGAATAATAACCAGGGTTACTTATATATTAGTAATATTAATTATCTATAATTATATATGAATAATATTAATATTATGCTTGAGAACTAACCCTTAGAAAGCTTGAACCTGAGACTGGAATCTCTGTTTATACAGATACACATGTTTATATCTTTCATTATTCTAGGTAGCTTTACTGAAGCAGCTGTACTTTGTTCTCAGCCATCTTAACAAATTTGGTTCTAAAGGGAAAAACCTACGCTATTCCTCCACACTTGGCATGGATTTTTGAACAAACTCCTCTTAATCCAGTGGCACTATTTTCCAGACTTTCTTTTCTATTTGTGCAGCACCCTCTCAGAAAAATTTAAAGTTAAATTTTACCCAGATGAACATACAAATTAATGTCTTTAATTATGCCTTTCATTGCTGTAAAACCTGTTCTCCCTGATCTTTAAAATGAACCTCATATGGAATTGCACTGTTTTGCTAAATGGAAACAAGTTTAAAAGTACTGTTGTACAAAATCTTGTCTCCATCTTACCTGACTCAATAACATAGCAAGGTTTTCAAATGCTAAAATGGTTCCCCATTTAGTTTCTGAAAATTGCTGTAATTTCTACTTACTCCTAGTTTCCCTTCATCTTGTTGTGCATACTTCTGGATTGCAAGAGCATCATTATCTGTACGATTTAACTCCTTTATCCAGCTCTCCAGAAGTTTCTCATCACAGTTCATCTGTTGTTTTAAGTTTTCCAACTTCTTAATTGTTTTATTTATAACGTTCTAATAAAATAAGAGAAAATTAAAGGGTCAATATCAAATGTCTAACATTCATTGCATAGTAATTGAAGCAATCAGTTCAAGTTACTGTAACAAATTTATAGACACCCCCAGAATTGCTAGTTTTCTTTTTCATGAATTGTGTGTTATACTGAGGAATGCTATTGGATGTCATGGTCTTAAGAAACAAGACAGTAAGTTGCCACAGATTTAAAATGCAAATAATTTTAAACAGAAAAGTCAACCTCTGGCAAGTTATAGCTATACACAAGATATTTATTCCACATCATAAATTGATCTGAGGCACCAAAAGGTAAAGTTCCTCCCTTACATGCTAAGACCAAGCTTTTAGAGCCTTATCATACATGACAATCTTCAAATGGCCCCTCATGACTGAGAAGAGACAAAAAATGGGAGAATCTGCATCCAGGTAATAGTGGGAATATCTTCATCCTGCTACCAATTCTGAGAGACTGGAGATTACAAACAGCCTTAATCAGAAGAAACAGAACAAATAAAAAGAATAATGTCAATAATTAAGAGAAAGAAAAAGAGACAGTTCTAAACCCAGAAAGCCACCTATAATTGGATATCATTAGATTAATTTTTAATGTAAACCAAAATTTTGATTTTGAATCATGCCCCGAGTTTATTTTATGGGGAGAAGAAGATTTGCCACCAACAATTTAATTTTTAAACCATAAAGAGAATACCTGTGAGAATTAACAAGACAGTGATATGGATGTGTGGCTGTGTACATGGCATTAGGAACAGAAGTCTTTCAATATATAATTAATATTTGCTAATTCTTGACCAGTCAATGCGAGGAGATTCTCAGTGTTGCTCTATTTGCCTTCACAGGGAAAAGCACATCCAGACCATCTACTACAGTTCATAGGTTTTATTTATAATTAGCTATTCTTGACTTATACTATTGTTTCAGTAAATCCAAGTGAGGACAAGCCATAAAATTTCGCAATACAGGTATTTCCTTCCAAAAATTTAAAACTTTACCTCTTGACGGTTTTTCTTTTCTCCTAAAAAAACCAACTCATCTTGCAGTCGTTTAAGGTCTCTTTTGAGACGTCCACATTCTCTCTCAGCAAGGGCTTTAAAGTGGTGCTCACTTTCAATTTCATTCTCCCTGGCACTGTAAAGAGACTGCAGAATAATAAAGTTCAGCATTTTACAGTAAACAAAAGGCATATGTCAACAAACAAACTTTTTTCTACATACAATCAAATCCCAAGTCAGAGATGGTGTGATTTCATCATGTAAATGTAGGAATTTTCAGAGAAACTTTATTGTTTGAATTTGAGTATCTCAAATATATGTATTCTTATATTTATATATATAGGTATATACATGTACACATTGTATCAAGTATCCACAGATCAACCATTTATAGCCCTAAGAACTCATAGATTTTTCACCCAAGATTCAGAAATCTCAACCTTTCAACATCAAATCCTAGTCCCTTAATCATCAGTGACTATATCAGATTCAAGAGATGCAGCAAAAAAACCCCAAACACACACACACACAAAAAAAAGTTATTGTTCTGAGCTGAGACAGATCTCCATCAGGCTGGCCTATAGCAGTACCTCTTTATTGTCTAATCTTTCTTTTTTAATTCAATTAAAACTTGAATCTGGCAGAAGAAAAAAAATTTAAGAAGTTATTTCACTGCAGGGAAGTTTCTTTTCTTACAAGTTTTTCACCAAGGCTATTTTACCTGGAAGGGGTAAAGCTTTGACTTGAGACTCTTCAGAAATCTAAACTACCCAATCTGGCCAATTAACTCAAAGCGTAAGTGAAGACTTTAACCATGTCACTTCATTTTTCATGTCTGTAAATTAATTCTTCGTGAACACTTCACAAGTAACTCTTGGCCATTATAAAGATTGTAAATTTGTTTTCCCCATACATTTGAGAAGTTCCCCATTCATTAAGTATTCTAAAATGCATCTTCCTTGGCCACCTTCTAGTGCAGTCATTTGAACCAGGGTGGTCTTTCTAATGACCATCAAATAAATTAATGGAGAAACAGAGTTTAACTTCTGTTTCTTGTGGAAATTCTGGAATAAAGGCCTAACAAATCTCTAGCAAAGCTGGCAAAATATTCAGGGATACCGGCCACAAAATGATACTCAGGTTACAAATCTGCCTGATAAAGTGGATCTGCTTGAGATGGAGCTTTACCTTAGAGAAGCTTAAGTCTTGCCTCACGTTTATCAGGTGGGCCGTCATTGCCTCGAGGCGCTCCTCAAAGTTGGTCAGCTCATTCCTCAGCTTCTCTTTTTCCTTTTGCATCCTCTGCAGCTGCTCGGGAGTCGGAACAGCCACGTAACTATTTGCAGCTGAGCGCTTATTACCTGCGACTGCTTAAGGACGGTGGGCGTGGGGGTTATTCATCAACAACCGGGGGAAGTGCGCGCTGCCTGCGCCCAGAGCAGCGAAGGGGGAGCTTTTAGATGGACCCCCCGAGCTGTGCTGGGGC